>OW203736.1:7745108-8119874 GCA_934045075.1 Yponomeuta sedellus | reverse complement strand
AGGTTATGTATGTATGTATGTATGTATGTATGTATGTATGTATGTATGTATGTATGTATGTATGTATGTATGTATGTATGTATGTATGTATGTATGTATGTATGTATGTATGTATGTATATATGCAGTTCTGCCATCCAGGAGCTCAAACGCTACTAAGCCCCACTTTTACTTTTTAATGTAATGTTTGTAAATTTTACATTACCTATATTTTTAGTAATAAGGCCGCCATCTGCACTCTTAGGTTAAGAAATATCTGTGTAATCTACATTTTTATGTACATTATAGTGTTCTCTATCTCTACCTATCTATCTTTTGGTCAAAGAACAAATTTTCCAGAATTATTAGTATCGGAGATACAACAGTGTGTTAGTAATTAGGCTACAGTTTTATGTGACTTTTTAATTAAAAAGCGTCTTAGTTAAAAAACTCATCTATCCCCTCTAAACCGTTGAGACTGATGATGGCTGTGACTGCGTTATGCTAGTGAACGAGTGCTGTTCGTGCGTCTGGCCGAAGCACTTATGTTTTCCTGACTTTCGCAAGACAATAAACTAATGCTTCGGCATTTAAAGTTATTGATGGAAATCATGAAGTCTTATCATACGTATAGGTGGCAATTGATGTATTAGGTTTAAGATACTTGAAAAAATCGGTCAGTGGAGATTTTTTTCTCGCTGCCTTTTTCTTCCCTACACTACGGCCCGAAGGCAGCGGCTCATATTTTAAATTGACATTCAGCAAACAGAATGCAAAATCTCTGCATGTTGAAATAAAATTGATTTGATTTGATGGAAGTTAAAAGTTCCATAATTACCGATCGATACGTGGTATATTTCGGTTGAACAGTTCTAGATACTTTTTGGACTACAATGCCCATCCTTTTGCAGTATTCTCAGTTTTATTTCGGTTTTGGGCTTTGATGCTTGTTAGTTAGTAGATGGCAGTGTTAGTAACTGGTAGCAGAGCGTCGAAGCGATTGTGGCCTAGTGAAGTGCTGGTGGCCTAGTAGAAGATGCGCTCTTGTCCTAGCGGAACCAAGTGATTAGAATCAATCACGATGGCTAAGCTAAAACAGGTGCGGTTAGGTGCAGGTTGGTTGACTTTTCTGTGGCATTTTTTCCGAGCGCTTCCATACTTCGCAACGCACGTTGAACCGTTGGTGCCTCCAGTCATGCAATGGCAGTTGTTAAGGCATGTCAGAGGCCTCATGGGCGGCTGGATAACTTCTTACAGATATGCCGGCCACTGTCTTATAATCCTCCACCAACCCGGACTTGGCCCCCGTGATGGAGGATGACCTAACCTTCCTGCGATGCTGGAAGAGACCCGTGCCCCAGCAGTGGGGTCATACAAGGGTTGATATCGAGCAGAGCGTCGAGAATAGATAGATAGATAGAATATTCTTTATTGTACACAGAAATTACAGTAACAGTAATTATATAAAAAATACAGTACAAATGGCGGCCTCATTACTAAAAGCAATTAATAGCAATTAAGAGAATATTCTGTGAAACTTTTATATAGCTACGTTGTGCGTTAAATATTCATCTATTTAGTATTTTCTTAGGTTAACTCGAGCACTAGACATAATTAAAACTGTATTTATACGGATTTATGCTCGTTTATTAAATGTTTACAACTGGCGAAAGTGCCGAAACGTCGGAAAATTGTAAATCGTTTAATAAAAATTGTAATCGTCGTTTATTACAACGAGCATAAATCCGCATAAAAACAGTTTTAATTACTCATCTTTAGTTATAACTAGAAGAACAAAAAATATCTACTGGTATAATAGTATCTGTACCTACCTTCGCTTAGCTAACATCCCCTCTTAGCTAAGCAAGGGATTTTTGTATTAAGGAAAAGTGTGGATTAAATTCCCCTGCTATTAGACTGTTTTCCCTACGGAGCGAAGGAGTAAGTTTATTTAAATCACCGTAAGATAAGATAAAAAGAATGGCGAAGGATAAAGAAGACGAAGCTTTTAATCGTCCCTCCAAGGAAATTATAATCGCTTCTTGTACGGAATTTGGTTCGAGGAACGATACTCACGGTCATTTAAAATATATTTCCCGGTTGTAGCGGAGCGGTAGAACGCCGATCTCACATACGGGAGGTCGTGTGTTCCAATCCCGGCGCGTGTACTAATGACTTTGTTTTGTTACTTTGTTTTCTTGTAGTAATAATAACACTTGCTGATAGTGAAGGAAAACATAGTGAGGAAACCTGAGTGCCTGAGGTGTTCACATACTTCAGCTGTTAAAATTGACAATCCGCGGTGGGCACGCGTGGTAATTACGTCCGTATTCCCTGTATCTTAGAGAAGGCCTGAGCTCTGTGACACGTATATAAGCTACGCCATAAAAATATAATAGTATAACTATTTTAAAAACCTATTTAGAGGCTAAAAATTCCACCCGTGCCGGGATTCGAACCCGCGACCTCTGGCTATCCGTGCCATCGTCATCGTATCCGTGGCTATCGGATAGCCAGAGGTCGCGGGTTCGAATCCCGACATGGGTGGAATTTTTAGCCTCTAATTGGTTAAAAAAAAAATTAAATACAAAAAATGGCAGTCTCTGGTCTTTGCCTATCCTATATAAAAGTGTATTTTTGATATGAGTCGATAATAAAATTACGGTCAGTTTAATACATTTTAGATTTATTAAACTTAGTATACAAAAAAAATATACTATTTCAATTATACAACTGAACAAAGTAGTTTTACTCTTTTTAATGCACTAACCCGTAGAACTAACTATCAAAGACAGAAAATTATTAAATAAGGCTTTATATTTCTTGAATGCAAACAAGTTGGCAGACATTGCTTTCCCTTAACGGTTTCTAACACTACTCACGAGACGTTTTCCTGTACTCTCACCTTTTGCCTAGTTGGCTCCGCACGTATGGACTTTGCCTTACCTGGGAATTAAACCGACGAAGCTAAGAGAATGTTTTACGTGAAAGGCATGTGTACTCCATCATAACCTTGTAACGGTGCAAAACCTCTTTACATCACCTTTTTATGTTTCTTTAACTCTGTCTATCATTCTCAAAATTTAAAATTACGTCACCCAGTTTTGAGATTTCCCTCATACATACATACATAACCTCACGCCTGTATCCCAGAGGGGTAGGCAGAGACCAGAGACTGCCACTTGCCACGATTCTGACAGATCACCTTCGCTTCATCAACGTTCATAAGTCGTTGCATGCACGCACGCCGGTTCCGGGTGCTTTTTATCTTTCCCTTTGCTAGTACATCCCCTATTTGGTCGATGTAAGTCCGTCTGGGACGTCCCTTACCAGCCCTTCCACTCACATTCGCAATATATATTTGTTTCGTTAATCTTTCTTCCTTCATCCTCATTTCTCCATCCAGAAATCCAGATTTCCCTCATTTTTGGCATTACAACTTCACATCACATTTGGCATTAGCTGTAAGTTACAAATGTAAATTAACAAATAAATAAGTAAATTTCGACTAGACCTGACTATTTTTACCTGCTTATTCTGTTTTTATCCAGTTATCTGTCTATATTATAAATCAAATAAACAAACACATTTAAGCACAAATTTGAAGTCGTTCCAGTTTTATTATTTATAAAACGATTTACAACATCACAACCTGTCCTATAAACTTCAGCGTGTGGTATCAGAGCGCTGTTGAACGCCGGCCTCTCAATTGAGAGGTCGTGGGTTCGAACCCCGGCGTGTACCAATGACTTTGTTTCCTAAGTTATGTACATTTGTGAAATTACAGTAGCAATACGACTCACTGACGGTGTAGGAAAACATCGTAACGAAACCCTAGTATCTGAAATGTTAACGTACCACAGCGCTAGTTACGTATAAGTGCGGAAATCTTAGGTTTAACTAACTAAACTTCAGCGTTTTATGTTCGAAAAATGTTTAACACTTTCTGTACAAAAGTTTGATAATGATTTAAATCCCATCCCAGCATTTACGTATTGAGATGATTGATACAGCGCCCACTCGCAAGTTACCCTAACTAGATGGTTGAAAGTACCACTTAAACTCTATGTGGCCTAAATGAAATAATAATAATTATACATGCATACGCATTAAAGATTGCGCATGCAATTAATATTACATTAATATTACTGCTTGCAGACACTGTCTCCAGGCTTGCCAGGTGTTCGGTATTGCACCGAACCGTTCGGTATTTTAGCACTGTGTTCCGTGTTCGGTATAACAAAAATACCAAAGTATACACGGTTCGGTATTTCTTGCTGCCGCTCATTGTTTTCGAGCCATTTCGCGGATTGCCTTGCGATGCGAAGCGTGCATGACATTTTCCATCCATCTCTTTCTAATCATCGTATATATAATCAGCATTCACCATGTACTTTGGACATGGTGAAGGCTGAATTATGTATACGATGCAATTTCAGTCTGACATGTCGGAAAATGCTTGAAGCAGTTAAAGCGATTCGGACATTGCTAGAGTCATAACTAGATTACCTAGTTTATCGGTACTTTATATTTTAAAGTCAATAGTTTAAATAAACGATTAAAATAAAACTTGTTTTTTTTTGCTCACTGTTCGGTATTTTTTCAAACAAAACCTGGCAACCCCAGACTGCTGGTTAGGTTAGTAACTTTCCTTTTGAAAATCTCCAGGGTTGAAGCCTGACGAGTGTCCAAAGGCAGGCTATTCCATAAGCGAATCGCAGTCACTGCAAAATAATATCCAGCCGCATTATTCCCTGGGGTACGAAGATAAAGAAATGTTGGGTCTAAGAATTATAATTTAAAGTCTGTCTCAGGACCTCTTTTGTAATAGAAATATCGCTCGCTTATATGAAGGAAAATATAATATAATAGGAAGCGCTCGTGGCCTAGGCGAACCGAGTGATTAGAATCAATCACTTGGTTAAGCAACAACAGGTGCGGTCAGGTACGGGATAGGTGAGCGTCCCGTGACTATCGCTCGTGGCATTTTTCCGAGCGCTTCCGTGCTTCGCAAGGCACGTTAAGCCGTTGGTGCCTGTGTCATATAATGTCACTCGTTAAGCCATGTCAGAGGCCTTATGGGCGCTTGATAACTTCTGACAGTAATAATAATAATAATAATAAATAAATATTCATGGACATATACAGATCTCGTTAGCCCTATACTAAGTACAACTAAATGACTTGTGTTATAGGTGCTAACTCGACGATAGATTTAATACAATAAATACATAGATAACATCCAAGACCCGAGACAAACTAGAAAAGTTCGTTTCCTAGTTTGACCCGGCCGGGGACCGAACCCGAGACCTTCGGTTTTACAGTCAGCGTGCCAAACCGCTGCGCCACCGAGGCCGCCACTGTCTTACAATCCTCCACCAACCCGGACTTGGCCCCCGTGGTGGAGTATGGCCTAACCTTCCTGCGATGCAGGAAGAGACCCGTACCCTTTAAGGGTTGATAACGATATGAAGGAAAAAATCGTGAGGAAATCTGAGTTTCTGAGGTGTTCAAATATCTCAGCTCTCGAAATTGCCAAGAGGGAGGCCTGGGACCTGCAGTCCGATGTTCATAGCTACATAAAAGTGTTTGTGGCCATTTTTTCTCCAAAGCGATTTAGATTTTGAAATTAACACCTGTTTAACTGTAACATTCGTTTCTGTTGTAATTTAAATACCTTGAATTCGATTTTTACTTTAGATAGATAGTAGAACAATCAATTGTAAGTAAAAAACAAAAGAACACATTTTATACCTTATTGCTCAGATAGAATTCATTTAGAAAATATTTTTTTTTTTAAATAACAAGGTACATGGCGAGCTTATTTAATTACAAATCTCTTCTAGCCAACCTTTGATATAATGTAACGAACATTGTAAACGGGGGAAGGGTCCAATAATAATATTATTGGGAATCGAACCTAATTCTCATCTATTGTTCCATCCACTGGGCTACCACCAGCACTATTAAAAATTTAACTGATTTATTTTATATTCTTTTTAATGCACTAACTAACCTAACCTAACCTAACCTAACCCGTGCTAAGGTTTTTTTTTAAACCTATTTAGATGCTAAAAATTCCACCCATGCCGGGATTCGGACCCGCGACCTCTGACTATTCGTGCCAGAGATTTCCGTGATATATTTTATTTTAACTTTATTAGAAACCGTTCCAAAACGGCAAAGTGTACTAACTTATTTTGCTTGTCCTAGGTCATTTATGCATATAATTAAATAAAGATATATATGAACCTTTATTGTAAATTTCTTGACTTTATTGAAACGAACGTAAGCGGTAGGAAAAGACCAGGGACTGTCACTAGCCACGGTCCTGACAAATCATCAATTCGTTTCATTGATCGTTGGTGAAGAGAACTTCACCAACGATCAATGAAACGAATTAACCAATGAATGAAAAAAAATGTCTTTTAACCTTTATTTAGGGGTTTGGTCACAGGGCCGGTTTCTGGATTGAGAATTTTATTAAGTAAACACGTAAGTAACGTTCTGTTAACTGTAGCGCTGTCTCTTCGAATTTCTCAGAAAAGAGCGTAACAGAACGTTACTTAAGTAATTAATTAGTGAAATACTCAATTTAGAAACGCGCTCTTAGCCTCACCTGATATTGGAAAGTAGCAATGTTACAGCCCCCTATTTCGAATAGAATTGTTTGCAACATGGCTGGCGTCTCTGAGGCTCGTTCCGCACACATTCCATCAGTACATGGTATAACATCCTATAGGACTTTGCATTCACTGCAGTTTCGTGTCTACCCTTCAAAGGTAAAAAAGATGAATGTTAAGGTACTGTAACGATACTTCTTTATAAAGGCCTGCGCAGACGAGGGACTATTGTCCCAAGGGACGAAAGTACCTGAATCGCAAAAAATGTACTCCGAGTACTTGTCGCGGACTCAACGCCTACGATATGCGGTAATTTTTTTCCCGGAAATTGAGTGAAGCGTTCGCTATGGAAGCAAAATACTCTGAGATTACATTGTGTTGTAATTTACATGAAGTTAAAAAAAAAAGCGTTTGAAAGAAAACACCGAACTTTTGCCCAGCCCGGTCTCTTGATGTCCTCGGTAACTTGATGGACTTTTGTACGGGGTACTTTTAGTCCTTCGTGTGTGATTCGATACAATTTATAAGATATCTATATCGACGGACAAAAAATTACACTCGTCTGCGTAGGCCTTAACAGCTGGCCGGCGCAGCCGTCCAGTCAAGTTGGAATTATTTTAAAGGAAATCGTTATGTTCTGTTTAGATGTGAGTCGTGTTGAGACCGCAGGTAGGCTAGGGTTTCGATAAAAAAACATAATAGAAAGATATTAGTATTGCTTTAATTCAGTGTTTCAATGAGTAGTGCGCTACAGTACATACAGTATTTCCTACGAATACTACCCAAATTCACCAATGCAACTCATTGCGAAGTATCTAGGTTGCTCCCGTCTAAGTTGGTGCCGCATGCTCAGTAGTGAATGCTCAGCAGTCGTTTTTTTTATTTAGTCTCTAAACGACCCACTTCAGGGCACGGGCCTTCACTCTGAGAGAGTGTATGGGCCTAATTACCACGCGTGCCCACCGCGGATTAGCAATACAAAGCCCTGAGGTATTTGAACACCTCACACTCAGGTTTCCTCGCGATGTTTCCCTTAACCGTTAGCGAGTGGTGTTACTACTATAAATTCACAAATGTACGTAACGTAGAAAACAAAGTCACAATGGTACATGCTCGCACTGGGAATCTAACCTGGGAAACTCGCTTCAGAGTCTATTAACATAACAACAACAACATAACATTTACATACAGGCACATAAATTGCTTCTGGCCCCACACTAGGATACCCTGTGTCGTGGGAACCAGAAACAACATCACAAACATGTAAACATCCAAGACCCGGGGTTTTTTTGTCCCCAGCCGGGGATCGAATCCGGGACCTCTAGCATGGTAGGTAGATGACGATTGTTCTACCCACTGGGCTACCGTCGCTTCATGCAGCAGTCAGGTTATTGGTTTGTTTTTATTTCATTTCTTAAATCAGTTCTACAGATACTTAATTCTTAAGGCATTAAGTCCGCCGTATTGTAAATTTATTTAAAAGCAATAAAAGTATTAGTAAATAAAGAAATACTTATTCTGTGCGGCAGCGGATTGAAACGCTGTTCTCGCAAAAAGCATACAGCTTTTTGTATCCTAAGCTGCTACTTTATGAACTGAAAGCATGCGGCTTATCTTAGCGGCGGGATCTCACAGTCCCGCGGCATCGAGGTCTAGATTTTAAACCTAGAGTGATGTTTTGATAGACCTCACTGGGATTTGAGCGCAGCCCTTAACGCTTTGACAGGCGTTGTATTATAGTTACCACCCTAAATTGGGCCTTATGACAATGAAATTAGGTACAAAACTAATCAAAAATGTATACTAGATCTGCCAAGGGATCTGTTAAAGGGTAAAGGGGAAATTGGTCTCAAGGAGAAATTGCCATACAAACGTAGTTTGGGTTTTAATTTACAATAGATATGCCAAATTTCTAAGACACAAATTAAGATTTGTTTGAACCTACAATTGAGAATAATGGAAAAAAAGAAATTGAAAATGAAAACGAAAAATTATTTAATTACCAACTATTTTGACATGAATAAATAATTATGAGCCCTGCACTAGGAAATCCTGTATCGCAGGTACTTTGATCGAGTTATCAATAATATATAACTGTAAAGTAAAACTATGTATAATAACAGAAAAGACTCAGAAACTAAAACATACAATACATAACATGGCAACAAATACAAAATAAAACAATTTTTGAGAATAAATGTTTCATTAAATGATTATATTCGTTTTAATGCACTAACCCGTGCTAAGGACAATTTTAAAAACCTATTTAGAGGCTAAAAAATCCACCATGCCGGGACTCGAACCCGCGACCTCTGGCTAACCGTGCCAGCGCTCTCCCAAATTAAAGTACCTATTTAATTAAAGTTTATAGACAGACATAAACAATAAAAACTTAATACAAAGATATACCATGATAATGCCATGAAATTATTGCATAATTATGGTTGTCTTTCCGGGTTTCGAATTTCCTTGCCTGGCTGGTTGCCATGGCATCGGGTTACATATTTTGGGACCACGACAAGTCATTGTGTTGTGTCACCATCATCATGATCATAATCAACCAACCCAACCAACCCTGAGGAAGGTATAGGCCATACTAACCGTGACCAGACGTCGCGTTTTGAACGGGACTGTCCCTTTTTATAATTACGAGTCCCGGTGTCCCCGAAATTAACTCCGGGACGCAAAATTGTCCCGTTTTCGAAAATGCTCTGTTTTAATTGAATATATTTTATGCTACAAAATGCTCTAGTAGAAAGAGTATTTTCTATTCCATTTTCTAATTGTGGACATCTGAAAAAACCCAGTTACAAATTCCAGTTCTAAAGGCGATGTTGATAATTAAGGTGAATATAAAAAAAGTGCCATGAGTTTCACTCTTACTTAAAATCATCACTAGCAACATTAAAGCAAATTTGTTCCTCTGATAAGTATAAATATAATTAAAAATGTTGGTATAGTATTTAATTTGTAACTAAGCTTTCCAACTTTTTCTTAATAAATAACTTTAAAAGTGTTTTGTTTTTCATTGACTACCTCTTTTTTAATTGACCGAAAAAAATTACTGTCCCGTTTTGAATCAAAAAATAAATGGTCACGTTAGCAATACTCCACCACGGGGGCCAAGTCCGGGTTGGATTGTGTTGCGTGGAAGTTGTTATTTATTAGACTTTTCATTCAAAATTTGCACAAGGCTATAGTTTCTTTATGATATTTTTTTTCCAATTCCAAGCACGATCAACACTCGATTTATGTCCTCTAATAGTACTGGCAAAGTTTCATTGCGATCCGACAAATCGCTTGTTAATAAAAATCAAACTACATTTGTACGGGACGTTTCATCGACTCTAGTGCTAAATTTTGAAATTATTGTAAGGGCATAGATTTGTGTGCAATGCTTCTCGGAAATGAGTTCTTTGGCTTTATAAGGCCATAGCAAGAAGTGCAAGAAGCATTGCACACAAATCTAGCCCCTATAATAATTTCTAATTTTAGCACTAGAGTCGATGAAACGTGAATTCGGAAATGAGTTTCTTTGGCTTTATTTATGACTCAAACGCAGTAGCGTTTACGCAGAATGCGGTGAAAATCATGCATTTGTAGAATATATGAAATCTTATGAAGCACGCACTTGCGGTACAGTTTTCATCCATTACACTATTTTTATTTTTAATGCACTAACCCGTGCTAAGGAACAAATTTAAAAACCTATTTAGAGGCTAAAAATAAAAAGGAGTCGCCCATTGGCTCAATTGGTAGAGCGCTGGTACGGATAGCCAGAGGTTGCGGGTTCGAATCCCGGCATGGGTGAAATTTTTAGCCTCTAAATAGGTTTTTAAGTTTACATCCACTTTATTCACCTGAGTACCAGCCCGCAATTGTTTTCAGTTATTGCTTAAGATCCAACGTGGGACAAACGGCAAGAATATTCAATCCGTTACTTAGTAATTCTTTTGTCAACTATAAAAGCCCGTACTGCAGCAGATTGAAGATGAAATAAACTTCCTTCTATAGTTATACTATTTTTATTTTTAATGCATTAACCCGTGCTAAGGACAATTTTAAAAACCTATACGTATCTATCTGTACGTAATACAGAGAATAGTGTAAAGAGGTTCGAAATTTCACTGATGCCGGTGATTCGCCCATTAGCTCAATTAGAAGAGCGCTGGCACGGATAGCCAGAGGTCACGGGTTCGAATCCCGGCATCGGTGGAATTTTTAGCCTCTAAATAGGTTTTTAAAATTGTTCCTTCTATGGTATTTCTTAATGATTGCCGTTGCTCATACATAGTTATTAAGCAGATCTTATCGCCATTATTTATTAGATTAAACAAAATTACCTTATTTCCCGACGTTTTTGCTGCGTTTTAGATGCCGTGGTCACGGGTAGACAGAAGTGTCGACGCCTACCTATCAAGGCTTTCCCTTGACCACGGTAACTGCGATGCTGCCGAAAATGTAATAATCACGATTTGACTCGTTTAATCTAAACCTTACTTCTCTATCCCGGAGGGGTAGGAGACTAGGATTTACTGTTTGCCACTAAACCAGAGCAATTCGCTGCATAAAGAAATAAAAGAGATTTTTTAAATTAATTCTTCTACTGACTTTCAGTTTCGCGGATTTTTTCCTGTTGTCAGCCGGTCATGTGTGAGCCGGACTTGCCCACCGAGGGTTCTGTGCAAATTTCTAGGTACTTACATAGCATAAGCAGTTCTGGAATTGAGAATGGCAGTTTTTCTGAGCTTTTCCAGAGCGTCAAAGACCATTTTATTTTATTATCCGTAAATCCGTATTTGTAAAAAGTAAAAAGCAATATTACTAGCCAAATGTCATAGTTCTAGGTAAATGGAAAGGACTCTATACATTTCGATTCCTTTAAGTGAATAGAATAGATGTTTGCGTAATTAACAGCCATACCTTTTTTTAACGTTAACTTAGAAGTCTGATTTTTCATGCTTCAAGGGACTGGAGATTTGAGTCTATGGTTTTAACTTCAAATCGATACCTTCACGTATTTGCGAGATAAAGGCTCTTAACAAAGAGACTGATGGATGGAGTACAAAGTGATTCCATAATAATAAGGGTTCCGTATTTTTCCTTTTGAGTAACGAATTACTAAAAAACAACGTGTTGACGTGTAAATTCTTCCTCTTTCCAGGAACGTGGAGGATTTTTTTACCTACACCCTGAATAACTAAGTTTGCTTTATAACTACCCCTTTGCATGATAGTTAACAATATTGTGGCGCTGCGGATTACTTCGTAGTTAAAGTTTACTCGGACTACTTAAAACTTCAACCGTACTCCAGGTTTTATAACCGCTGAGGCGTGTAATATGAAAGTAGTACCTACCTAAGCAATAACGGTAGCCACAACGGTATTAAGTATACAGTTTCCTTACTAAATAATAAAAAGGAGCTAATAAAGGTACTATGAAACCTCACCTACCTTATTGGCCTCAGCTTTATTGTTGTTTCACTCTAGTTTGTTTCAAATGTGAAAGTTTTAGGCGTGGTCGTGAAAACTCTACTAGTAACTTTACTTTGTTGTATTGACAACTTTGTCTGCGTGGCATTTTGATGTACATGGTATTGGAAATAATCTCATAAGACTTTGTTTCACCTAACGAGCAGGCTATGAAAGAAAAAATACATCTAAAGACAGGAATAAATAGCGTGCCTTACGGAAGGCCTATGTCCAACAGTAGACAATGACAACCTGATGAAATTGTAATAAATAAACTCTTCGGCAGATGTTGGATGCGACAAGCTGAAGCAGTGGACTAATATAGCCTAAAGAAGAAGAAGAAATAAATTCTTATGGATTTGAATATAAACAAAATTTGTGAAAAAAGCAGTTCATTTTACTATCTTTACTAACACGGTCTGTGAATACAAAGAAAGCTAACAATTCTTTCGAAAGTTTCCTACTGTGCAGTGGCGTTGCTTTACGTTTATAGTCTATTCTCGTTTAATTTACAGAAGCAATTTTATGTAAAGTTGTAAAAAACTACAGCAACAACTCAAATGTCAGCTTCAGATGTCAATGTCAGATTCAGAGTCTATGTCAGATGAAAGCACCTTTATATCGTCCATCGGCAAGTAAGGTGTCACAACACAGCTTTTATCGATTTCGAGTTTTGAATGCAAAAAAAAACCGCGATCGCGAAATTTACCGGCTGAAAAATTGTCATAATTTTAGTGCATCAATCGACGGGTAGATGGCGTACCCTTTTTCACAGAGCCATTTTGGGCCGCTTTACGGCGCTAGTAGTGTCACATCTGACTTGATACAAGGAGGACGTGCACAGTGTGTGTTGAAAAGTGTCACAACCTGTTTAATGACTGTACTACGGTGAGTAATTACAATAGTTTGAATTCGCTACTACTAAAAAATTGTCACATTATATGATATGATGGTATTGTTGCTGTAATTTTTAATTAAGGTGAGATCAAAAAGTGCTACAAAACAGTCATGTCATATGATGTGACGGTATTCTTGTATTTTTCGAGCCTTAATCTTGGCATGATAAAAAAATATTGTAGCTTCCCACATTGTGTCAGTTTTTTGGCCTGAAAGTTTATAAATTCTTCATTAATTTGCGAGTATTAGAGACGCTTTTTTAGTTAGTTCTCTTTTTCTAAGGTATTGTTTGATATTTTATTTATAATTTACCCTAATTAAAGCTATTCATGAACATTTGAACTTTTCTATATTTGGTGTTTTATTTTATAGGCAAAATGAAGCGCAATAGAAATCAGTTGTTGCTGAACCTAGCATTATCAAAAGATGAGGACGATTTTATTGAAAAATATAAGGAGAATGATTCTAATTTCAATAATTTTAATAAATATGGTAAGAATCAGACAATATTTGAGCCTTCAGTGACTAGTGACATCTAGTAGTCAAATCCAACGTGAATCGGCGATCTGTCGATTGAGAGCTCTCCTGTTCCTTCCCTACTGAGCCACAGCCGCGTTTTTTTTTTTTTTTCTTTTCTGTACTTGTGGTTATAGACTTTGCTTTAACATTTTATTTCTACTTTTAGAGTCCGAGTCAAAAAAACTCAAATTACGGCCAGTAAGTAGTTGTAAGTTACGAAATGATACCAAAGATCCAAGTGATGAACCATCAGGTCACCTCAATGATGTTGAGCCAGAAAATGAACATGAAATTAATATTGGTAATACAATAAGTATATTATTGATGTATTTAATAACTCTCTAATTAATTTGTACCTTTACCTACCTACCTTTCTTTACCTACCTTAGGTACCTACGTTGTTTTCATGCATTATGTTTTTTATTAAACTTAACCTTTCTTACTTTTATCTTTAGCAATTCCAGATCAATCTGCACCAATTCTTCAGTGGGAGCGACAGACCACTAGCCACGATGATGGTCACCCCAAAGATGTTGAACCAGAAAGCGTGTTTGATAATAATAATGGTAAATTAACAAGTACACTGGTTACATTTAAGTAGATACCTATAGTATTTAATGTTATTGTTACCTATGTACCTGTTTGATTTATGTTTTAAAAGTTTATAAAAAAAATAATATATTGTGGGTTTTATGTACAGATATTTTATGAAGTATTTCATTTATTGCTTATAGCTGAAGCCACTCAAGCCAATCAATCCACATCAACCTCTCAGTGGGAGCGACAGTCCGCGAGCGATGATTTTGATCACCCCAAAGATATTGAGCCAGATAGTGTATTTGATAACAATAATGGTAAGTAAACAAGAACACTTTAGTACTTTATTTTATTGTCACTTATGTATCTATTTATTTTATATTTTAAAAATTTATAAAGATTTTAATATATTGGTTTGTTGTAAGTTTTATATAAATGTTTAATTGAACTTTTTCTTTTTTGCCTGTAGCTGAAAAAAATCCATGCCAATCAGCACCAAATCCTCAGTTGGATAAATCGGCCGCAAGTGATGATGATTTTGTCGAGGATAGTGATGACAGCGTAAAAGATCCTGATTACGTTAAATGTCGCCCTGTTGCTAAAAAACTATTACGTTGGGAAAGCACAAAAATGATACCAATATCTCGTAGAGGGTCGTCCCCGAGTATACTACTTACGCAACAAGAAATATTTCCAGCCGTAGAGCCAGGTGAAAACTTTTCAAACAACCAAAATAATGTTGTATCCCCTACGAGTTCCAGTAGTTCAAGCTCATCTTCTAGTGATTCTAGTTCAAGTTCTAGTTCGAGATCATCTTCTTCTAGTTCGAGCTCATCGACTTCAACAATTTCACCAGCAAATGATCCGTCACCTTCAGTTGCCAGTGCAGAACATGGAACCTGCAGTCAAGAACCTCCAACAGAGAGTCAAGAACCTCCAACGTCGACAATCAATCGTTACCGGCAAAAAAAGGAAAAAAACGAACATCTAGAAAAGAAGAGTGGCTGAGCAATAAAGCCAAGAAAGACAGAAATTTAGGTCTCCCATACATTTCTAGAGCAAAATCTCACAAACAAATACCTGCTAGGTCTATGAAGCCCCCCTGCAATATTAATAGGTGCAAACTAAAATGCACCGAAAAAATAACTTACCTTGAAAGACAGGAAAAATTCAAGGCATACTGGCAGCTAGGGGATATTGAGACACAAAGACATTTTATTCATAAAAATATGAAATCTGTCAATCCAATCATCCGATTCACTGGAAAAGCAAAACCACGACGACTTAACTCTGCTTTTTATTTTACTGTAAATGGAGTACCTATAAGAGTTTGCAAACATTTCTTCAGAGCAACTTTGGGGATCAATGACCGCGTGATCCGCACAGTAATAGAAAAAAACGATAACGGTTTCCTACAAAAAGATCGACGAGGGCAACATGGCCATCATAAAAAATTGATGATAATTTAAAACAAGGTGTCAGAGATCACATTAACTCTATACCAAGGATGGAGAGCCATTACCTGAGGAAAAATACTTCACGTGAATACATAGATGGCGGAAAATCTCTTGCTGAATTGTACCGAGACTACCAAGCGCTATGCAAAACCCGAAAAGAAAAATACGTCAATGAGACGATGTATTCTAGGATCTTCAATTCTGAGTTTAACATTAGTTTCTTTACACCAAAAAAAGACCAATGGGAACTGTGTTCCAGTTATGAACTGGCAGTAGATAAAGCCAAGGAGGATCTGAAGGAAAAATATTTAAAAACATTTGGAAGAAAAAGAAGAATCAAGAAAAGAAAAGAAACGAGATAAAGAAAACGTAAGTAGCAACTGCATTGTAGCGGTATATGATCTACAAGCAGTTCTACAACTTCCCAGAGGCAACACATCGGTGTTCTACTACAAGTCCAAATTAAACAATTTAAATCTCACAGTTGCGGAATTGGGCACTGACACGACAGAATGCTACTTTTGGCACGAAGGGGAAGCCAATCGTGGAGCCGATGAAATTGGATCCTGTATATTACGGTACATTGAAAAAAAAATGGAGTTGTATGATGATTCTGGAGTAGACTTTATATTCTATTCGGATAATTGTTGTGGCCAAAATAAAAATCGTTTCATCGTAACGCTATATGCGTATTGTCTGAATAAATATTCCAAAATTAAAAGCATCACCCATAAATACCTCATAACTGGCCATACCCAAAATGAAGGCGATGCAGTGCATTCCACCATTGAAAAACAGATTGAAAGAAGATTGAAGTCTGGAAGCATTTATGTGCCCTATCAATACATTGAAGTGATAAAGTCAGCAAAGAAAAAAGGGAAACCCTATAATGTGAACGAGATGAGCACATCTGACTTTGTCTCATTAAAATCATTAGCAGATGATATGGGTATAACAACTAAACAGTTAAAAATATCCGAAATCAAAATATTTAAGTTGGTTCAGGGTGAACCCACCAAACTATATTACAAAAAGTCGTTTTTAGAAGAAGACTTTGTTGAAACTGTGTTTTCACGGAAAAAGCAGTTAACCCAAATTAATTTAAAACCAGCATACAGATGCAAGCCTAAAATAAAAAAAAATAAGCTTGACGATTTGCTGGGTCTGATTAGAACAAGTCATATACCACGTTTCTATGAGCCATTTTACCAATCGCTCAACCGCTAATTACAAAGGCTTAATACTTGACATTTGCAACTTAATAATTTGAAACGTGTACTGGTACAAGAACAAAAATACCAACGTTTGATAGTTCCATATTTAAGATTTTGATATTTTTATTTGATTAAGTTTTGATTTTTGTTTCTAAGATTTCTATCTACCTATTGTTTTATACAAAGTACCTCAGTATTAAAAGTAAAAAGTTCCTATTTTTATGTAGGTCTAGAACTTACGTAGTATAATTTTGACTCTTTTACGTAGTAAGAACAGAATATACCTCTTTAAAAATATTTTTTAAGTAAAGGCAGATTTATTTTTATAAGTATATAGTTACATAATGTTGACTATGACAAAGAAATTACTTTTAGACAGTTGTTTTTATATTTACTAGATTTTTATGCGTCTTTAAAAGATCTCCTAAACCTAACATTCTCATTTTTGTTATTTTTTTTGTTTCTAATGTTAATAGCGAGTTATAAATGCTAACTTTAACATAAAATTTGCTTATAAAACTCGTTTTTTTTTTCAATAACAATAAAAAATATGATTATAAAAAGCTGTATTATTTTATCGCAAAATGAAAAATCACTCTAAAAAAGTGACACTTTATAGGAACTTTTTAAAAAAACAAAATTTATAAAATTAATTTAGTAGCTTTTAAACATTTTTTCAATCTGACTCGTAACATGAATAATTTTTCCAGCCAACACAGTATTCACCGAATGTTTTTGTCAATATTACATAAAGTTATTGCGATAGTAATTTCTAAAAATATTAAAAATGTGATTTCCCAAAAGTTGCATTTTTTGTATTATGACACCTTTCTTGCCGATGGACGATATGTAGGTAAACAAAACTTTGACGCTTCTTACGTCAACGCTCAATCCAGAATGCTTAGTGCGAGTTTTTTAACTACTCGATTGCGTTAACGTAAACTCATATTTCTATGGCATCTAGGAAGCGCCACCTAGCGACAAGTATGGAAATTAAAATTGCTGAGTGCGAGTTGTAATGGTTGACGTTGAGAAGTGAACATGTTTAACAGCCACAACACGAATAAACGCGAGTGCGAGTTGTACTGTGACAGCGTTTTGCCAGTTCGAACGGTTAACTTACTCATACTCACTACTCAATGCTCGATTAACGCGGTAGTAAAGTCATTCGATTGGATTGTCAAACTCGCACTAAGCACTCTGAACTAATAAGCCCCAAAATAAAGAAAGAAATATCTTCTTTTTTTGATTGTGGTGCAATTTTGTCGCAAATTGTAATGGTGTAACTTTTTACGCCATTTTTGTTATTTCTTTTCATTTTTAAACTTAAACTTTGAAAATGGTGTAAGTGTTTTTTAATGACTCGCGACGCTCATGTGTAGTTATATATTGAACGGGTCTAATCACGATTATTTATTCATTCTTAACTCTCGAAATTGGGGCAACAGTCAATTATTGTAGCGCGGGTGGGTGGTCTACCCTCTAGCCGACATACAACACCCATTACATCCGCAGACAGGTTCTGCGACGAGGCGCGTTATCTTTATTTACTTAGCACTGGATTCCACGTGCTTGAGAGCTTGGAACCATCTTCTCAGTCAAAATCTTTCCGACTTTCAAATAATGCAACATATACTTTCTTTATGTTTCTTGACTTTACTCGCGTAAAGTCAAGAAACATTAAAAAAGTTTAGGCTTACACTCACTTTGTAAACAAATTTAGATTGTGTCTGAATAATTATATGTTTACAGTTAGTAACAATTTTCTGGTACAATGTATAGTCTAAACGAACTTTTTACGACTTCATTCATTAGCATATCCATAATTCCCACCCCGTAAAGTTCCGTTTTGTTACACCCTAGTTAGTGTTTAATAATACGACCTCATTTTATTAAGGCCCTGAAAAACAGCTTGCCGAGGTACTTTGTCATAGAATGAAAAAGTACAGAACGTTACATTTCATAGAGTAATTCGTAGATTAGTACATTGATATTTAATCTGTCAGAGATAATTTCAATATGCCTTTGCAATTTACGTTCTGTAGATCTCAAGAGTCGATCACAGACTGACCCTGATTAACCTAACCATATTGTGACTCACCATCAGCCTACACCATCTAAAACCATGTCCCAGGCACTACAGCGTCGGAGTGGTCCCTTCACGCATCTAGTGTGAGTGAGGATACCACTGGACGCTGTATAAATCATCTCATTACGTAGATGCAAAAAGGCCAATCATCATCATCATTGTGACTCAACGCAGTGCACGCACCTGAGGGTTGTTTACCAATCTAATGTAAGTATTTGGGCATTTGTGATATAAGACCATATTACTTTGTCAAGTTTCGTAATTCTAGGTCAATTGGAAGTGCGCTATGAATTTTGATTCTTTTGAGTGTCAAAATATACCTATTCGTTTTTGCCGCATAAACGGCTGTTTACGCCGCAAAAAAGCCATTAGCTTAAAGGTTTAATATTTTCCCAACTTCAAGCGACTGTAAACTTTAGTAGTTATACGATTTAAAAGACAACTTGATACGTCACGCGTTTCCGAGATAAAGGGTCTTGACACACTGACGAACGGAAGGAAGGGCGCATAAAAAAGTTAAGTTACAAGGGTTCCGTTATTCGTTTTGAGCTACGGAATCCTAAAAATACTCAGGTCCCAAGACTAAGAAAAGAAGAGAGCAAGAAATCTTTTTACTACTTTCAGTTACCTAAAATAAATCACGTAATATAAATCACCTATCGAATAAAAATCTCTAAGGCAAGTTGGTTTGGTTCCTGTACCGGACTATTAAGTTACTGCAGGTTCTTGTGCTATGCTACGAGGAAATATATTAGACTTCTGAATTTATACAGGCGTAAATCAAAACAACTGGCAGGCCTCGGTAAAACATGGAATGTTTTGTGCCTCGTTAGAGCGTCCAGCCTTCTAAGAGTTACAGTAACATTTTATTTGGTGTTATGTTCGAAAAGGTTGACCTCACACTTTTGAGGCCTTGCTCAAAAGCATAAGGACAAGCTTAAACTTTTTCGCAGGCTAATAATTTTCGAAATATCAGAGTTTAGTTAAGTCGATGTGATTATAAACACAGGATTATGACTGTTTACCACACTGAGTAAGATAAATAAAGGACACTTTTACATAAAAAATTAAAATTACACAGATATTTCTAAATTTGAAAGTACAGACGGCGGCCTTATCACTAAAAGTTATCTATTCCGGACTACCTTTGGATGGACTGGACTAATACAAAAAAGCATCAAATTAACAATTAAAGTGCCATAGGCCTTAGAAAGAAAGAATACAGAACGATTTATTTATTTGACCTACAAAACGTACAATTAAAATATTTAAAAATAAAATATTTAAGTATATACATAATTTTTTTTTTCTTTCACCTCCTGCGGTCGGCTGGTAGAAAATTCTCAAGGCTTTAAGTCCACCATATTGTACATGTATTTAAGTGTAATGAAAGTATTAATAAATACGCTCTTAGACTAATATATATGTCAAAACAACGTTTTCGGAGTCAGCTAGTGTATTAATATTCGTGGTTAGTAGTTAAGTATTATTTTTTAATGATTTGCGATACTCACACATAGTTTTATTAAACGGGTCTAAGGACGGAATTGTCGAAGAATCGTTCGGGAAGCAATTAAAATTAAAAACACATGAATTTCTACAGAGAGGATGATTCAAGTACGTGGAATGCAGTGCTAAGTAAATAGAAATCACGCGCCTTATCATCAGACCTGTTCTCGGACGTAGCAAGTGTTGTGAGTCAGCCCTCTCCAAAAATCTAAAATTGACTACCCACAATAATTTACTGTACTCGCCACTTCAGTCTACCCACGACCAGCCCTCCTATTACGTAGCATTCCACTCTATCGAGTAAAGCATTTAGACAACTCCAAAGTGTCAAATAATGTATGTATTTGATAGCCGGAGTAGCTTAAAAAAAAGTAAAAATCAACGTCACTCAACTCAGTGGATACTTACGTAATAATGCCCCAGGGCAACCGCAACGCTACCGAAACGTCAAGAATTAAGGTAATTACGTTTTACCAAATAAATAATCGCGATTTGACCCTTTTAACATATAATTAAGTATTATTATTTGTAACATGAACTAACTTATTTATTTAAATGGGCCCTTTGAAGATTAATATTAAATTTCTTAGTAAATAGAGCATAATTCAATGTAATTGACGTTTGAAGGAGGGAGTCGTTCTAATTGAATGAACTATTGTTGAAATTTCTCTTGTCAGATTTGCCTGTGTAACAATGATCCAGGCCTATCACTAGTGACAGGGGTAGATACTCGGTTGAATTCAACCCAGACTTACGAAGGATATTATAATATTATAAACTACGAATTCCTAGAGGCTGGAGGCTGTTCACCTCTTCAAACATACAATATACATTATATAGAGCTATAAAAGTCCTTAACAAAGTCGCAGAAAGTACTGATGTATTTATTTGCTTTTTGGGGTGATGAATAATTTGTTAAATATATACTAGATGGCCAGTTTTGTTAATCGTATGAAATATTGTCTATTTTGAACATAGTCCTAGTATACTATAGACTAAAAAAAATATTGCTCAACGATTGTGTTAACAATGCAATTTTGGGCAATTCAATAAATAAATATAGAAACTAATGCCTGCATCCCAGGGATACAGGCGTTAACTCAAAACTCAAAACCCAAACACACATTTTTGTTCGCTTTTTTAAAACCTAAATGTAATAAGTTTTTTTTACAACTAGCGAAACTCAAAAGATGTTTTATTTGCGGTTTTTTTTTCTTAATTTGTTTATGAGTTTTGCTGTCTTTTATTGTACAAATACAATGTTAGGCTAACGTAACTCTGGAGCAAGGTCCCATTAAAGCAAACGTTGAAAAAGAGTGTCTATCAGGCACATAACCAAACTTAGTTTCGTAGTCGGCGCAGGCACCCTATGTAGGTGATACTGACACAGGTCAGTTGCAAATGACATTCCTTATGTAGCTTACAAACGCCCAACTGCAAGACACAGGCGTTCTCTCAGAAAGAGATCGCGGGCTTAATTACTACGCGTATCCACCGCGGATTGGCTAATACCTTAAAATGTATTTTTAACTGCCAAAAAAGAAAAAGACAGTAAACGTCATCACATAGCATCATCATCATCATCATCAAGGGCCTTTGCATCTATTACAGATGATTTATGCAGCAATCCTGGATTGTAGACATTTTTTCTGGTGGCTGTAAAGCCCTATGCGAGAGTGAATGCCACGTCCGCACATCTGGCATATGTAGGGGGCGGAAGATCCAGGTTGGTCAGGATTTAGGGCACGAGCATGTCTCTTGTGATACCCTCCACTGTTTATTTATAAACTACATTCATTTGTATTGACTTTTTGGAAATATTATTTACTTACTTAATCGGCGCAGGATTAGCTCACTTATTAACAGTACGAGTATATTTATTATCTTTGCACCCGCTTCTGGCGCTATATTTTATTATGTTATGTTATTCCATTTGAACCAAAAGCTTTACTTTGTATTTCCACACGGCAATCAGCCCGAGCGAGTCGAACCTGCGACCTTTCGCACGACGAACTCCCTGGCGGCTCTACGTAATTAATTGTAACTGGCGATAAGCCGAGCGATTAATAGCGTGATCCTGTGTTGATCAATACTGTAGTGCGGACACGTCAGACGGTTAATAACGAGTTTTCGGCAACCGGTAAGCGGTGGTAGTTAAATTATGTATGACAAAGGACCGGTTTCTGAATTGAGAATTTCACTATGTGAACGCTAAAGTAACGTTCTGTCACGCTCTATGCTGAGAAATTCGGAGAGACAGCACTGGAACGTTGTATACTCTTTATAAATAATAAGAATTGGAACAACTTCAGGTGTTGTTTTATTTGTAGATAGATAGATACATACATAACCTCACGCCTGTATCCCAGAGGGGTAGGCAGAGACTAGGGACTGCCACTTGCCACGATCCTGAGAGATCACCTTCGCTTCATAAACTTTCATAAGTCGTTGCATGCACGCACGCCGGTTCCGGGTACTTTTTATCTTTCCTTTTGCTAATACATCCTCTATTTGGTCGATAGATAGATATTTTATAATAAAACAGAAAAACTGGATAAAAACGGAGAAGCAGGTAAAATAGTCAGATCTGGTCGAAGGGTAAAGTAGTAGTGATCAAAGAGTATATAACCACTACGATGAAAATGAGGGAAATTTCGAAATGTGTGACAAAATTTAAATATTTGAAAATTATAGATAGAAAAAGAAATAAAAGGTTTTCACGGTTACAGCACTACAGTTAAGTATTTCCTTAGCGAAATTCTTCATTTAGAAACTGGCTTATTGTCACTTTTGAGCGGAAGTCTGGTTAACCATGACACAGTGTATTCTAGTTTCGGGACACTTTTATGACACTAGTGTTTTTTGTTTTTATATCCTCCTCTGTATCCAATTTGTATTTGTATTAGCAGCTTTTGAAATTGCCAATCCCCAGAGGGCACGCGTGGCAATTAAGCCCATACTCTCTCTCTCTGAGAGAAGGCATGTGCCCTGCTGTGGGACGTTTATAGGCTGCATAAAAATGTATTTTGTAGTACAGTGACTGCCGCTAGTGGCATTTTTCCGAGCGCTTCCGTGCTTCGCAAGGCACGTTAAGCCGTTGGTGCCGGCTGTTATATAATGGCAGTCGTTAAGCCATGTCAGAGGCCTTATGGGCGGCTTGATAACTTGTGACAGTAATGCCCGCCACTGTCTTACAATCCTCCACCAACCCGGACTTGGCCCCCGTGATCGAGTATGGCCTAACCTTCCTGCGATGCAGGAAAAGACCCGTGCCTTAGCAGTGGGGACATACAAGGGTTGATAACGAGTACAGTGGGTGTAGTAAAGTTTGTAAGCGTGTATGTTTGTAACTTCTTCAGGTGTAAACGGCTGGAGCGATTTTAATAAAATTTGGTGTGGACTTAGCTGGTACCCTAGATTAACACATAGGCTACGTTTTACTGCGGGAAAATATCTTATTCCCATGGGAAAATCGGTCAAACGAGGGCAACACCGCGGGGCTAAGCTAGTTGTTAATATTATCTTTTTATTGTTTACTGGCCTCGAACAACCAGTGACAGCACTCGCCAATAGCTCGTGCGCTGCGGCTCATCTGCTCCTATTTTGGGTACCAAGACAGACGTCTTCGGTTCGACTGGTCCGACTGGCGGCAGCCGTCGTACTTTTGTACAAGTAGCCTGTATTTTCATGTTTGTGACGTCTTCGCTTCGTTACCACCGTACAGGTATCCTAGTTTAGGACCAGGTCAACTGATTGTATTGTGTGGAAGTTATTATAATAACACGGACCAAATCCTGAACAATTCCAATTTTCTAACAGTCAAATTAAGTTAGGATAAGTAAAATACCTATTTAAAATAAAGTGTTCTATATAATCTAATTTTATATAATATTGGATAATAATGGAAGTATTAGCACCTTGCATTAGATCGTAGGGTGTGGATAAAATGGATAATTCGGTTTGCATTTAAATTACTCTGTTTACTACTGCCCTACTGTTGGTTGAGGTGATCAAATTGTTATGATGTAATTAATTTCAATTGGTGTGGTATAACATTGGACAGAACACTGGTGTCATAACTGTTATACTATATCTGTTATCGTACGTCTTCCAGACCGCAGATTGGCGAGCCAATTAACGTAGTCACTTAGTGCAATTGGGTTCATACGGCGTGATCTGATTTAACGTGTTCGGATAGTTTGCAAGATATAACATGGACTAAGGAAGGGAAGCTTAGAAAAGGTACCATTTTATTGCACCCCATACATAATAAAAAAGCATGAAATTTCTTAAATATCTAAGTCTTACCGCTATGAGCGTTCTTTTTCAGATATCTTTGGGACGTGAAGGACTGATATTATTATAAAGAGAATATAAATTTGTAACGACATATGCATGGGTAGTACAACGACCGCTTGTCGCGCGTTTCAAATGTGAAAAGTCGCGACTGCACAGTAATGTACTGCCAGTGATGTTTTAAAAACCTATTTAGAAGCTAACAATTCCACCCATGCCGGGATTCGAACCCGCGACTCTGGCTAACCGTGCCAAAAACTTCCTTAGCACGGGTTAGTGCAACAAAAAGAATATATTCATGCAAGTAATGTGTTGTCAAATTCTGACATTTTAATGTTACAAAACGAATGAGTTTGTCACGCTTTATTCCACAAAAAAGGATAGAAAAAAGACCTTAAATAACAGGTAAGTGTTGATGTATAAAGGCGGACTTGTGTCAAAAGAAATTTCTTGCAGCCAGCCTAAGAAAGATTCTGAATAATAAAACAGAGAGACCAAGACAAAAAAAATCTAAATTGACCTATTTCAAGTTTAATAGTCATTGTTACTACAGTTATCAATATATACTTAGTAATATACACACATTGTATAAATAACTTATTAGATAGTTCATAAAATATGCATATATACTTTTACTTAAACAAAATTTACATAAATAAAAATATTACTTGTATATTGGAAAGGAACTGTCGTGTCGTGACATCATACTAACCATACAACCATAGTGATGGACTGAATTTTTTTAAATGGGTTTAATAGCAATATTTAAATTGCGTCTCAAGTCAAGAAAAATAATCCTTAAATTCACCAAGTCAGGTATCAAGTAGGTGTGTATGCCAGTTCCGGGTACTTTTTGTGTTCCCCTTTGCTAATACATCTCCTATTTGGTCAACGTATGTCCCCCTGGGATATTCCTTACTGGCCCTTCCACTCACATTCGCAATATATATATGTTTCGTAAATCTTTCTTCCTTTATCCCCTCCACATGTCCTCAATCAACGCAACATTCCTTTCTCAATTCTAGTCACTACATCCTTTTTCAGTCCACAACGTTGCAGACTATTGCGTATTCTGATATTCAAAGTAACACTACAGATAATTCTAAAGGACGTCATTTCTACTTTTGGAAACATTTTTCGAAAACTCGAAAAGAAATATTGGAAACTTCTGTCTGACTCTAGATAGTGAGACATTCTGCCGCGTTGCAACATTTTCTTGTTAATATGTAACGCAGCGTAAATATTATAAACTAAAAATAAAATAAAAATAAAATCAACACTAAACGGGTGAAAATGTGCCAGACAATTCGCAAAAGCAGTCAGATTTAAAGGAGTCCGGTAATTACAGAAGAGACACTCAGACTAGCCCAACACCTGTACTATTGTTGCAATTTAGCCAATTATATATAGCGTTACAATTGCGTACATTTAAGATATATGTCTATAATTTCCTTCTTTATGTGCAATGAAGTGTTCTCTATCTCTATCTATCTATCAACATTTAAACTAATAGCTTGGCCAAAATTGATTTTCAAGTGATTTCAGTTTCAGATGTACTTAGAAATTACAATAAATTATATCTGTTATAGCTAAAACGTTTGTTAATTTATTATTTCCAATTTGTTACATTTATTTATGACGCATTTTGAACACTTTTTTTCACATTTTAAATGAATGAAATGTGAATTCGTTCTTATGAGAAATAAATACTAAAAACCTAATAAATCTACACAAAAAAGGTAGACAAGAGCAATATGATGGCACAATCTTGCGCTATGGCGCTCATTAGGGGAGGGTTATGTCCAGCAGTGGACTAATATAGCCTGAAGAAGAAGAAGAGCTTGACATTAGTTTTTGCAAAAATTGTGTTGCTGCTCTGAATTAGATCTTTTTCTACCAAGCCCTCTAAAATTTTGCAATAGTTTCAAGGCTGGTATGCGTTGGATCTTAGGTCAGATTTTCTCTTATGCGGTTTATTGTAATATTATTAAGTTCATTTAAGTGTTATTAAAACATGTCTGTCCAGTTAGTACTTAGTGAACCTTCTGCAAATTATCACTTCGGCCATAGCGTGAAAGCGATTTCGCTCACCGTCTTGTTGAATGAAGATTAGTTCCTCGAGGTAAGTATTTAGGCGCTTTGTAACTCTTAAGAAGGCAGGTACTTTGGTTGGAGCCTTTCAAGGAATTGAAGATAATTATGATGCTTGTTAATTTTTATGTTATTTAATATTTGTGACGCTTAGGAATCACGACGTACAGTCCCGATTAGGCCCGCTAAACGCATATCTTTTTTAAAAACCCGCGACCTCTGGCTATCCGTGCCAGCTCTGGCTATCCGTGCTCTTCCAACTGAGCTAAGCGACTCAGTCAAATGTCGAACCTCTTTACAATACTCTTTGTATTACGTACAGGCAGCGGCATATCTTGTTAGTTTTATTACAAGCACCAGACTTGATAGTGTGGATAGTGGCAAAAATTGCCGTGACTGCATTACTAGTCTAACGGTAACACACTTGACTACCAAAGCAGTGGTCGTGGATGCGATTCCCGCCGAGCTTGATTATTGCAATAGTCTCAGTCTGCGAATATTTCTATGTGAGGTCCTTACCTGTTTACCACAGGACTGGCTTTGCAACCAGGATATGTGTTTGTAATATCCTCACTTTTCGAACTCCACCTCACTGTAAAATCGAAGGTCTCGGGTTCGATCCCCGGCCGGGTCAAACTAGGAAACGAACTTTTCTAGTTTGTCTCGGGTCTTGGATGTTATCTATGTATTTATTGTATTAAATCTATCGTCGAGTTGGCACCTATAATACAAGTCATTTAGTTGTACTTAGTATAGGGCTAACGAGATCTGTGTAATATGTCCATAAGTATTTATTATTATTATTATTAATTACTTTAAGTTACTTTATTATTTAAGAACCTATTTAGAGGCTAAGAATTCCACCCATGCCGTGACTCGAACCCGCGACCTCTAGCTAAAGAGTAACGGAAGGCGTCAAAATGACATCAGACTCCGGTTACGCCAGATAGAGAGAATGAATTAAATATCACTTAAAGTCTATAAATATCTTTTAGAGCATGCTGAAACTACTGATTGTGTGTATGCTACAGTCAGAACTCTTAAACGGTCAAAACTAGTTTAGACGGCTAAAATCATAATTCCGAAAAATGAAGTACATTCTAATATGTATTGTATCCAACAATGTCAAGTTGGTTTTCTGTCTTACATGTCCAACCTAAGACGCTCTTTCGCGCTAAACGTAAACGAAAGAAAAAAAAATGTACTACTGAAGGTGCACTCATTATTGCTCAGTTTCGAGTGAACGGGAGGTTCAATAAAATAAGATAAGATAAAGTGTCTCTTACATTGGTATAGTACACTGATTTTTGATACGCAAAGTAATAGTTCTTTGGTATTCAAAGAAGGCTATGAACCTGTGCTGTCAAATACCAGCTCCTTCTTTTATTCATTGTTTTCATCCGCGAGTAACCGTTCCGCGGACATCAACAATTTCAGACACTTTTATTATTATTTGTTTCCGTGGCATAGATAGATCGTTATCAACCCTTGTATGTCCCCACTGCTGGGGTACGGGTCTCTTCCTGCCTCGCAGGAAGGTTAGGCCATGCTCCACCACGGGGGCCAAGTCCGGGTTGGTGGAGGATTGTAAGACAGTGGCGGGCCTTACTGTCAGAAGTTATCAAGCCGCCCATAAGGCCTCTGACATGGCTTAACGGCTGCCATTATATGACAGCCGGCACCAACGGCTTAACGTGCCTTGCGAAGCACGGAAGCGCTCGGAAAAATGCCACTAGCGGTAGTCAAGGGACGCTCACCCATCCCGTACCTGACCGCGCCTGTTGTTGCTTAACCAAGTGATTGATTCCAATCACTCGGTTCGCCTAGGCCACGAGCGCTTCTAGATATATAGGGCATAGATAGATAGGGAACACTTAATAATAATAATAATTTTTGAACTAAAACTTTCGTAAGCACAAGACATTGTAGACTTTTAGTCCGCGCGCTTGCCCGTCGTGTGAGACGAGCAACCTACGACGCGAGCTCAGTCTCTGCTCACCATGATTAAGCTCTGCGATTCGGAGCGAAACCTGGTCGGACTTTTCCGATATAACAACACCCGTAAGTAGATCCGGACTAAAAGTGTACAATAATAATAAATAAATACTCATGGACATATTACACAGATCTCGTTAGCCCTGTACTAAGTACAACTAAATGAGTTGTGTTATAGGTGCTAACTCGACGATAGATTAAATACAATAAATACATAGATAACATCCAAGACCCGAGACAAACTAGAAAAGTTCGTTTCCTAGTTTGACCCGGCCGGGGATCGAACCCGGGACCTTCGGTTTTACAGCAGCGTGCCAAACCGCTACGCCACCGAGGCCGTCAAGACACTTTATTGTACATAAAAATCTAAATACACATATATTTCTTAAGCTAGGAGTACAGCGAGGTATACTTTTGATGCTACCCACATTTTAACTGATGTTGTGTTTTTTGTAGTTAAGTCTAGTACTTATTGCGTTATTTTATTATTTTTGAGTATTGTATCGTCAATTATTTTATCAAGTATTTTGTTAGTTTTTTAATTATTTATAATTACTTATATTGACACTAATATTCTGTAACTCACTTCTTGTGAGTGTAATGTAAGATACTTTTTACAAAGACAGTCAATAATTTATCATTAGAATTTATTTAAATATATAAATAAAATAAATAAATATTCGTGGACATTTTACACAGATTAGCCATATACTAAGTACAATTAAATGACTTGTGTTAAAGGTGCTAACTCGACGATAGATTTAATACAATAAGTGCCGAGACCCGAGACAAACTAGAAGAGTTCATTTCCTAGTTTGACCCGGTCGGGGATCGAACCCGAGACTTTCGGTTTTACAGACAGCGTGCTAACTAACTTAACTAACCGTATAACCTAACATTTTAAATATTTCGTGCAGCAGGAACTTTCTGAGTACAGGAAACCTTAAAACGACTGCAGCGCCAATTATGGCTATCACACAAGCAAACTTAGAGTAGCAGCCAGACTAGCACACGGTCAGGATAAAAGTTTTATTCTACTATCAGGTAACGGCATCTCGCTTTACACGGTGAAATAGAGCAAGATGGCGCCAGCTGATAATGGGATAAAACTTTTATCGTGACATTCTGCTTCCCTAGCACGATTGAACACCCTTTGACGAACGAGACGAATTTCAACGAACACTTGGAACGTTGGGCGCCAGTGGAACGTTGCGTAACTTTTATAATAATAAATAAACTCTAGAACGATTTTAGGTGTGGTTTTATTTGTAGAATCGTAGTAATATTAACAGAAAACTGGATAAAAACGGATAAACGGAGAAGCAGGTAAAAGTCAGATCTGGTCAAAGCGTAAAGTAGTAGTGGTGAAAAATGAGGGAAATCGAAGAATGTGTGACGTAGTTACATAATGTACGTAATACAGAGAATATTGTAAAGAGGTTCGAAATTTCACTGATGCCGTGAGTCGCCCATTGGCTCAATTGGTAGAGCGCTGGTACGGATAGCCAGAGGTTGCGGGTTCGAAACCCGGCATGGGTGAAATTTTTATCCTCTAAATAGGTTTTTAAAGTAGGTACATAATTTAAATATTTCAAAATGATAGATAGAAAAGAAATAAAAATGGTGTGAAGAGGTTTGCACCGTTACACATTTGCCACTATAAAACGATCATTGACGTATCTAAAGATAAATGAGCTCGTCTACAAATAATTGTATTGTTTCTTTGTCCACCCACGACAACAGGTATCACACTAATAATATAAGAAATGAATGAATGAATTTATTTATTCCTGATAATTATGCCAAGTTACAATTGTATTTATACCCTACTTTCAATTATAAGGTACAAAGTTGATACAGCTATTTACAAATACAATGTTTGTTTGACTCTGGCACCTGTGCTGCCGTCGTACCGAGAAAGGGCGTAACTCAGTTGAAACTAGTTTCGAGTAAATTAACGTTTTATTTGAAGTGAAGTCTCGAACATTAATATTTAATTTAAGCCGATGATAGTAGTTTTAAAATTTGTAGAAAAATATGCTTAATTTTTATGGTCTTTGTTTCGTTTTCGTATAGACTAGCCTTTTTCACAATTTGCAAATTTCCCTTTCACTTTAGTAAACAAAATATATTACGTGATATAATGTTAAGCAGGAAAGCCCTAATTCTAATAATAGACCTCTCGGGCGCAACTTCATAGATTCGGAGGGCGAGCTTTCTGCATGCACCCGTACAAATATTAACATGAGCTTGGAAATTACGGCTTTTCACTTTAACATACCAAAACAATATATTAAGGTTTGTTGTTATTTAAAAATGCCTTAGATTCAATTACGGCTTTTCATACTAGTTAAACTTTATTTATTATGTGAAAAGCCGTGACAATCAAATTGCGGCTTTCCATTTTAAAATTCAAGCGATTTTTGTTGGAGGATAGCTTTTTACGCCCTGCTATTTTCGCCTAGAGAAAGAGATAGACCTTATTACATAGACCAAAAGATAGATTTTTCTTTGCTGATTCCAAATCTGTACTCAACTAAATTTTGTCAAAATCTTGAGTTACGGCCTTTCTCCGTACGACGGCAGTGTGGTAGATGAGGATCTGTAAACCTGTATTAGTGTCAGCGCCCTCTAAGATATATTTTCACAGTGGTATCACAATAATATATTTTAATATTTGGTCTAGTTAAAGCATAGAGCAATATTGGCAAATCGATTTGAAATGATATTAATTTAAATGAAAAATTATAAGAAATGAATTTAAATTCTACATTGCACTAAAACATAATTTGTACAAAGGCGAGCTTAGTACTAGATAGTATTTTCTTCTAGCTAACCCACGATGATGCGGACAAAGGAAGGGGTAGTATCAGTAAATAATATAATATAGAAGTGATTTAGTACATTGAACTAGATTAACTAAATAATACAATATAGTTTAAATATATAGACGTATATAAAGTAGTACGAAAAATATAAAATGATACTCTAATACATATTTATTGTAATCTACATACATACTAACAATCGATATTATAAAGGCGAAAGTTTGTGAGTGTGCATGTTGGTTACTTCTTCACGTTTAAACGGCTGGAGCGATTTTAATAAAATTTGGTATGGAATTAACTGACACCTTGGATTAACACATAGGCTATGTTTTACTGCGGAAAAATATCTTATTTCCTAATATACCGCGGGTAACGCCGCGGGGCACAGCTAGTGCTGATAATAAGACTTGTAAAAATAATCAGCTTTCAACGGTAAAAAACCGCCTGTGCAAAATTTTATAGCATAAACTTTTCTATCCAGAAACACTGTGCTGAAACTGAACTAAGCTATGGAAAAAGCATGAAAAAAATTAACACACGGCCCAGTGTTAAGCTAGTTTTAATTTCACACACGCGTACCTGCAGGAATTGGCGCCGTAACTTCATTATTTCAAACGAGATTACGACAGCGGCTGCGCTGCCGTACAATACACGCTTCCAGAAGATTAACACGGCAGTGTTATTTTTACTGATTACGTAAGACCTAGACAAGCCATTTAGTTTGCCAATGGAATACCATTCGTAACTAAGAAATCACATGTAATTCTTTTTTCTGGCTGTGCAATAAAGTGTTTTCTTTCTTTCTATCTATCTATCTGTCTATAAGATAAAGATGATAAAACGTTTTATGTTTTTTTTAAGTAAAAAAATTATCATAGTTATGGTTTTCGTAAAGTAGAAACAGGCTTTTATAAGAACAGTATAGCTTATGGATTAACCGAAAATTACAAAATTGGTAAAGGCGCCTTACTAAAGCCAAATCACAACTCATTGAAACAAAAAAGTTGTGAAACACAAACTCAAATTTATGTATTTTAGATTTTGTACATATTGAAATGGCACTGTATACTGAGATTATTGTCGATCTGGATACAAAATTCAGCTTGAAAATATTTTTGAAAATCGTCTATCTTTAGAGGCGAGCGACGTGACGGACCTAGCAATCTTTCGCTTCACTTCCCGTAGGTAAGGCTCTCTTTTGACGTCAGTATATTTGATGGCGGCGCTTGCCTGCATCGACTTCTGTTTGGACAAGCCCTAAGCTAAAGTCCTAAATTCCACCGATCGAAAATATTCGAGATGAAAAGTAACTTATGGTTTGCGATTTTTTTATGTATTGATATATACGATATAATGTTCTATTCTGGGAACGTTTTGAAGCAATTCTGAATACTTGTGGTATAAGTTTTTGAATTGCTTAATATTTGTCTAACAATTACTGTAGTATTGATGTTACTTATAATATTTGTGTCCAGTTTTTTTCTTTGTTGTTTAAGTAAAAAATGACTCAAAAAAGTAAAGTGAGCGATTACATACCAATTAATTTGATAACTTACTTTTTATCCCGAATCCATTACGAAATGTATAGCATTTCTTTTAACATTATCAAAGACCTTAGGTAATCGGCAACTGCTTGGTGAAAGCTTTAGCACTGAGTTTAATCTCTAATATGCCATATTTCCTGACTGCCGTATGAATTTTTCATACAAATTGGTCTAGTCTAACTTCATATTCTAGCCTCTATGTATGTTAAAGCCTTTGCGGTTTTCATCCCGTCGGGCATTGTTTGGTCTGGATTATGGAAGAGGGTTGGATTACATATTATTATTATTTATTACTAGATTAGTTTGACAATTAGACAAACGGCTCTGAATTAAGTCGGAAGTACCTACCATTTTTTGCTTTTCTCGCGCTCGCCAAGTCAATTTTTTTCATGATGGAACATAATAATGTATGTTCTTCTTTTTAAAGTGCTTCTTCATCGCTGGAGTTTGGTACTCAGCTCTTTACAGCGGTCTCTGTTCAGTGCTGAACAGCTCCTCCGCGGTTTTAACACCGGTCCACTCTTTGATGTTCCACTACCATGACATCTTTCTCCTGCCCAGCTTTCTCTTACTTTCCACTTTGCCCATCAAAATGCTTTGGAGCAATTGGTATCTCAGCATACGGCAAAAGTAGCCTACTTTCCGCTGCCTGATGATGTGAACAAGATCTACTGTCCACTCCTTCTTGTACATCCGTCTCAGGACTTCGATGTGGATCACTTTTGGATCATTTCTCGGTAGCACCACATCTCGAAAGCTGAGAGGCTTTTTCTGTTTACAGTCAACAACGACAATCCTTATATAACAGTGCAGGATATTATTGCGGAATTTGATAGAGAATTGCCACCAGCACAAAACTTTATACAAAGAAATAATTTAATTATGTGTACTTTTCACAAATACCTAATCAAAAGTCTTACAAAGAACAGAAAATTAAATTCCATTAATTCCAGATGTATTTTTCTTGTATAATTATTAGACGTAAATTTCGTTAGATATGTAAATTTGGAGTAAGAATTCGTAATCTTTCTTTATCAAAAGCTATATGGCCAAGCAGTATAGTCTGTTAGCTTTTAGAATATACCTCGGGATCTAGAGTAGGCTTCGGTTTTCGCCAATTTTCGCCGGTTTTCGTACGGTGATCGAGTTCTGATTTCGAAATTAAGTGTCATATTAGTTCCGATATTTTTATCACACGAATATATCCGATTCTATCCGATAGTAGCCGAGGTATATTTTAAAAGCTAACAGACTATACCTTTTTGTGTAGTCTATTTACGTCCCATTGCAGGGCAATTAATTGCTCTCTTTAAGAGGGAGAGTATGGGGTGTAATTACCACGCGTGCCCACCGCGAATTGGCAGTTTTAAGGGCTGACGGTCCATATGTACAAATAAGTTGATGGGAATAACATAAGCCCGTATTACACTAAGCTATGCAAAACCACATGAAGTTTAATTTGTGGATAGCAAAGAAACGGTTTCCTGATTTTAACATAATTTCATTAATGTATCAATTAAACATAGACCCTTATTTTGCTCTTACTGAATTTTAGTTTCCGTCACTCAGTACCTCGATCTGAATACTAATCAGTGCGTTAAAATGGCTGAACGTGTTTGGATAAACTTAGCACAGATGGGCCTGTAAATAAAGGGAATTTAAATGAAATAAATAAAAATTCAAACTTATTCCGAAGTGATATTTAACAAAATACTATACAAATACCATCATCAGCATAGCTAGGTGCATGCGTGATCGAAAATAACAATGAGAGGTAATAAAGAGACGTGTGTTCATTAGTTATGTATTTACAAACATATATTTACTTATTTCGTTAACAAAATAATTAATAAAATCAAAGCCGTAAATATAATATCATAACTGAGCACCACCTATCAAATATCTTCTAGCATTCCGGGGGGTAGGCAGCAGCGCCCCCTGCAGTACAATTACACCAAACTGCGATCCCCAACCCGCTTGCTTAGGGATTATGTTCATTACCCCCCAATGATGGCATAACCTTGCGATATGGCTCTCATTAGGGGAGAGCTATGTCCAGCAGTGGACTAATATAGCCTGAAGAACAAGAACATTCTGTCACATACCCTGATTACACTTCTTATTTCATCCACAAACAGATCTTGGTGATACACACACTATCAAATAATGACAGTGTGGTAAGTATCTCTTTCCAAAGGATCCAATGTTAACGCATTTAATATTAATTACGTCCGTACACATAAGAAATAATTGCTTAGTAACCCTTTTCCCCCAGGGAACAAGGTGCAAAATCCAGGTCGTGAAGGGCCTCGCCGCAGGCACCCGGTGACTGCAAAGCGGCGAAACGCAAACGGCATCTAAAATTAATATTATGACCGCTACCGGCGGCCCTTAATTAAAAATTTCACCTGGATTTTCTGACAGCACAAGATTGCCGGTTTCACCATGTAATTTTGGAATTTTCCGACCCAGCTATGCATTTGAGAGTGGAAGTGAGTTTTACTAGGTGGCTAGGTCCTCTGAATAGCGTTTTGTAGACTGGGGATGAATTTGGTATCTTGTGTAAAGCGTGAGTAAAATAAAGTCTCAATAGTTTTGTAGGTTTTCGATATCGACCCTTGTATGTCCCCATTGCTGGGGCTCGATTCTCTACCTGCATCGCAGGAAAGTTAGACCATACTCCACCACGGGGGCCAAGTCCGGGTTGGCGGAGAATCTGTATCATGCATGTAAAGAAACAATTGCTTTGAACTAGTAATTTTAAATATAACACAGAATAGGTATTTCTTAAATGAATGTTCGATTATACTATTTTTATTTTAATGCACTAACCCGTGCTAAGGAACAAATTTAAAAACCTATTTAGAACCGCTCTACCAATTGAGCCAATGGGCGACTCATGGCATCAGTGAAATTTCGAACCTCTTTACACTATTCTCTGTATTACGTACAGCGACTCACGGCATCAGCGAAATTTCGAACCTCTATACACTATTCTCTGTATTACGTATTACGAGCGCTGGCACGGATAGCCAGAGGTTGCGGGTTCGAATCCCGGCATGGGTGAAATTTTTAGCCTCTAAATAGGTTTTTAAATGAACGTTCGAGCCAAGCTGGTTCTTGGAATATTCAAAATCTTACCACATATATTATCAACGGTCCTTTAACATATAGGAGGCATCTCGTTCAGAGAATGAAATATAATAGCAAGACCTGGACATGACTTAGTGGATATTAATTGAGCGGAAATTAAAATATTGACAAGCCGGAAAAATCGAAAAAGTCAGTGGGGACATACAAGGGTTGATATCGATAATACAGATTTCCGTTTGCAGTCTTTATTCGCCTGTTACGCACCCAGCAATCCAGGGCTGCCGTCTTGAATCTAAATGAACAGATAATAAGATAAACTACAATCTGCTATGTAAATCGCATTACACACGCATCAGAATCCCATTAGTTGGCACAAGAACGTCATTACATAGTGAATTATCCGGTGGCATTGAGATAAACCCTTCTTGGGCTAGCACTTCCACGCTCAATGCAAGGGTCTAATGTGGGACCCGTTGAATGGCGAGCTAACCTGCACAGAAGGTCGACTGCCTAATAAAGCTCTAGTTTAGCTATACGAGTGTGCGTGCAACGATTAATGAATGTTGATGAAGCGAATGACGTTAGCCAGAATCGTAGTAAGGTAACTGGGGACTATACCTACCCCTCAGGGATACAGTCGTGTGTATGTGTAATATTGTGTAGTTTGTGTAACGAAGCGCTCGTGGCCTAGGCAAACCGAGGGATTGGAATCAATCACTTGATTAAGCAACAACAGCCGCGGTCAGGTACAGGATGGGTGAGCGTCCCGTGACCACCGCTAGTGGCATTTTTCCGAGCGCTTCCGTGCTTCGCAAGGCACGTTAAGCCGTTGGTACCGGCTGTCATATAATGGCAGTCGTTAAGCCATGTCAGAGGCCTTATGGGCGGCTTGATAACTTCTGTCAGTTAGGCCCGCCACTATCTTACAATCCTCCACCAACCCGGACTTGGCCCCCGTGGTGGAGAATGACCTAACCTTGCTAAAATGCAGGAAGCGACCCATGCCCCAGCAGTGGGGACATACTAGGGTTGATAACAATTGTGTAATATAATGTCTATCGCTCAACTAGCGGTAAATGAGCAACTTATGATTGATTGATTAACAATTTATTTACAAAAGACACACACACGTATACAAAGTGAAGCCATAAGAATCTGGTTACAAGTCACAGCACGAAGAAATAATAAACAAACAAAACAGTAGCATTGGTACATGAAAAGCGAAACACACAGACAACTAGCCATACACAGTACGGCAATGTACCCGGGCAATGTACTGGACTAAGAGTGACCAACGTAGGTGTGGCAAACGTAAATGGGCTCCGACTCAGCATGTGCTGGAAGTTCGAAAAAAAACTTCAGCGCTGATATTCTGCCGGTACCCGGTGTGCGCGGCATGCAGCGCCAAGAGAGCTGAGGTGCGGTTGGAAAAAACTTTTATCAGACCGGTTTAAATTGTGTAATGCTGATTTCAGTATCAGTAATTGTGTAATGAATCAGTATAAGGTTTTATGTCTATGTAATTATATTAGATTTTAAAAATAGATTGTATATATGCGTGAAAAATGTCCATATAGATTAATATTCGAAATAAATAAATAAATTCAAATTGTATTAACTTTGTGTAATCAAAGTCGCAGACATTAAGTGATTTTTGTAAATAATAAATATTTTAGCAAATTAATATTAATGTAAAATTTCAAATGTCAATATTACTTTAATAATTTGTACTAAGGCAAGGATGGCCCAGAAATGTACGAAACAAAACAATGAATGTCAAAAAGCAATAATATTATAATATTGAATAGAATAAAAGGAAATAATTGAATTGATAATAATATTTTACATGTCCAAAATAGTAATTTATAATTGATGTTACCAATGATTGAAAATATCCGGAGGAAAATACTAAATAGATACCAATAATGTAAGTACCAATAATCGAAAACTTTTTATTGCAGCAATTTCTGCTGGTCCAGCAGAAATTTTTTAGTGTGCACCCGGAAAGTAGCCCTTGACTGGAGTTGGCGAAGGGGTGGCGGTATATCATTCCAGCACTTTGTGGCCTGAAACCTAAAACTACCGCGAAAGGCGGCAGTACGGTGGTGAGGCACACGAAGTGGAATCGAATTAATCCGTATACAACCCCCCATTGCTCTTCTCCATATGAGTTTTTGGTATAAATATGCTGGTTTTTGCGTTTTAATTACGCCAAACAATAAAACAGCCGTGAAAAATTTCAATCTGTTGTCCATTTTTAATAGATTGGCATTATTTATGTAGGGTGTTACATGAGTTCGAGCTGGAATGTGGAAGCAAAACCGAGCGCACGCATTTTGGACACGCTGAAGCATTTTCTGGGTCTTGCCATGAATGCAGGGACCGTAAATGGTTAGGGCATAAGTTAACTTAGAAAGCACTAAGGAGTCACAGAGAAGAACTCTAATGTTAACGCTTAGAAATCGTTTTAGCGGGTAAAGAACTTTTAGACGGTAAAAACAGCCCCTTACAACCTCCAAGACATGCTTCTCGAAGCGCAAGTGACTGTCCATCACTACACCCAAGTTATGCTTCTCGAAGCGCAAGTGACTGTCCATCACTACACCCAAGTTTCTCGTCTCATCAACAAAATCCAGCTGCGAACCATTTATGTAGATCATGGGATCAAACGCCATAATGGCCTCTTTCTGCTTTTTTGAACCCATCACCATAACTTTGGATTTGGAATGATTTAGTAGTAGGCAGTTGTTCACGCACCATTTGAAGATACGTTCAAGGTCTTCATTTAGTCTAGTAGTGGTTGCAGTGATGTCATGCAAGTCACAGGGAATCTGGAGTTGCAGATCATCAGCATACATATGGTAATTACAGTTTTCTATGCATTTTACGATATCTGCTGAAAAAAGCGTGAAAAGGAGCGGGCCAAGAATCGATCCTTGAGGAACTCCCCGGCACACAGTACACAACCCCGACGTCAGAGATGATCCATCCAACTTTCCGCACCACGACCCGCTGAGATCTTCCATACAAGTAGCTCTCAAACCATTTTATGGCTTCAGTCTGAAAACCATAGTAGGCGAGTTTGGACAGCAGCAGGTCAAAGTTTATGGAATCAAATGCCTTAGAAAAATCTAACAAAACAAAGCAAGAAATGACCCCATACCCCCATCCTGAGCATCCAAGATAGTATCAACTACGTCCAGAAGAGCAGTAGAAGTACTATGGTGCTTTCTAAAACCTGATTGGCGAGCAGGTAAAATGCTGTTGTCTTCACAGTACTTGATAACCTGATTATAAATTACCTTTTCCAATATTTTGGAGAAATAAGGCAGGATGCTAATAGGCCTCAGATCATTTAAACTAGCAGGATTGCTGTTCTTGGCCAACGGAGTCACAGCCGCTATCTTCCATTTCTCAGGAAACGTACATGAAATAATCGATTGATTAACTATATGCGTAATTGCATTTATGGTATCAGGAATTGTGAGCAAGATCATATCCCTATTTATATAGTCAACACCTTTCGCGTTGGAAGTCAGTTCAAGTATAATTTTTAAAATTGTATTACTGTCAACGGTATGAAAATTAAAATTATTATTATTATGTCTGTGAAATTCAAAATATGTCATATGAAATGCTTACATTATTATTGATGGGAAAATTCAAAAAGTATTTATTTATTTCGTCGGGGCATTGTAAGTGCTCCGGTATATAATTTTCATAATAAGCTTTTTTTTCAAAGTATAGACTCATGAAGAAGAAATAAATTGAATCTTATATACATAAGATTCAATTTATTTCTTCTTCTGTGGTCCTTTAACTCCTAGGGGAGCATAGAGCCTCTACCACAGATTTCCACTTCTGATGGTGGTTCGCGGCAGTTCCCGATTCGGGCTAGATGGTACCGTTAGACCTCTTCGAGCTTGGCCTCTTGGTCTATTGATCTTTTCCAGGTGGTCCTTGGCCGCCCCCTCTTTCGGTTGCCCAATTCTTTTATTTGTTATAAATTGTAACTTACAGCTACATCTTTTAGAATATACCTCGGCTACTATCGGATAGAACCGATTTTATTGCAATAAGGTAAGGTTTATTCTGTATTTATAGGTATAACGTAGAGCATATAAAGGAAATAACGTATAAAGGAAAGCATACAGTCTGTTAGTTTTTAGAATATACCTTGGCTACTATCCTATTGAATCGGATATATTGGTGTAATAGAAATATCGGAACTAATACGACACTTAATTTCGACTTACTTTTCGAAATAGTGAATAAAAGTTTTATACAGAGCAGGTAGTAGTATTACACTCGTGTCCTTTCGGCAAAAACCGAAGCCGAGTCCGAGGTATATTCTAAAAACTAACAGACTGTAATGTGAAATCGCTACAAACATCGGAAATCAAACAACGCAATTAACAATACAAAAGCTAAAACATATCATTAACCACTTAGATACTAAAGACCAAAAACAGAATCATCCTTCTTCAAGCATTCCCTTGCATTCTTTAATCTTTTTCCCAACCCCTTTGGTAAACATATCACGTTGCGGCACCACCGCCCTGAGCAGGAACTTCAATGTTGTCCAGTGACAAAAAAAGTGTTTTTTATCAATCCAGTACTTGATTTAACCTTTTTGTTTTCCTAAAAAGCATATTTTTATTCACGTAAAATTATTTATATTTCATTATCTGAAGTAATAATATATAAATAGATTTTTAAAATTGTCCTCAGCACGGGTTAGTGCAACAAAAAGAATATATTATAATAATATATTATTTTATTGACAATAATAACAGATGAATAATAAAAAAAATAGCTAAGTACACTAAAATCTTAAACAAAATATAATAAACTGCGCATAACGAAATATAAAAAACTGCACCGAGATCACGGCTGCCTCTGGGAAGGGTTTACACTATGCTGGCTACAATCACACGAAGTTTGACACTCTAGCGTCAAAACTGTAAAACTTACGTACTGCCGCTTTTGCGATAAAGCAAAAACAAGAAAGCTCTAAAACAAAACGTGTTCCTTGCATGAGTGATAGGCGACCCATTTTCAGGATCCTGATACATGAGAGAATGACGGAGCAAATGAATCTTGCTCTACGGAGCCAGTAAGAGTTTCTTCTTCCGATCGCGTCAGTGACAAACCCAATTACAAAAAAACCTATGTATTTAGAGGTTAAAAACTCCACCCATGCTGGGACTCGGACCCGCGATCTCTGGCTAACCGTGCCAGCGCTCTCCCAACTGAGCTAATGAGCGACTACCCAGCATCAGTGAAATTTCGAACCTCTTTACAACACTCTCTGTATTACGTGAAAGGGCATGGGTGGAGTTTTTAGCCTCTAAATTGGTTTTTAAAATAGTCCTTAGCACGGGTTAGTGCATTAAAAATAATATCAAACTAATTACATTTGGCCCAGAACTTGGCCACGTGTACTCCAGCTATCTGTGGTCTTCGGCAAATCCTCTTGAGTGTAGATAGACGGATACAAGAAATACAGAGGTGTATTTCTTGTAGAGGTCTCTGGTGAAACCCTTCAACTGCAGTGGTTTCACTACCTAATCAATCAATCACCCTGTACTTGGCCCGTGCTGGACATACTAAAGAACCACTGCTAATAACCAGTGCTGGACATACTAAAGGCAATTTTAAAATCCTGTTAGAGGCTAAAAATTCCACCTATGCATGGACTCGAACCCGCGACCTCTGGCTAACTGTGCCAGCGCTCTTCCTATAATGGTTGACTAACCGGCATCAGTGAAATTTCGAACCTCTTTACAATACTCTTTGTGTTACGTACAGGCAGCGATATCTGGCTGAAGTAATTTGCATCACTTGCAGCCCCGAGTACCTTCTTTGGAGTAAGGTTTTACATCGGAATGATATCGCTGTACCCACATGATCTATTCTTTTCAATGCACTAACTCGTGCTAAGGACAATTTTAAGAACCTATTTACAGGCTAAAAATTCCACCCGTGCCGGACTCGAACCCGCGACCTCTGGCTAACCGTGCCAGCGCTCTTCCAACTGAGCTAATGGCAGCTTCCTCCTGTCGTCAGCCATCCTCATCCAGCTACTGCCAGAAATCTGCCTAAATAGTCAGTGCACTGATCGAGCGAGCCGGTGGACACTGCGTATGCCAGTTCATGGTGTCTACTCGAGAACCTTTACTCCCCGTCGACCGTCAGTTTTTCGGCATATGTGACCAACCCACTGCCACTTCAGCTTGCTAATCTTTTAAGCTACGTCAGTTAATGTCTGTTGCGGGTTGTTTCATTTCTGATCTGATCAAGGTACCACTTCTCAATTAGAGCGAAATGGTGAGGCTCTTTGTAAAGCGTGTCAAGCACAAAATAAAGATTACGTGAGCTTTTTTCCAGGCAGTACAAAAAATCGCGCGCGTTGAGCGGACCTTCTGTCTTTAAAAATTCGTCAAGTTATTTTAGGGCCGTTCGTTGGAGGAAATAGATTTTCACGGAGAATTATTGTGCCGCTCTTGACGGTGACCTTTGAGTTAAATGTTGAGTGTAATCGACAGCACATCAACTTTTCCACACTTGCTTTCTACGCTATTACGTGTAACGGGCGTCATTATGGCTACCTCGTTAGTCTAGCATAATAGCTTAATAATATAGGTAGCTCTGAAAGTCTTGTTATTAAGTTATTACTATAATGTCTGACAAACAAAAAAACAGTGAGTTATGTTTGTATATTTTTATACAAACATAACTCACTGTTTTGGGTAGGTGTGCCAAAACATAATAATTTTTAATTACTTATAGGGTTAGTTAAGATGGTGCCGGCTGTCATGTAATGCAGTCGTTAAGCCATGTCAGAGGCCTTACAGCTTGATAACTTATGACAGTAAGGCCCGCGACTGCCTTACAATTCTACACCAACCCGGAATTGGCCCCCGTGGTGGGGTAGAGCCTAACCTTCCTGCGATGCAGGAATAGACCCGTGCCCCAGCAGTGGGGACATACAAGGGCTGATATCGTTGTTTAACCACCAGTGTTTAAACAACGCACCCAAACATTATTTGTTCTCCCAGTGTTTTTTATACGCTTAAAAAACTCTGGGAGAACAAATAATGTTTGGGTGCGTGCGATAAGACTAAAATATTAAGTTGTAAACCTACTCACAACATTAGTGTTACAGTCAAACTGTGAACTTAGAAAAACCGTATGGGCCGTAGTACCAACGTATTGCCAGTAACACATAGACCCTCACAACCCAATGACATGCCATTTGCTCATCTGCTGAACAATGTACACGCGTGTAACCTACACGCGTGTACGTTGTTCATAAGATTTAAATAAGTATTAAACGTTTATTCAGTGCGCGTCACTCACATTTCAGAGTCCACATTTTTACATCCTCTATAGAGTCCGCCTAAAACCCGGTATTACCGCGGATCACCTTCTTGGCATTGTTTTGATATCATGCATTCAAAAAGTTCGCCCCGCGTCCGTTCAACCGTGGATCAGGCTTCCGAGTCTATTTCCCTAACTCCTCTCCTGAGGCCTTCCATATATAGTTTAAGAGGCTCTCGTCTCTTGCCTGAGATACAAAGGAGCACAGTGCGTTGACAGCACAGAAATACTATACGATACGATCTGCTGCGAGTACGATAGATCGAACAACTTCAAGAGTAGTTTGCGATAAGTAAGATCCATTTTAAAACGGTGACGTGCGGGCGGATCGATTTCAATCTAAAAGAATCATAAAACACTCATGAATACAATTTGGTCGAAGTATGTGTAATATGGGTTTAGTTTAATAAAATCATGTAATCTAAGTCAAAGTGTTTTTATTTAAAATTACAAAGAAGTATTGCGGCTTAGTGAAACTTACAAGTAAATATATACCTCGTAGGTATACATTTTGTTCTAACTTAGGATAGCAATAACATATATTAGTCTAGGTACAATTTTTTAAGCATTTAAGAATTAACGGAGTGAATAAAAGCATATTTCTATTTAATTTGATTTTATGGTAATGATAAAATGTATTACATGTTTGGTAATTCTTTATTTTAAGAGGGAGTTTATTTTAAATTTTTACTGACAAAGCTTCAGTATACTAACAATAAGATTATTTATTTTAAAATATACAACAAAACCCGTCTGGGAAAAATCAGATGTACGACGGGAGGGCGCGCTCCAGTCGAGTCATCGTTTCTTTTTCAACAACACGTATATAGCTTGCAGCTTAAAATTTTTACCGTCAAAAAAGGGAGGCAGATTGGTAAATTGCACAAATTGCGCAAACGGACAGCAGACTTCACATCAGAACAGCCTCAAGGGTCAAATCGTCTAGGAAGTCGTCTTACTGCCTCTCCGTTCCCATCACAAGAGACCCCATAAGGCATAACTAAAGTAAATCTTGCCCCCGCAGAGCTTTACTCGCCACCTCTCAGTTGTATATTTATTCACGGGGGCCCAGCCGAGATTTATATTCTGTTGCTCGACAGGAACTAACTAAATGGGAGCAAAATCCTCGTTAGCTGCTGCAGCATGGGTCATCATCATGAGTCATTTGACGCCCACTGCAGGACGTTGACGAGCGAGAGGCAGAACACCAATGCGCTGGTCCGATGCCATAAAGAAGGCATCTGGGGCATTCATTCAGCACGCATCCCATTGCGCATATGACCGAGACAAATGGATACTATTGTATATGGTCACGATCCTTAGAATTGAGGGACCGATTAAAAAGAAGAAGAAGCAGGACGTAGGCCTCCCTCCCCACAAAGCTTCAGGCTGCTGAGACGCAGGCGAATCAGCACAGCGCAGTACAGTTCAATTCAAGGATATATACAAACAAAGAAAGTTCAAAGCGAACTAATTCAATTAAATATTCTGTCAATGCAACAAAATTGTTACTAAACACGCCTCGACGTGCACGCGTCGCGCAGAAATCTGCGCCGACTGTACAACGAGACGCAAAGCAGAGTGCTTAGTGCAAGTTTGACAGATACAATCGAATAACTTTACTACCGCGTTAATCGAGCATTGAGTAGTGAGTATGAGTAAGTTAACCGTTCGAACTGGCAAAACGCTGTCACAGTACAACTCGCACTCGCGTTTATTCGTGTTTTGGCTGGTAAACGTGTTCACTTTTCATCGTAAACCATTACAACTCGCACTCAGCAATTTTAATTTCCATACGTGTCGCTAGGTGGCGCTTCCTCGATGCCATAGAAATATGAGTTTACGTTAACGCGAACGAGTAGTTAAAAACTCGCACTAAGCACTCAGGGCATACATACACATGTCTGCGCCGCACGTGCCTGCGCCGCAGCGTACGTAGCTCAATGACGTTCCATGCTTGCGTTGCGCTGTGCTGCGTCGCCTGCGTCTCAGCATGCGCCCAGCCTCACGGTCTTGTGCCGTCCGCATCCAGCGGCTCCCCGCCACCGAGAGATCTGTAATTATAAGAAGTTTCACTGTGTGATCGAATCAGGAATGAGGAGCCCGAGTTACTGATGTAGCTCGAAGAATTGCTAAGTGCCATAGGGCCGGGCACCTTGCTCGAAGGACTGATGCAGCATGAGTAGTGTCTTTGCTTGCCATGATTATCCTTTGCGAATAAGTATGTTACTTCTAATTTCTTGAAAACTAATGATCCGCTATTCTTTTGTTTTTTTATTTTATATAATCTATATACGACCCACTGTAGGGCACAGACCATCTCTCAGAAAAAGAGGTATGGGCTTTATTATCACGCGTACCTACCCACCGCTGACTGGCAAGTTTTTGAACTCCTCGGACAATCAGGAGTCCTCAAGATGTTTTCCTTTACCTCCTGTTAGCGAGTGGTATTGCTACTATACTCGTGACTTCACAAATGTACATAACTTAGAAGACAATGCCATTGGCACATGCCGGGATTTGAACCTACGATGTCCCGATTGGAAAGCCAGGTTTGTACCGCTCCGCTATCACTGGACTTAATATTAGATTTTAACAAAGCGAGCGTAAAACGACATCTGTGGCGTAGCGGTAGCGCGTCTGCCTGCCATGCAAGAGGTCCCGGGTTCGAATCCCGACTGGAAAAAAAAATCCAGGTCTTGGATGTTTACATGTTTGTGATGTCGTTGTTTCTGGTTTCCACGACACAGGGTATCCTAGTGTGGGGCCAGAAGCAATTTATGTGCCAGTATGTAAAAAAAAAACTGCGGGCGCACGCACGCGCCTCTGTTGCCAAGCCATAGGTTGTCATAAACAAAAATTAATTACGTAGGTATCCACGGAGACGTAACTTTTTTTTTCGGGCCCGAATTCGCTTCTGGAAAGATGAAAGGCTAACAAATTACGGCCGTGAAGCACTGAAACTTAAGCGAATAATTTAGTGATTCTAGGGAAAAGGCTAGTGAAAAAAATAGTTTTTACTAGGTACGTACCGAATAGCAAATACTCGAACACACCTCTGGTATTCAATTCACTACAAGAACGTTTAACCCAATTATAAGTCCATTCTGCGGTTGGGTATTTTCCTATTTGTAAATTGTTCGAACTTTTGTAAAATGTTAATATTGTCGTCAGTGATCTCTGACAGTTTTATGTTAAAAAGGTTAATTAATTCACGGTACTTGCCTGCGTGTAATGGCAGTCGTTAAGCCATGTCAGAGGTCTTATGGGCGTCTTGCGACAGTAAGTCCCGCTACTGTCTTACAATCCTCTATGAACCCGGACTTGGCCCCCGTAGTGAAGCATGGCCTAATCTGCCTGCGATGCAGGAAGAGACCGGTACTTGTGTATTAAGGTTTACTAATTTGACTAGTACCTACTATGTGTGTATTTCTCTGTAAAACTCATTGACTTGATTATGTATCTACTGTGTGTAATCTTTTTAATGTCGTCAATTAAAGTTTATTCTTATTAATTAATAATAATAAGTTCCCGTATTTCAATATTCATATTTGCACCGACTACCAGTCTTACTTTGTTTAAGCAAATTCGGCTGTCTGGAAGAAATTCCTGTAAGCAATAAGGCCCCCAATTGTACTGTATCTTTGCAAATTATTATGATTGTTTTCTTGTAGCGTACAGTCAAGAATATTCTTACCTTATGTTAGGCTTGGCACGCATTTCGAGCTTTTACGGTGCGATTGTTTCCGAAAAAATCTGTGAGATATGGAAAGTCAATCAAGGTGCACGCACATGCGAGAAAAATCGCAGGAAAATAGTTCCCCAACCAAATTAGCACGCAATTTAAAATAGGTCAAAAAAAGCGAGAATTTTATTCCCAATGCGTGTTAAGACTTTTCTTATCTTTCCGTTGTTGAAGGCGTATGGGCAAACGCTTTACCAGTGTGCATTTATCGAGCCACCAGTCTACCGTGTCTAAATCGTCGAACCGTATTTGGTGATTGGCTTAACGTTTTTATTTGTTTCCGAGACGGACCGCTTCCGCCGCTCTCAGGCCGGAATCCGGTATTTTCGTACGGAAATAGCTCATCACGACGATCCGGAAAGAGGGAAGGGTCTTTGTCTATTCGTTCGAGTGGCATTATTATTGTTTTGTTTTCCATCCTCGAGGGGTTTGTTCCGTATTGTAGTCTGCGTTGAAACTGAATAGTGCGCCAATTTCAGCGAGCCGTGCAGCTAGATTGAGACTAACTGGTTAGTAGCTCTAGTTTTGAGTGGCATTATTATTGTTTTGTTTTGATTTCCATCCTCAAGGGCTTTGTTCTGTATTGTAGTCTGCGTTGAAACTGAACAGTGCGCCAATTTCAGCGATCCGTGCAGCTAGATTGAGACTAACTGGTTAGTAGCTCTAGTTTCGAGTGGCATTATTATTGTTTTGTTTTGTTTTCCATCCCCGAGGGGTTGTTCCGTATTGTAGTCTGCGTTGAAACTGAATAGTGCGGCAATTTCAGCAACCCGTGCAGCTAGATTGAGACTAACTGGTTAGTAGCTCTAGTTTTGAGTGGCATTATTATTGTTTTGTTTTGATTTCCATCCTCAAGGGCTTTGTTCTGTATTGTAGTCTGCGTTGAAACTGAACAGTGCGCCAATTTCAGCGATCCGTGCAGCTAGATTGAGACTAACTGGTTAGTAGCTCTAGTTTCGAGTGGCATTATTATTGTTTTGTTTTGTTTTCCATCCCCGAGGGGTTGTTCCGTATTGTAGTCTGCGTTGAAACTGAATAGTGCGGCAATTTCAGCAACCCGTGCAGCTAGATTGAGACTAACTGGTTAGTTGCTCTAGTTTTGATTGGCATTATTATTGTTTTGTTTTGATTTCCATCCTCGAGTGGTTTGTTCTGTATTGTAGTCTGCGTTGAAACTGAATAGTGCGCCAATTTCAGCGATCCGTGCAGCTAGATTGAGACTAAGTGGTTAGTAGTTCTAGTTTTGAGTGGCATTATTATTTTGAAATCGTAAAAAATCATAGCACGAAACTGTTCTCGATGCAGATCCATGTTTTAATGAGACAAGAAAATTTGAATCGACTCTCAAAAAAATGCGATGGGAAATTTGAAAATCGAACAGCAGTATTTTTACTTTTAAATAATCGACGTTTTCAAAACATTTACAAGTGGCCAGTGTCTTATACATAAAAACATTTTTTCGCAAAATTTTCTGAAATCTAAGGATTGTGTATATATATTATATACACAGTCCTTAGATAGATTTTTATTCCAGTAGTGGCCCTAGTTGGCATAGCGCCGCTTATCACTATCAGTTACATCTTTTACAACCGAAGTCACAAACTGTACACTAGATAGTTATACAATTAATGGATTTCATTGAGAAGCTTTGTGCGTCCAACTCGGCCTCTTCCATTATATCGAGGTTGATTACATCACATTGTTTATCCATTACAGGCACTCAGCTAGAACCCAGTCCGTTTGTCAATCAGTCTGACTGTCATTGTTTTGGCGGACAACAGGCGTTTCTACCGAGAATCGATTGATGATGCCTGTTATTTGCCCAACTATTTGCTGGACGGTTTACGTTATAAAGGGCTGTAGGTAGTATTAGAGTAATTCTACACCCCAGATTCGAAACTTGGAATGAACTAATGACCAATTATTCTTAACTATCACATTGCGTAAAACTTGATGTGCTCTGGTGTCACAGTCGACAGCTAATCTACCTTAACGTACAGCAAAGTGTTCTATAATGTGTGGGGTAGAAATGACAAATTTAAAAATTTTTTCTTAACTGCAAATGCAAATGAGGTTTGAATTTTTACAAATGATGCGTTAAATAAAAGGTATTTACGAAGCGAGTGTCACTGGCTACATGACGAAGTATTGGAAAATATCTCAAATAAAAAAAACTTACGTAGAGTCCTAAATGAGTGATGAGTAAATACATAATATCCGCTCTCTCTTTCTCTCTTACTGTCGAACTTTCAATAAGTGACACCGAAGAAACTTGCCCACAAGAAATCTATTAAGAGGTCCTGCCAGATGAGGTTTAAAATTCAAGAAGGAGATTAAATCAAGGCCCTTGAGGCTCGTTTAACACTTTTTAGTACATATTCAGATTTTTTTTGTTTTTAATTATTTTTCCAGATACCGGTTCGATTTCCATTGCAGGCGTGAAATGTTAAAAATGCGATGGTGGCGGAGCAGTTTCACACAAGTATTGGTGTCGGTGGTGGCGCGTTCGTGTCTTACTTCTGCTTGAAAACGTGGCAAAGAGGGCGGTGCATTAACTAACCGCATGGTGCTTGTGGGATTTTTGACGGAATTCAGCAAAGAAATTTTCACATTTTAATGCTTTAATGGATTTCCGTAAAGTAACGGCTGATTTCATACAATATTGAAAAAAAAAATTCATTGTGTGAACCACACAGCATGCTTGCCGTAATAGCAGCCTGAACTGCCAGAATGGTGTCATTTTCGGAAGAAGATTTCGTGTTATATGACGCTACAAAACCGGTAAAGAGTGGCGGCCCATAGATTAACATAACATAACATTTACATACAGGCACATACATTGCTTCTGGCCCCACACTAGGATACCCTGTGTCGTGGGAACCAGAAACAACGACATCACAAACATGTAAACATCCAAGACCTGGACTTTTTTTTTTTGTTTCCAGCCGGGATTCGAACCCGGGACCTCTTGCATGGTAGGCAGACGCGCTACCGCTACGCCACAGAGGTCGTCATCCGAATTACGATTACGGTCATCCAAATGATTTCTGGTGCTTCGTTCCCCTCTTTATACTGAATTTCGGTGTTATTTACGTGTTAATAACACCGAAATTCACTGAAATGGGCCCAAAATATGTTGTCTTAAAACTTTTGTTCTTGTAGTTTACAGGCTACATAAAACAATAAGTTTTCGAACACAGTATCACACCACATTAATAGTATAAAGGCGAAAGTTTGTGAGTGTGTATGATTATTACTTCGTAACGTCTAGACGGCTGGAGCGATTTTCATAAAATTTTGCAGGGAGTTAGCCGACAACCTGGATTAACACATAGGCTACGTTTTACGGCGGGAAAATGTCTTATTCCCATGGAGAAATCGATAAACCGTGGGTAACACCGCGGGGACAGCTAGTCATAGATGAATGTTATTAGAGAATTAAATCACAACTGTGTGTGTAACAAAGCGCCCTTGTTAGCCGGAGTTGGCTAGCGAGCTATGAAATTGGTTCACGGTTGAATATTCCTAGTTCCAACTAAAGACTTACGCTAAACGTCGGAAACGTGTGAATAAGCCTTCAGTGCTAATCCTGCCCAGTCAGAGGCCGAGCTAATTTGGGTATTTGCGAACTTTGTGCTTGAGTGGTTCCGTTGAATAACTTATTATGGGTGTAGACTAGGGCAAATAGTTCACCAGAGTGATTGATCAATCATACAGAGTAATTTCTAATTCGATTAACACAATTTTAAGAGAATGTTATTTTTAGTAAGATCAAGGGTTAGATGTAATTCGTAAATTTTATACTGTATATTGCACTACCTGCTAATCTTGTCTCCAAAACTTAGGTTAGCTGGTAGATAATGCTAAGGAGCGTTAAGCTCGCCTATGTGCAAAATTTTTATGTATAAAAGAATTTTCATAATAATAATAAGGGTAATATTAATGATTTATCGGTCATGGAGTAACATATTTATAATTATTCGTTACTCTAGTACACCAGAGCGATGGATCAATTCCACAGGGTGAAATTAAATGCGATTAACACAAGCGTGTTCCTTTACTGCCGCTCGTAGAAGTCGTGCGATGTCGAGTCGCTCGTAGCCGGCGACTGCGACTCAGTCGACTGCCCACTCAGGCAGCCGGGTCGACTGCGGCGACCCGGCTGCCTGAGTGATCTTAAGCGATGACGAAACTAAAGGAACATAGGGTGCGTTCAGTGCGTGGATGGGTGACCGACGCTAGTGTATTTTTTCCGAGCGGTTCCGAGCTTCTCAAGGCACGTTAAGCAGTTGGTGCCGGCTGCCGTCGATATATAGCAGTCGTTAAGCCATGTCAGATGCCTAGTGGGCGGCTAATTTTGAACAATATAAACATTATGTGCCCGGATAACGGGGAAAGACTTGCCAATGGTACGTTTGGGACCTCGTCAAAACAAGGGTCTAACTCGTGGTTGGTTCCTCTGCCTACACCCTCGGGGACATCGGGCGTGAGTTTTTTTCTTCACATTTGGCCTTCCTTGTTTTTGCCAACACTAAGGAATTTTTGTATATTAAAAACGTCTGACAGTAAGACCAGCCACTAATCTTGTTAGCCTCCAACAATCCGGACTTGTGACCCCCCTGGTGGTCTATGGCCTTTAACTTCCTCAGAGAAGAGACCCGTGCCTCTCGGTGGGGACGTAATGCGTTGATGATGATGATTGTAACATTAATAATTTATCGGTAATACTGTAACATATAAATACTCGTATTTATAGTACACCAGACTGATTGATCGGTTCTACAGGGTGACTTTTTAATGCGATTAACACAAGCATATTTTTCACCTGCCAGATCTTCTGCCTCTTGATTTCTTGGCCGCAGGCACAGAGCCCATTCTTCATTAATTGCACTTAAACTGGACTACCTGACATAATATAAACTGCCAATAAATAAAATAAACTCTCGCCTGTAACCCGAAGACGTAGGCTGAGACCAAAGATTCTGCAACGTTGGAGAAACATCGGTAGTTGAGGTTATTACGTTCACAATCGCGATTAGAACCGTTAAATATATCTTGTGGGTGAATTGCTACGTTCGTTTTACTTTTACAATGGACGTTGTTACGTCCAGGGGGGTGAGTTTCTAAAAGGCATCGTTGTTCAACAGAGTCATATTATTACACTATTTTTATTTTTAATGCACTAACCCGTGCTAAGGAACAAATTTAAAAACCTATTTAGAGGCTAAAAATTTCACCCATACCGGGATTCGAACCCGCAACCTCTGGCTATACGTACCAGCGCTCTACCAATTGAGCCAATGGGCGACTCACGGCATCAGTGAAATTTCGAACCTCTTTACAATATTCTCTGTATTACGTACAGGCAGCGACATCTGACTTAAGCAAATTGCATTACTTACAGCCCCGACTACCTACTTTGCAGTTAGGTTTTAACATCGGAACGATATCACTGTACCCACATGATTACACTATTTTTATTTTTAATGCACTAACCCGTGCTAAGGAACAAATTTAAAAACCTATTTAGAGGCTAAAAATTTCACCCATACCGGGATTCGAACCCGCAACCTCTGGCTATACGTACCAGCGCTCTACCAATTGAGCCAATGGGCGACTCACGGCATCAGAGTCATATTAGTCCGGTAATGGTCGTTTCATTCACACTATCGTTATTCTGGTAACCAGTCTCAGTGCAATGGTATAACCCGTGCTTCTTACCTCGGCGCCTCGCGCAATACAATCTTCTTCGCGAGAGATGCCTATTTATATTTGCGCGGATTATACCCCTGGAATAACATTGTACTGCAATCACTTTAGACTGCCAAATTGAGGCATAACAACCATTATCGTGCCTATATCATTCTATTGAAAAACTATGTAAGTATTAAAATGTAGGGCCAGGTCAGATACCAATATCACTTTGAACGTTCGTTAATTTAAAATCAGATTTGAGATTGTTTATTTCTCTACCAATGTCAAACCCAATAACATAACATTTACATAAAGGCACATACATTGCTTCTGATCCCACACTAGGATACCCCGTGTCGTGGAAACACGAAACAGCGACATCACAAACATGTAAACATCCAAGAACTGGGGTGTTTTTGTCCCCAGCCGGGGTTCGAACCCGGGACCTCTTGCAAGGCTGGCAGACGCGCTACCGCTGCGCCACAAAAGGCCAATGTGGACCTGTGTTTAAGAACAACAGTAAACTGGATCACGTAGTTTCTCTTTTGAGTCGGTTCATTGAAAAATGTGGCTCAATTGTAAAGAAGCCTACAATTTTATACATCAGGGAATGAAAACAAAATCAGAGTAATTTCCACAACCACCGCACAATACAATCACTTGACCTGGTCCCAAACTAGGATACCCTGTACTGTGATAACCAGGCAAGGACGTGATAAACATGAAAATACATCCAGACTGAGGCCACTGTACAAACGTACCGCGGCCCCTAGTGGGAATGGAACGCACGACCTCTGTTTGGTACCCAAGCGCCTTAACGGCTAGGCCAACAAGGCAGTCAGCGAGAAAGAGTATTTTTTATTTTCTACTAACATTATAAAGGTAAGCGTTTGAATTTAGAAGTTTATGCAGTTCGACGGTCTCGGTGGCGCAGCGGTTTAGCACGCTGACTGTAAAACCGAAGGTCTCGGGTTCGATCCCCGGCCGGGTCTTGGATGTTATCAATGTATTTATTGTATTAAATCTATCGCCGAGTTAGCACCTATAACACAAGTCATTTAGTTGTACTTAGTATAGGGCTAACGAGATCTGTGTGTCCATGAATATTTATTTAACTTTAACTTAACTTTATACTTTATTGCACACGAAACATTAAATATTTATTTATTATTATTATAATCTTTTTAAAATTATTGAACAGATTAGAACGACAGAGGATATCTTATGAAATATACCTTGGGCTCTAGAGTAGACTTCGGTTTTCGCCGAAAGCACACGAGTGTAATACTACTTCCTGCTCTGTTTAAAATGTTTCTTCACTATTTATAAAAGTAAGTCGAAATTAAGTATCATATTAGTTACGATATTTCTATTACACGAATATATCCGATTGTATAGGATAGTATCCAAGGTATATTCGAAAAGCTAACAGACTAACGGCTTTCCTTCATGAATAGAAGTCTAGAGTAGACTTCGGTTTTCGCCGAAAGCACACGAGTGTAATACTACTTCCTGCTCTGTTTAAAATGTTTCTTCACTATTTATAAAAGTAAGTCGAAATTAAGTGTCATATTAGTTACGATATTTCTATTACACGAATATATCCGATTGTATAGGATAGTATCCAAGGTATATTCGAAAAGCTAACAGACTAACGGCTTTCCTTCATGAATAGTTCCTCAAAGCTCGAAACTTGAATTTATTTGGACTGTAAAAATAACAAGTCGTAATCTCTAAAAGCTACAGATAATCCTATATTGGTTTGCCGCATTCGTAGCACATCACGAAAATGCGAGAATTGCACGGACTAAATTACTCTTCGTTAGGATTTTCATTTTTGCGAGATTTACATTAACAGAAAATTGGTGATTCAAATGCTTTTATATTGATGTCATGCGACGATGGTTGTTATAGTATTAACAGACGATCGAACTTGGTACGGACCGGACAGGGCACGGGCAGTTAATAGTATAACGACACGACAGAGTCGGACTCCAAAGGTAACCGGGCATTTTTGACCCGGTGCATCATAGTTTACGACCATAATTCAAATGTGGTTCGTTTTAAAGGGTTAGGGTTACCATTTCACGGAATGTTTTTATTTTAACCCAAATGTATGGAGAATAAAAGTTATGTTGTTCAACACAAAATGTATATTTTTCCCAATTATTTATTTTCAATCATTACTACTAACTGTGTTAGGCTTTCTGGCGCTCGTAAGGCGCAATACACACTACAGTACAGAGGTTAGCAGCCCTCTCTTTCACACAATAAGCCCAATACCGGTTTCACTGTGCGCTGACTCGCTAACTTAGCATATTTATAGCTAGATCAAGCTATTATTTGGTGTCAGACAGCTGTGGTAAAAATGCTGCTTTAACTGTTTTTGCCTAAAAATGTGCTCCATAAAATGGGCACTGCTGAAATATATTCGAAATCAATGAAAGATACTGAACCCCAGCCATCGACATCTTCCTCTTTAAATGATTAATTTTTATTTCAATGGCTTACACAAGACATTTTCAACTATCGAAGTTCTTAATATTAAGAATAATTTTAAGAAGATCTTAATATATTTTAAACATTTATAAATATGGATATATGAATTCAATTTTTTTATATAAATTATTATTTTGCAAAATTTTTTTTCCCATAGTTTTGAGGAATGTGACAGATCTCAGTGGGTAGTATTTATGGTATTTAGCATACTCTGAGTAGTTTCGTTAGTGGTCGCTGGTGGGTCACAGGTCCGAACAAAATGCCCCTTAACCTTTCATACATTTAAAACTGTTTTTATACGGATTTATGCTCGTTTATTACATTTTTACAATTTTCCAACGTTTCGGCACTTTTTCAGGTGCCGTGGTCCCGGATGACGAAAAAAATACTTTCATACATTTACTAAGACTGTCGTGTTGTGCAAATCCTTGTTATGTTTACCTTTGTTTAGTTTTTGTATCGAGACTAACAAGCCTAGATATAATTTACTGTTTAGCATGTAAAGCTACAAAAGTGTCGATAAAAGTAATAAAAATAAACCAGTTATCATAGTCGTCCAATGTGAAGCCAGCCTTTTGACCGTTTCCCAAAATTAAGATGACCGACAAAACGGAAGCAAACTCAAGAAATAAATCAGTATAAATAGTTTAACCCAAAGCAAAAAGCCCGGACACAACTTGCAAATGTATTCACAAAAAACCCCTTTGTGTCGTGTAGTCAGAACACGAATCGACACGCAGAAAGCTGCCCTCAACCCAGAATTCTATATCACACGCGGCTGCGTCTGCATAAAGAGCCTGCCAGAAAAATGAATCGTGTGGGCAGAAGTAGCGTTTGTATTGGTAATGGTGACGACCTATGTGGAGTAGCGGTAGCGCATCTGCCTACTATGCAAGAGGTCCCGGGTACGAACCCCAGGGGAGGGACAAGATCGTGGATGTTTACATGTTTGTGATGTCATCGTTTATGGTTCCCACGACTCAGGGTATCCTAGTGTAGGGCCAGAGGCAATGTAGGTATGTGCCTTTATGTTATGTTGTTATGTAAATGTTGTTATGTTATGTTAACGGGCGGAAAGGTCAGGCAGTGAACAAAAGTGGCTCTGATCACTCTACTCAAGTCACTTTTAGTTTTTAACCATTTAGACCACTGACCTCCATACAATAATTGACTGTACTCGCCACTTTAGTCTCCCCTGATCACGGCAACTGCAAGGTTGCCGAAACGCCTGTAGTTACATTTGACCTAGTAAATAATGGCGATTACATATAAATAACCTCACGCCTGTATCCCAGAGGGGTAGGCCAGGGGGAGACCAGGGACTGCCATTTGCCACCATCCTGACAGACCACGTTCGCTTCATCAACGTTCAAAAGTCGTTGCATGCACGCACGGTTCCGGGTACTTTTTATCTGCCTCTTTGCTAATTGGTCGATCTATGTCCGCCTGGGTCAGCCTTTCCACTTACATTCGCAATATATATTTATTTCGTCAACCTTTCTTCCTTCATCCTCTCCACATGTCCAAATGGCGATTAGACCCCGTTTCATATATTTACTTGCCACTTGCTACATTCTTGGAAATCGGGAACGGATATAATCAGTACATACAACTAAAATACATACACATATACATACGTACGCATACGATCCAATTTACGATTTACCCGAAAAAACTTAGGGCATAAAATAAAAACTGTTCGGGAAAATTTCACTACTTCATAGTTAACTCAATAAAGTTTAAAGTCGACATACATTAACAAAACTGCAAGTTCTGCATAATCGTTTTTAAAAACGAACATTTAAACTTTCTGAAAAAAAATTGCGTCACTGGAAATAGCACCTACTTTCTGTCCCGCTGTTATTCAAGGAGTTCGACAAAAAAGGAAACATATGGGCAGAAGGTAACGTCGCATAAAAAGGACAAGTGGTTTGAGGAAAGTTTGAACAAGGCTGGCGATACCGCAGCTGCGTCCCGCAAGTTTCTCTGTTTAAAATACAAAGTAGGAAATAGGCACAGAATGTTCTTTAAGGTCTATACACATTTTAACAACCAGGGCCGAGCGGGTTAAAAAGACGGAGAAAAACCTCCACACTGATCATCTTTTCTCAAATGGTAAATATAGGCCTTTTATCATTATCAGGGCATAATCTTCGTACACGTGACACTTCAGGGCAAAGATTTCTCTTAGGGAGCATATCGTCATCGTGGTTTTATGGATCAATTCAATTAACGCTTATGTCACCAGGCTTTAAATTGCTCCTCTTTTCTTTTAGTCTTTAATCTGGAAGTACATAATGATTACTCTAATTTGTGGAATTTCGGCCTCACTAATGTAGATAAAGCTGAAAAAACGTTGCGTAAATGATCTGAAATAGATCGACGGTGATGAGAAAGACAGGGCCAAGTAAAAGGTAATGTAAAAATAGGATAATTACAGTAACTGTCATAGGATCAGTCGAATTAACCTATTTAAACTTTTAATTTATTATATTATATATAAAATATATACTTATATAATTATAAATTTACATATTTATATATGTATTATTGTATATATTATTTACGATAGATTACCAGCGTTGCAGAAGGTCCTTTTGTGACAAATGCTGAGTCGGGTCCTTTCACAAACGCATTGCACTGACATTCCTTGCGTGTTTCTTTTTAATCTAAAATTAATAATCCTGTACATTGTATTTATATTCTGTCACTGTACTGTGTTTTTAAGTGAATAAATTATTTCAATTCAATTCAAGAGTAAGAAGGGATTAGAATCTCGATTCAATATTTATAGTTTTGAAACAGACTACACAACTGCCCTTGTTTTCTTGTTTAAAGATCGCTCGCTGTAATCTGGGAAAACGTCTTCTACTTCTTCAGGCTATATTAGTCCACTGCTGGATATAGCCTTCCCCTTATGAGCACCACAGCGCAAGGTTGTCCCATCATTGGCGGGTAAAGCCCATAAATAATCTAAAATACATAAACTGTGAGTCCCATTGGAATCACTATTCAATATTTCTAGTTTTCGAATAAACCTACAGAACTACTGTGTTTTCTTGTTTTACGATGACAAGCAAAACCGGAGGAATAATTCCGTTCGGTACACAGCCAGACCGCCATATTGTTTTTCCGTTCGGCACCGTTTCCGGACGTGTTGCGTTTGAGTGACGTACCTTTTTTGTGCTGCAATCGATTTTGGGTCTGAAAACATTGCCGGCCTATTTTTTTATCCTACTGGTTTGCGAGTTCTTTGTTTGCAAATTAAGTAAGGAATATTCTTTGTTGTACACCAGAGCTCATACATACATTTTGTAGAGATATTGAGTACGATTGCCAGTTATTATGTAGGTATGAAAAACTTTTCTTCAGTGATATAATTAATGATACTGATATCATTAATTACATCACTATCGGAAGCAAACGATTTAACTTTCCAATATTCTTCTTTTTCTTCAAGCTATACTATGTAGTCCACTGCTGGACATGACACCCTCCCCTAATGAGCGCCATATCGCCCTGTCTTCAGCTTGCGGCATCCAGCATCTGCCAGCAGTTATTATTAATATAATTTTTCATAAAATAGGTATTATGTTGTTATGAAATAATATCCATTACTAGCTCTTCAGCATTTGTAACGCCAATGTCACAAAAAACTTCAAGATATCTCCAGCACTAAGTAGAGCCTGTGTGGTCACTTCACTTGCCTAGGAAGCCATCATGTTTGTATAAAGCTTAATCGCCTGCTCATGTTTATACATCAAACATTATGCAAACAATCCGTTTTCGATGCCCGAAACACTGATTTTATTTTGCTTCCCCTAGCAAAGAAAATGTGTTGCGCATGGAAAACGGATTGTTATGAAAAATGTTTTCTGGCAGAAGGCGCGCTATATCGCCGGCAAAAACACACCCTTTGGCCATATCATTTGTAACAAAGTCCGTCATCATAAGACTGCGTTCACTGTGAATGACGTAATTTTTACCGCCGGTCGAGCGTTTCATTTTTGCTTACACAACATGCCTGGTACAGAAGCTCAGAAGCCACTTAATTTAAGGTTGGTCGTTAGCTTTACATATTTCCCTTATTTCCTTTCCAGGAGAAATAGATCTTCTTTGATGACAACTTCAGTCTATTCTTAGATTATTTTTCTTTTTCTGAGAGCTATTTGTTTCTCTTTCTCTCAACGGTTAAACGCTGCAGCCCCTTATAGAATGACAAAACACTGACCTCCAACCTGAAAGCTTTTGAACCAGGATATGAGCACACTTTTTATTCATATATTTTTTCCAAAATTTTCAAAAGTTGTGAAATAAAAAAAGATTTCTCTTTCATGCAGTTTATTGAGGAGAACTTCTCCAGGATATTAGAGAGAACCCAAGAAATGTGCACCTTCTTAGCTGAGACCTGTTACATATAAACTGCATACAAAGTGTGAGAGGCTTGTCCGTATCTTGAGCTCATTGACAAAAGACTAAAATGTGCGGATCATTCTTTCGGATCATTGTTGCGGATCAGCAGCACATTTCTATTGTGCCTAACCTCCTTCAGGTACAAGCTTTCAAGGTCCAGGTTGTGGTCACGTAAAGAAAGATTTGAAATATTAGAAACCGCATTAGTCTTTCGTATGCAGTCGATGATGTCCCTGTCACTTCATATCTTTTAGAGTACCTTCACAGCTGATTTGGCTTACTTATATCTGCTTATTACCGCCTTGACCCTTCATGCGAGTGCAATTTATCTATATAAGCTTGCGGCGCGTGAACGACATAAGTAGCATAATGCCGCAAGTTGCTTGTTACGTGATAAAGTCCGAATTTGACGCTGACTTTTTAGCTTTTAAAATGTGTCTTGTGCACTTGCATGATACCGTGTAGCAGTGATATCAACCCTTTGTATGTCTCCACTGCTGGCGCACAGGTATCTTCCTGCATCGCAGGAAAGCGGCAGCATGAAAAGAGTGCCATGGTCAGGAGACAGTGTAGTGTTGCTCCACAGCGCTCTAACATGATTATACCTTCTCAGAGAAGAAGCGTTCTGTAACTCCCTATCCGGCGCCCTACCCTTTTGCGGTTCAATTGTTTTCGTAACAAAATTGGACAGCTGTTTTTGCATAACGATTCTTTTTGCCATTCCGCCGGCCTGCCGGACTTTTACTACGGGCTTGCCGAGCGGAAAACTATGGCCGGTATTACTCTAAGCGCCCTTTGATGCAGAGGCCACGAGCGCAGCGTTTTTCGCTCCGCTTACAGCCGATTTTGTAATTGAGAATTATACTACGAAATTACTTAATTATCATTTGTCACTGTCTTTTCAAATCTCTCATGAAGGACGAGCAAGACTTAAATATTTTTAATGAAGTCTCAATTCAGAAACCGACGGATAATCATTTAAAAAATAATTATACCACCCTAAGCCATCCATACACATGATAAAATTTAGTAAATTGTGATTAATGATAGGAGAGAGTTTGTGCGAAATACCGACAACGTCCGTCCACTGAAGATTGGAAATTTGAAGTTCTTCAAGTTAACGAAGATTTCCTCATAAATGTTTCGAAATTGGGACAATTTTGCATGCCTGGAGGAAATCACTTTCAGCGATAAGGCTGCCAAATATTTCTCGTAATGAGTTTCTGAAGAGCACTGAAGAATACAATACAAGTAAACAGCCTATACACTTCTCGCTGCAGACTTTAGGGCACATACCCTTTCTCAGGGAGAGTTCATAACGCATTGTGTTATTCAAATAACTTTTGAGTTTCGAAACTAGCGTAATGTTAAAGCTAAAACTTTTATGGCTAATGATATCACTAGGCACGGCCGTTTTAAATTCAATTAACAATATATTTCTCCATATCTCTGAGAGTAGGGCCATTGCGTACAGCCATGCCACATCGCAAAACATCATCAAGTATGTTCTGATTCTCGGTTCGCATTAGTTTCGGTTACACAACAAAAGTTTTAGGCCAACATATTTCGGGCCCATTCCAGGGAAATTCGGCGTTATTTGCGTGTAATTCAGTATGAAGAGGGGAACGGAGCACCCGAAATTATTTGGATGACCGTATTATACGGGCCGCCACTCTTTACCGGTTTTGCAGCGTGATATAACACGACATCTTCTTTCGAGAATGACACCAATCTGCCTGCTAAAGCTGCTATTAAGGCAGGCATGATGTATCGCTCGCACAATTTTGACCCTTGGCCTTTGCATCTACTTAATAAGATAAATAAGACGAAGCGTTCCTAGCCTAGTCGAACCGAGTGATAGGAATCAATCACTCGAGTTAAGCAACAACAGGCGCAGTCAGGTGCGGGATGGGTGACCGTCCCGTTACTACCGCTAAAGGCATTTTTCCGAGCGCTTCCGTGCTTTGCAAGGCACGCTAAACCGTTGGTGTCGTTAAGCCATGTCAGAGGCCTTATGGGCGGCTTAATAACTTCGGACAGCAAGCTCCACCAACCCGGACTTGACCCCCGTGGTGGAGTATGGCCTAACCTTCTTGCAACGCAGAAAGAGACCCGAACCCCAGCAGTGGGGACATACAGTGTTGAAATCGAATAAGATGATTTACACAGCGCCCAGTGGCACCTTCATTCACACTCGATGTGTGAAGGGATCACTCGTACTCCACAGTGCCTGGGATTTGTGAAAGCTCACCCTGTATATTTATAATTTTATTTAAACTGTACTATTTAAGGTGTTAAGGCACTTCCTTTATTAATCATCATGATTATAGTCAACCAGTGTCGGTCCACTGCTGGACCTAAGCCTCTTCCGTCACACGCCAGCCTGATCTTAATAGATAGACAGATAGAATATTCTTTATTGTACAAAAAAAATACGGTAACAAAAATATAGTACAATTGACGGCCTTACTACTAAAAGCAATTTCTTCCAGGCAACCATAGACGGAGACAAGAACGAAATTAGAGACGGGTAGTCGTTGCAATTTAGAAATATTGAAATATTCAGCTCTCCCCTTCTACTCATTGGTTCTTCTTCTTCAGGCTATATTATGTAGTCCACTGCTGGACTACATAATATAGCGTAACGATTGCATCCGACAGAAAACCAAAGTTATCGACATAGCTCAGAGATTCAGCAAGCTGAAGTCGCAGTGGGCTGGCCATATCTCGCGAAGAACCAACAAACGTTGGAGTAAACGTGTTCTTGAGTGGAGACCGCGACTCGGCAAACGTAGTGTAGGACGCCCTCTGACCAGGTGGGACGACGATCTGCGAAAAACTGCAGGCAGATGCTGGATGCGGCAAGCTGAAGACAGGGTACTATGGCGCTCATTGGAGGAGGGCTATGTCCAGCAGTCATTGGTTGCCTAGAATAAATAAATACTAAGTCCGCGTATTGTACAACATTTATTTAGTGAAGTAAAGAATTTTAATCATAATAATAATAGAAACAGCCCTTCTCTCGGAAAGAGGGAGTATGGACTTAATTACCACGCGAGCGTACCGCGGATTGGCAGTTTCAAGCGCTGAGGGAACACCTCCGGTGTCATCACGCAAGGCAACACCTGCTACGCTTCCACCGCGTAGTTCGTCGTTTTTTCTCCTTCAAATTATCATGGGCATGTTCTCCGCTTTTATTTACATCATTTGTTTGTATGAATAGGATCAGTGGCTCATAATGTCTCGAAGATATGTCCGAGCTTGAGGACGACTTTGATTTACTGTATCTCTTTTGCCGAGAAGTGAGTTTTTTTGTAAATTTTTTCTCCAAAAATAATTTTTAATTTTGAAATGGATACCCGTAGTTTAATAACCCGTAGTTTCTGCGCTACTTTGAATAAAACCTTTTCATTACATTTCAAATACTGTGTGAGCGTATGTCAGTGATTGTACTCGTATGTCCGCTGAGAATATTATTCCATGCTTCGCAAAAGCTCTTAAAACAGTTATTAATTTCTACATTATATCTTTGGTCTCCCAGGTCTTCTTTTTACTTTGTAGTTATAATAGGTACCACTCTCTAACGGTATCAGGAAACATTTACGAGGAAATCTTCGTTTCCTTACAGAGCTTGAAATTTCCAATCTTCGGTGGACGGACATTCGTCGATATTTCGCACAAACTCTCTCTTTCTCTCTTCTTCTTCTTCTTCAGGCTATATTATGTTGTCCACTGCTGGACATAGCCCTCCCCTAATGAGCGCCATAGCGCCCGTCTTCAGCTTGCCGCATCCAGCATCTCTCTCTCTAAGATAGAAAAATGTCTAGTTTATGTCTCTGTTGACATTTTTTTCATGTAGCCGATAAACGTCCCCTTGCAGGCCACAGGCCTTCTCTCAGAGAGAATAGGCTTAATTCACTTCGCAATTTATGTAGCCTTTAGCAAGTGGTATTACTACGTTAACTTCACAAACGTACGTAACTTAGAAAACGAAGTCACTGGTACAAGCTGGGATTCGAGCCCACGACCTTCCGAATGAAAAGCCGGTGTTCTTCCGCTCCGCAACCACCGCTAAGGCTATTTTAATATTGTTTAATGATTCTGTTTTCCTGTGTTTGTTGTTGAAAAGATAAAACAAATATTACTTCAAACATTCAAAGCTTACTTTCTGACAAAATACTTTAATTTTTCGGGCCTTTTGAACTGATATGTCGACTCAGTACTTTATTATATTCGTCCTATTTGCTTAGGAAAAACAGTTTGGGGAGTACAGTCGATAGCTTGTCAATCTTTACATTTTACTCACAAAAACGCCCGTAATGCAACCGAGTAGAGTGCAGGGGTCGACAGCTCGATGTGCTGCCGACTGTCTCAATCAAGTCAATGGATAAAATATGTATTGACGATGCCAGATGAACAGATTGGCCCCAGATTTCTCGTACGCTTGTAATCTGACAACAAACTGTGGACGGTTGTCATTTGGCAAAAGTTTAGTATCGGCCAGCTGCAAAAAATTAAACGAGTACAGTCAATTATTGTGGGTAGTCACTTCTAATTATCTAAATTTGTACGAGTAAGAGAAATTGGCGGTAATAATAATTGTAATAAATTATGTTTCTCTACATGTATAACTTTACGCATCTGACAGAGAACCAAAGTTATCGACATAGCTCAGAGAATCAGCAAGCTGAAGTGGCAGTGGGCTGGCCGTATCTCGCGAAGAACCGACAACCGTTGGAATTAACGTGTTCTTGAGTGGAGATCGCGACTCGGCAAACGTAGTGTAGGACGCCCTCCGACCAGGTGGGATGACGATCTGCGAAAAACTGCCGGCAGATGCTGGATGCGGCAAGCTGAAGACAGGGCGCTATGGCGCTCATTAGGGGAGGGCTATGTCCAGCAGTGGACTACATAATATAGCCTGAAGAAGAAGAATACTTTACGTAATACGACCTATCGATACATACACGGCTCCCACACAAATCAGGCGCAAACCTTAACATTAAAATTTACCAATGGGTGCCTAAAATGTCTGAAGCTTTTTATAAATCAATATCTCGATGAATATCAATATCTCGTGAAATTTATGCATAATTACACGTCTAGAATTGAGTGGGAAAACTAATTCTAACTAGGTTATCTATGTCATTATAGCACTAACACAATATTACTTATATCTAATTGTAGGCATGTTCCCATTGTTACTTTCGAGTGTAATTTAAATTTAATATTGTTTTGGTTTCAGGTAAGAAAATATGCACGTTTTGTCATCTGTCGAATGCAAGTAAGTATCCACTTGCATATCTCTTGTATCCACTTCGGTCCTGACCTTGAAAATAATAACGTTTCAATCACGTTGAAGCAATGCCATTGAAAAGCAATTAACATTGAACGACTCTATCTATTGGCACGGTTCAAGCAAATTGAAGTAAATCCATTGAAAAGCATTGATATTGAACGAATTCAGTCGTTCAATCGTCATTTACGCTTTAATCGCATTGAAAACGTATTTACTGAAATGTATTTACACGTTCTAATGTCCTTGAAGCAATGAAATTGAAAGAAATATTAATTAGAGCAAAATTAAAACGTATGATATCTCCTGACGCCTCACTCCGATTGAAGCATTGAATTGAAAGCAATATTGAACCGAAATCAAACCGTGCAATGTCGCCTTATGACTAAGGAGGTTAAAGTTACATTTCTACAGATCTAGTCTACCTAAGTAGATATACACAATTCGTATATATACTGATAGATACCCGTAAGTGAGACAAGTAAAAATCAACTTCAACAAATCAACTTTCTGATAGCGAAATAAGAAGTAGTAGGTATAACCTTTATTTTATCTCTCACCACAGATTATAAGACCTCTCCCTAATCGGTGACGATTTTTTTTAATTAATCCGTGCGATCTGCTGAAGGCAAAGGATCTCAACCGTACAGCCAAGGCTGTTGTGTTTTTACGTGTTTTTTATTCCAAGAAACATTTCAATCATGAGAAGCTCACTAATAAAGTATATTAAAGGTACTTTATTCTGCTAGTAAGTCCGGGCTAGTATGTAAAATACCGCAATAGATGCGTTTATGAAGTATGCTAAACAGTCAAGTGGCTATGCTTGGTTTAAGATTTTCTCCATTTGGCCATTGCTAGTTAGGCTAAGATGTTTTTCAAATGACTAACTAAAATAGCGATTTTTTTTGGCATTGACTTCAATCGTGTAACGTTGGCCCCAAAACCGGGGACCTCCTTTGCTAGTTCGGGTTCGATCCCCGGCCGGGTCAAACTGGGAAACGAACTTTTCTAGTTTGTCTCGGGTCTTGGCTGTTATCTATGTATTTATTGTATTAAATATATCATCGAGTTAGCACCTATAACACAAGTCATTTAGTTGTACTTAGTATAGGGCTAACGAGGTCTGTGTAATATGTCCATAAGTATTTGTTATTGTTATTGTTATTATTGACAGCGGTGGTAGCTCAGTGGGTAGAACCATAGACTGGCAAGCGAGAGCCCCAGGTTCGATCCCGAGTGCGGGCATGTACCAATGACCTTGTTTAATTTCAAAGTTACGTACATTTGCGAATTTGCAGTCGCAATACCACACGCTAACGGTGAAGGAAAACATCGTGAGGAAACCCGCGGCTTGGTGGCTCCGCACGTATTGACTAGTCTTTCCTGTGGGCTAGGCCGACTAAGCTGTCAGGATGGTATAGGTGCTGGGCAAGCCTACACCATCTATAAAACCATGACCCAGGCACTACAGCGTCGGAGTGGTCCCTTCACCCATCTAGTGTGAGTGAAGATACCACTGGACGCTGTATAAATCATCTCATTAAGTAGATGCAAAAAGGCCAATATTATTATTATTATTGTTATTATTATTATTGTTATTGTTATAATGCGACGTATATAATGCTAAAAATACACAGATGATTCTGACACAATAGATGCTGTAAAATAATACTAACTATAATAGTTAGTATTATTTTACAGCATCTATTGTCATCTGAATCAGAATCATCTGTGTATTTTTAGCATTGTCAGAATCATCTGTGTATTTTTAGCATTATATACGTCTCAGTGTAAAGGTTAAATGATGCAGTACCTACCATACTTGTGTTTCAAATGTTTATCTGTACTTGTATCTGTTTTTTCGCCTTCTAATAAAATAACAATTTTCTTATTAGAAGTAAAATTCCCATTTTGGGCAGGAAACTTACACTAGCTAACAAGACATACAGAAACATTCTCCAATTAGCATAAACAAGTAGCTGAAAGCCAACTATAGACTTTCATAAATAAGGTTTACTCAACCAATAGAAGGCAGCCTTATTATGATTATGGTTATTAAAACGCTATTTCAGTCTTACCCATACTTAACCTCCGTTATGACGATAAAATAAAAAATTCTCTCAAAAAAATCGTCAAGTGCAAGTTTGTCTGGCTTTTGGTGGGCTCTGCATCTTTGGGCTTTGCATCAACGTAATGCGATGATTTATAAAGCGTCCAGCGGTTCACTCACACTAAATGCGAATTTGCGTAAAAGGACTTGGACGCTGCAGTCCGCCTGGGGTGTTTGTCTGGATGTGTGCCTGTTTTAAGATGGAGTCGCTTACCCAGTACCTATAACATCCAGACATCTTAGTCAGACTAGCCTACAGGAAAGTAGAATAAGAATCAATTTTATTTGACAAAAAAATTAAGATTAATCATTACGCATTATGATGTGCAATAAACAATTCTAATGTAATCTAATCTCTTTACATACACAAGAAGTTAAACAGGTTTGAGAAAATAAAAAAAATGATTAATATTAATGTAGTACCTACTCAACATTGGCGAGCGTTTATGTATCGACTAATGAATGTTGAAGCAAAAGAGGTACCTGGCCGATTCTGGGTACTTTTTATGTTCCCTTTTGCAAATACATCCCCTAATTGGTCGAAGCATGTCCGTCTGGGACGTGCCTTACCGGCCGTTCCACTTACATTCGCTATATAAATATTTGTTTCGTTAATCTTTCTTCCTTCATCGTTTTAAATATTGTAATAATATAAACATGATTTTCGCAGTAGGTATTTTAAATGTTTTACAGTGTATATATACTACAATCTTCTCTGCCCTACCATAGACTTTTAAATCAGTATGACATAACATCCTCGCGTTTCAGGTCAGAGTTTCGAAACGCATTCACCGTTGGTACGGAATCCTAAAAAAGGTCGGTTCATAAAATCGGCCGACAGATCGCGTGACGGTACGATAATGTTAATTTATCCCTAGTTGATTTATGACTTTTAAGACGGAAAGCCTTCCGTTTCAATTGAACGTTAAATAAAAATTATTCCTACATAGAAAATGAAGCCACCGTTGATTTTGTGCCTTTAACAGAAAAATGCTGTGGTACTCTTATTAATGTTTTCAGCTCAAAGTCAAGGTTCATGGCCTTCAAAGACGGGCGTACTATACTATATAACGTGGCGAAGGTTTCAAGCCTTATAGTGTACCACCCATGAGTAGACATCTGGATTATGAAGTAGCATTAAAATGTGAAAATTACGTATGAAAGCCATGCTAAGGTTGTGTCAACTCACGAAGTAACAACATCGGATTATCAACTCACTCTCACTCTGCGTAAGACTCTCTTTCTGTTGCTATCCCACCAAATGAAATGGAGTGTCTCATTGTGGAGCGCGCGTGGGTGTAGCGGCAAAAAAATGGATCTAATTCTATGGATATGTTTTACACTTTATTCCGGAGTCTTGTATATAAATATAAGATAAGATAAAAAATATTCATTGCCTCATCAAAATATAACTTATATACATACATACATACATACATACATACATACATACATATAGGGCATCCAATCCCGCAGCATTTTTGTGATCTCGGTATTTGCGGGATTGATATTTCTCAATCCCGCGGGATCTCGGTATTGGCGGGATCCCGCAAGTGTGTATGTGGTACATTAAATTGTATATTAGTAAATATAGTGTAAGGATTGAAGGATACAAAAGAAATAAAAATCAACATAGCTTTATTAGTTTTAATTATCAAATCAAGCAAGAAGTACGATTATAATGACATATTATTTTTTTTGGAAATGTTTTCGTAACATACATAATGTATCTAATGTATCATCTGCCAGGCTGCTGCGAATATGTGAAGCTAAATATCCGGCAGCTGAAAAAGCCCTCTCGGCTTCTACACTAGTGGGCGGAATGCATTTAAGTGCATTGTATGACAAAGATAAATATTTGCCTAGTGTACCTCCAGATTCATACAAAGTCATCTCTTTTTTTATGATGGAGTCAATAGAATTGATTTGGCACAATGTGCGCCTAGGAGAAGCAATTGAAGCCAAGGTAAGTTCTAATTCCTCTTGCAGAGAGAGAGCTCGGGGTTCGTTGTCTTCATCGATTTGTGCCGATTCATTCGCTCCAAGAACATTCGCTCCAAGAACAGAGAACTATGTTAGAAAACGAATTTTGTTTAACGAACGAATAATTACTTGTCACTTCAAGTAAACAAATAAAACAAACATGGAAGCCGGCCGCCCCCGGCCGCCGCGGGCGCGGGGGGCGCGACACGGCCGCGGCGATTCACTCTTTTCGCTCGCTTGTCAGTAGTCGCGCGACAGCGCGCGTAGGAGGGTGTTTCTTTGCTGCAGATCAGTCCCGCAAATCCCGCGGGATCCCGCGCATGTAATCCCGCATTGTGCGGGACTGAAAAATGATGCGGGATCTCGGAATAACGAGATCTCGGAATACCGGGATTGGATGCCCTACATACATACATACATACATACATACATACATACATACATACATACATACATACATACATACATACATACATACATACATACATAACCTCACGCCTGTATACCAGAGGGGTAGGCAGAGACCAGGGATCAGCCAAAATATAACTTAAAACAAAATAAGACTTAAACCTTGGTTGTGGTATTATAAAATTATGGAAAAAGTGGCGGCTCAGCTGATGCTGACCCTGGTCATTCCCGGACAGCGCTTGGCTTTCAGCTACTGCCTACTCCCTAAGATGTTGTACTGTAGTAATATTAAGTGGGCTAAAACAGTGAACTAACTACCAATACAGTTCTGAATATCGATTAAAAACGAAACGAAACAAAAATAAACTAGAATATGAGACCTAAAAAAAAACAATGTCAATAAAGGGACGGATAAACATTTTAAACTTCGAATTCTTCTTTTAAACTTCTGTCTTCCTCTATGAAGTTGAACGTGCAACACGGTTGTGGTGAACCATCTAGTCGGTATCCAGACGACAGCTAATCAACAAATGTTAATGGGAATAACTGAAAGTAAAGGACCTTATTATAAGTCATTATCATTATTATTATTATCGACTAATAAGTCGTTTCTAGGTACTGACGATATTACGTCCACAAAACTGTCGGGGAATTTGACGAAATAGTATTAATTGGTATATTTCAGGCGACTTGGCAACTAAGGTTGCTTGATGGTTCTGATATATACTATATGCACTAACCCGTGCTAAGGACAATTTTAAAAACCTATTTAGAGGCTAAAAATTCCACCCATGCCGGGATTCGAACCCGCGACCTCTGGCTATCCGTGCCAGCGCTCTATCCAACTGAGCTAATGGGCGACTCACCGGCCGGCATCAGTGAAATTTCGAACCTCTTTACACTATTCTCTGTATTACGTACAGGCAGCGACATCTGGCTAAAGTATTGCATCACTTACAGCCCCGACTACCTACTTTGCAGTTAGGTTTTAACATCAGAATGATATCGCTGTACCCACATGATTATACTATTTAAATTTTTAATGCACTAACCCGTGCTAAGGACAATTTTAAAAACCTATTTAGAGGCTAAAAATTTCACCCATGCCGGGATTCGAACCCGCGACCTCTGGCTATCCGTGCCAGCGCTCTATCCAACTGAGCTAATGGGCGACTCACAGGCATCAGTGAAATTTCTGTACGTAATACAGAGAATAGTGTAAATAGGTTCGAAATTTCACTGATGCCGGTGAGTCGCCCATTAGCTCAGTTGGATATAGCGCTGGCACGGATAGCCAGAGGTCGCGGGTTCGAATCCCGGCATGGGTGAAATTTTTAGCCTCTAAATAGGTTTTTAAAATGGTTCTGATCTGTTTTGTACGCCACTTTTTTATGTAAACATCCCACTTCAGGGCACAGGCCTTCTTTCAGAAATAGAAGAGTATGGGCTAAATTATCACGCGTGCCCACCGCGATTGGCAATTTAAAGCGCTGAGGCGCTTAAATAGTACAAAATTAATTTTAGGCAAATAGACTTTTGTCGATATCAAATTCAAATATGTTAGCACATCAAGGATTATTTAGATTAAAATTATGTCTAGAATTAAAGCCAGTACAATGCATGAGGTCTATGTTCTAAAATAATTATGTAAACTCTGTTAATTAAGGACTTTGAAAAGACTAAGTTTGGAATTTTTATGTCCATTTTTCCTCGAAAATGATCTAGATTTTGAAATGGACACCTAGTCACGTTATGGGTGATTTTGCAACTAATATGTGAATGTTTGTCAACTGTACCTAGTTTGGCATGGAATAATGAGGTCCTTGGTTTAGAGCTGTTCTCGTTATCATTCGTTATTGTTTACGTATCCGAGTGGTGAAAGTTATTAAAAGAAAGATTTCGTCTGCGATTACATTTCACTGAGCTACGTTTTGCTCATCTTTGCCACAGAATAAAAAATACGCTTACGTAAACAAGCCTACAGCTGCCAATGATATACATTTTTTTAAACTAGTTTTGTAGTTCTCATTATTGTCTGGCTAGCACTCATCATGAACCCATTATGTCCCCACCGAGGGACCTGCTGTGTGGTGTCGGCCTAGAGAATAGCACCGACCCAATTCTTCCCGCGGGAGTCGTAAAAGGCGACTAAGGGACACAAACCGGGGGGTGGTTGGCAGCGCCCCCTGCAGTACAATTCCACCGAACTGCGATCCCCAACCCGCATGCCCAGCGTGGGGATTATGGGCATTACACCCTTTGATAGTAGGTACGTGGCGCTCTTTAGGGGAGGGCTATGTCCAGCAGTGGACTAGTATAACCTGACGACGACGACGACAACGAAGGGCACGGGTCTCTCATGGCTATAGACCATACACTACCACGGGGGTCAAGTCGGGTTGGTCTTGGTGGCTAGCACTAATTTGCATTTAATTGTAGCACTTAATTCAGAAAAGAACTAGCTACCGGTGCACACTGCACAGGTTTTCCTTCTTCTTCTTCTTTAGGCTAAATTTGTCCACTGCTGGACATAGCCCTCCCCTAATGAGCGCCACAGCGCCCTGTCTTCAGCTTGCCCCGTCCAGCAGTTACCGTGGTATCGGAGAGACCTGATTAATATATGGCTATGTGTCAGCACCGAGAATCATTAACAAACACTAAGACAGAAAGTGTTTACTGACCATTAAAGTTGTTTCAGAATTATGAATTTACTGAATAACGTGGCATAGAATATAAATATTTTGTTGATCTTCTGTACACCTCAACTTCGAAGTATTTGCCTGAAGCATGGTAATAAACGTTATTTTTTATTAACTCTGATAACTAGGTAATTCAGACACAGGCTCCTATCGTTTCTCCCAGGGGCTTTGTGTAGGGATTTTCTGGTCAACATAAAATCTGCAATTCCATGTTATTAGAAATAAGCAAAACATCTTGAAAGAATATTCAGCCAGCTGTGCTGGTGAATTCTTTTACATGAGGTTCGGACCATAGATATGTGTGTATGATCCAAACGCGATTCACGTGTCACCCTAACTTCTTCTCTCTTGTTCAGTGAGGCCTATGCAATATGAATTTTGGCCAACGTACATGTAACATAAACTAAAGCCTGTATCCCAGAGAGGTAGGCAGAAACTAGGGACTGCCACTTGCCACGATCCTGACAGATCACCTTCGCTCCATCGACGTTCGTTAGTCGTTGCATGCAAGCATACCAGTTTTGGGTTAGCTTGCCCTTTTCTAAGACATCCCTTATTTGGTCGAATGATGTCCGCCTGGCTGTGCAGGTCCCAATATCTATGATAGAGAGAAAAGCAATTAAGAAAGTAGGATTAATGCGGAAGGAATTAGGTCCTTGAGTATGCGTGGTGGAAGGGTCGGAAGGAATGTCCCAGCCGGGCATAGTAGTTAGAGGCGTTGTAAATATATAATAAATGCGCGCGCTGGACCATATTCATATTTTAATGTCATATTTTGTAGGTTTAAAGAATACATTTGCAATCATCTCTAAAAGCCAGCAACGTTTCATTGATGCAAGGGAATGGTTCTGTGGTATATTGACACTGAATGTTTCAGATATTTTTTTAAACATATCTGATATGGGAGCATGTTGATCTTCCTGGAGTTGTTCTTGTCTGATCGTAGAGTCATCAAATTTGACACAGTTGATTAATATGAAGAACGATATTTCGACATCCGGAATATTTTATGGCCAATACCATGAGTGGCAATATATCATTTTATCAGAGTCACTGCATTTGAAGACTGAGGAGTAGTGTAAGACGCTTTTTTTTCATTAACATCTGTGCCTTTGAGTTCCACTCTGGCATTGTTTTTGAATTGGGAGTTTTTGGTAGCAGAGAGTTTTGGGTCCAAAAATTGTTCTACAAATTCCAATATGGAATTGTCAAAGAGTTTTATTCATTGTTCCAGACAGCCTTCATAGTTGGAAGTATTCAACTGCCTTAGTAACCTCAGCTGAGGGCCGAAGTTCGTGATATTCAGGGGCACTCTTGACTATTCCAAGAAAATCCATTTTCAACTTTGTTCTGTGGAGGTGACTCGCCAGACGTATTTTGACGCAGTTCTTCACTAAGATCGTGTGCTGGTTTAGGTGATTATTCATAATCTGTTCTCTCTGACAGTATGTTAGCCTACAACTGCAGTCCGCCTTTGGAGCTTCCAGTATCTGGTAAAAAAAATAATCATCACCAACATCACTGAATTCATGTGCACTTTCTTTTTTGACCACGCCTCTGTTGTCTGTTCCTGACTTTTGAAGGTACCAGAGGAAGTTGTCTTAGAAACTACGTCGGCTCTGGTTATTATGAAAATCAGCCATCAGAAATACTAGCAAAAAACCGTGATCAGTGAAATAGTTCTACTGCCGTGTTGCCTATGAACGTATAAGGATTATACTGAGGTGAATGTTTAATAGAGACCTACCCTAATACTGATATTTTCTCGTAGTACGAACGCGTGGGACCGCCGTCAAGTCACAAAGTAATTTCTACATACGCCACTCGAAGGTACTCAGAACAAAAGCGTCTATTTCTCAGTACTTTTAAAAAAATAACTCAACAGCCTGCCACATCAGCCGGAGAAGGTTAATCACACAAGTTTGCCAAAGGCGTATAGTGGCGTGGTAGCAGGGTCGCCCCCGGTTGACCTCTGTGGTACGACTGCTCGTGAACGGGTGCTGTCCGTATATTATTATGTCCGCAGCATTAGTGATATCTCACTTTTGTAAGATAGTCAATATTGTTTTTGTTGATTGGAAGTTATTGATTGCACTAAAGGGATCTTGTCAATTTATGTATAATAGATTTTATATGATTTGAGAAAAGATGGTCAGAATGGAGATTTTTTCGTTACCTTTTTTTCACCACAACTTGATCCTAAGGCATTGTTACTTGACATTTAACAAACAGAATGAAAATGTATTGTTTATTGAATGTTGTTCTTTCATAATAACTTGATGTAGATCCGTAACATGTCATCATTACTTTCATAATAAATATTTTTTATTATATTATAAGCAACATACCCTTTCACTCTAATCATGTAGCGAAGTGCAAGAAGATAAAAATATACATCCCCTCTGCTGGGGCACGGGTCTCTCAGTAGGCCATACTTCACCACGGGGCCAAGTCCGGGTTGGTGGAGGATTGTAAGACAGTGGCGGGCCTTACCGTCAGAAGTTAACAAGCCACCCATAAGACCTCTGACGTGGCTAACCGACTGCCATTACATGACAACCGGCACCAACGGCTTAGCGTGCCTAACAAAGCACGGAAGCACTCGTAAAAATGCCACTATCAGTAGTCACGGGATGGTTACCCATCCAGTACCTGACCGCGGCAGTTACTGCTTAACCCAAGTGATTGATTCCAATCGCATAGTTTTACTAGGCCACGAGCGCTTCCTTTACATTAACTTATAGCTCTATCTGTCTGAGTTCTATTGGTATCGATTAACGGGATATCTATTTCAAGAACTACGTGATTTTATCTTGCCGCGACAATCGGGCTGTGCGACCTCGCGAAGTTTAAAAATCCAGAAAACTATCCTTTGGGACTTGTTTATTGGAACATTGTTGGACTTGTAAAGGTTATTGAGAGCATTATATTTGCCCTGCTAATACCACTCTAATAAGGAACTATCCATTAAGTAGAATTACTCCTTGGATCACTGGCAATCAATCGTCATCTGCGCTGCATTGCAGACTGTGCACGACTACTATGCATGAGGATATAGTCTTTTTGTTGCAAGTAGATTTATATTTTTTCATAGACCTTTTCTAGTTGCTTGGCAACGTTTTTTGTTGAATATGTATGTCACTTAATTTTCTGATTCGTACGAATAAAAACGATGAAATTTTATAAAGAACATTTGGTCAAGCTTTTATTATTATTATAGCTACGAGACGATCAAATAGTGGTCCTTCGAGCCGGATGTTCGAGTATACTAAGCGCGCGTTGGTCATCGGTACTACGTGCTTCGTGCTTAGATATACCTATTGCGTCTAGCTTACAGACGCTTGACATTTACATCTATGATTTGCATACGGTCTTCTTAATTGGCTTTTTGGCAAATCACGACGTTGCGCAGATATGTACATATACATATCATAATTACGATTTCTCGTAATATGATGTGTATATGTATGAATGATCATGTTTGTGATGTCGCTGTTTCTGGTTCCCACGACACAGGATCTCCTAGTGTGGGGTCAGAAGCAATGTATGTGCTTGTATGTGTAAATGTTATATTATCTTTTTATCGACGACTGAGGTAGATAGGTAGAATATTCTTTATTGTACACAGAAATAACAGTAACAGATATTACTTAAAAATATAGTTCAACTGACGGCCTTATTATAAGATAGAGCATGAGCATATATTTCTGTTCTATTCTCCAATGTCGTGGTCTGAAGCTTAAGCATTCAGTTGTCAATTAGAGCCAGTGCACCGTCCACGGGTTGTCTTTCAAGGGAATAGAGCCCCTATTAGTGGACTACTAAGGATACTAATGGCCGCAACAGGACTCCGTGTTCCAGACCAACTTTTAATAGGTGCGGGCAAGTTTGCACTGTATGAAGATTTTAATTGCAGAAATCTCGTGTCTGTCTGGCGGATATTGTATGATAAAATATATCGTAAACTCTCTGGTAACACACATAAATGTCTTCCTAGTTGTGCGATAAAGTTATCTAAATGTCTCTAACTATCTAAATGAAATGAAAAGGTTTTATTCAAAGTAGCGCAGACACGGCGGCATGAACGTTATAATTAATTTTTATTTTATTTATTATTTAATTAGGTTTATCAACAGTATATACATCCTTACGTGCTAACAATTTTTATGAAGGTACCTTGAACTAGATGTATAACTAATTATAGATAAACACAGCATGCATAACATAAGCAGTTATCTACGTACCTACAGCTAGATCTTAATTATAAGTTGCTACAGTCTAATGACAATAATGTTGCTTTTATATGCTTCAAATTCAAACTAGGTGTTCTAACATAAACTTATATTTGAATTTATACTATTTTTATTTTTAATGCACTAACCCGTGCGAAGGACAATTTTAAAAACCTATTTAGAGGCTTCCACCCATGCCGGGATTCGAACCCGCGACCTCTGGCTATCCGTGCCAGTGCTTTTATATTTGAAATTGTTTAAACTCACGCCTGTACCCGGGGGGTAGGCAGAAACCAGGGTCTACCACTTGCCACGATCCAATTCGAATCGAATGCAATTCGATTTGATTCGACACACCACAGATTAAAAGTTGTTGACAATTGACATTTACCTTTTTTTCTACCACTCTGTAGAGCCGCTTTGTGATTTTTTCTTCACACAGCGGCTCTACAGCCGAGTTTGAGTACTTTCCTTGTATTCCTTGAAGCTTAGTCTCTAAACGGTTTTTTATTTCAGCTTAATATTTTTTTGAATAATTGTCCATTCAGAGCAGAGCAAGGTATTTTAGAGTAGAATCCCGAGCGTAGCGAAGGGTTTCCGGTAAGTGTAATAGAATAGGACCTTTTTTTGTATGTACCACATTTCTAGCGGCCGATACAAGGTTCTCTAGAGTTAATGGAATACTTTCTTCATCACTACTTCAAGACAAACTCATGTTTATATAAAAACTTCGAAATTCGAATTAAAATTAAAATTTCAGTATGTAAACAATTACGAACAAAGGCGATCCATTTACGAACTAAGGAATCTATTTCCCGCGTCATTTATTCTTTTACAAAACTTTTTAATTTGGCTCGCACGCAATTTCTTTATCACACAGCCAGTTACTTTTTTATACAATGTTTGTGATTGATTTCATTGGTGATTGGAAGTTTTACTAAAAATATCAACATTGCCGTGCTTCGCAAGGCACGTTAAGCCGTTGGTGCCGGCTGTCATGTAATGGCAGTCGTTAAGCCATGTCAAAGGCCTTATGGGCGGCTTGATAACTTCTGACAGTAAGGCCCGCCACTGTCTTACAATCCTCCACGTGGAGTATGGCCTAACCTTCCTGCGATGCAGGAAGAGACCCGTGCCCCAGCAGTGGGGACACACAAGGGATGATAACGATCGACATTCCAAATTCAAATCACTTTTCATCCCTACGGATCAAAGGGCTATTTTGGTACCCTATTTATGAGGACTAAACTAGATCTTTTGAATAAATGATAAAAATATATTTCAAGCTGTACATTGAAGGTATTATACGCTGAATTATGAACATGCGCAGCGGGCACGCGTAATAATTAAGCCCATACTCTCTTTCTCTGAGAGTAGGCCTTGTTTTTGTTGTGAATTTATAGTACAAATATCAAGCTTTACAGTTAAGGTATTACATAAGCTACATTGTTAACATCCGCAGTGGGCCTCTGCATCTACGTAATGAGATGATTTCTACAGCGTGCAGTGGCATATTCACTCACACTAGATGGGCGAAGGGACCACTTGGATGCTGCAGTACCTGCGACATGGTTTTAGATGGTGTAGGCTTGGCCAGCACCTATACCATCCTGACAGCTTAGGGCACGCGTGGTAATTAACAGTCTCTCTATGAGAGACGGCTTATGGCCTGCCTATAAATAGGCTACATAAAAAACGTACAGACTGTTTGCTTTTAGAATATACCTCGGGCTCTAGAGTAGGCTCCGGTTTTCGCCGAAAGCACACTAGTGTAATACTACTTCCTGCTCTGTATAAAACTTCTCTTCACTGGTTTGAAAAGTTATGTGAAGTTATAAATAACAATACAAAATACACCAAAATAAACCTAATAATTGCAATAAGGTAATTGCAATATACCGATTCTATCCTACAGTGGCCGAGGTATATTCTAAAAGCTAACAAACTGTAGAAACCTCTAATAGAAGACTAAGTTAGTAATAGAAAACCAAGGTTTTCTATTTCGGGCAAACACTGAAAGCGTTGTTACGTTTCATCAATCGACAAAGTGACAAGTGACTTCAATTTGGAGCACCCATAACAATAACTAACTTCACTCAGCCCCGAAGACAATATCAAACGTTCTGAGGACCGCTCGTTTGATAGCCGTATCATTTTGCGTCCTTTGATGTTTTATGCCTTCACGAATTATTTACCAATTTCGTGTCGCACTAGGATTTATGGAGGAGAATTGTCTATAGTAGTTTGATGTTTTTATTGTCACTCTATCTTACAAGTTCTTTATTTGTCTGGTGAAATAAAGCGCACATTTATTCGAATTGTCAGTTGGAATCGATTTTTCATTAATCTCATCACACTTCAAATGTATTTTAAGCTAATTATAAATAAACATTTCATTTCTTCATTTATCAATCTTTAGTCAGAGACAATTCGTGGTTCTAAAAACATTATATTGTGAACTCACGAATTTAACCGGGAGGGGTAGACAGACACATGGGTTTGTCACATGCCACGTAATTATTGATAACATAAAACAACATTTTACTTACACTATTTTTATTTTTAATGCACTAACCCGTGCTAAGGACAAATTTTAAAACCTATTTAGAGGCTAAAAATTTCACCCATGCCGGGATTCGAACCCGCAACCTCTGGCTATCCGTGCCAGCGCTCTGCCAATTGAGCCAATGGGCGACTCACCTGCATCAGTGAAATTTCGAACCTCTTTACACTATTCTCTGTATTACGTACAGGCAGCGACATCTAGCTTAAGCAAATTGCATCACTTACAGCCCCGACTACCTACTCTGCAGTTAGGTTTTACATCGGAACGATATCACTGTACCCACATGATTATACTATTTTTATTTTTAATGCACTAACCCGTGCTAAGGACAAATTTAAAAACCTATTTAGAGGCTAAAAAGCGCTGGCACGGATAGCCAGAGGTTGCGGGTTCGAATTCCGGCATGGGTGAAATTTTTAGCCTCTAAATAGGTTTTTAAACATTTTACTTTATAATAATTTAGTATGGTATTAATCACCTAAGAACTATGTAAAATAGTACTGCGCGTACTGCGAATTTTAGAAGTAACCTGGTATGGAATTATTTAACGTTTATAATCGTTTTTACGGATTTATAATGGTCTACTATTGACTTCAAATTTGTTTGACCAAATGGCGCTAGTTTGACAAAATTTGTCGAAGTGTGTATTGTGGTAGACATATTTTAAAACCTTTGCTCGTTATCGTTATCAACCCTTGTATGTCCCCACTGCTGGGGCACGGGTCTCTTCCTGCATCGCAGGAAACCTTTGCTCAACACCGTCAAATTTTTTTGTGATAGTAAACACTTTTCAACGTAAGCGTACTTCCTGTCTATCTTTATCTGTATATATTTGAATTTGAATTCATAGTTTCTGTCCAGTGGGTCGGAAATCACGAATATTAACAAGCATGTTGGACAAATTGTTATTAAATCTAAAACATTGTTTAAAGTAATCAAAAGACATTTCCTTCAAAATAGGGCTAGTGATTTTAAAAGCACGCTGTAATTACGTATACACCTACACGGCTTGCGGCCTACCGAAATTCTAGTGGATATAAACGCCTACGCTAAAATAGCAGCTGTCAGTTCCCAGACATTCCTTGGCATAATCACAGTTTGTAAGTTATTTATTTAAAAAAATTTTATACCAAAGGTATAAGTTATGTGTTACTTAAAAACCTATTTAGAGGCTAAAAATTTCACCCATGCCGGGATTCGAACCCGCAACCTCTGGCTATCCGTGCCAGCGCTCTACCAATTGAGCCAATGGGCGACTCACCGGCATCAGTGGAATTTCGAACCTCTTTACACTATTCTCTGTATTACGTACAGGCAGCGACATCTGGCTTAAGCAAATTGCATCACTTACAGCTAAATGGGTTTTTAAATTCGTCCTTAGCACGGGTTAGTGCATTAAAAATAAAAATAGTATAATTATGTGTTACTTACCAAGTTATTATTTTAACTGGCACTTCAGCTACAAAGTATTCGTTCAGACAGCCACGACAATTTTGTAAAAAAAATACTACATACGTGTTTATCCTGCCATTACAAGGTAATGTGTAGGCACATATTACATAGGGGATTATGGGCATTACCCCCTATGATAGCACAACGTGGCGCTCTTTAGGGGAGGGCTGTGTACAGCAGTGGACTAGTATAGCCTGACGACGACGACGACATACTAGGAAGAGAAGGATTCGTCCTGCGCCTTGATTATTCAACTTTTCACGTAGGTATACATCTGCGTGCAAAAACATAAGATTTATATGCTTATGTGTATTTAAGATATTTGTATAATTTAGTTAATCTAGTTTATGTAATAATTCACTCCTATATTATATTGTTTACTGGAACTACCCCTTCCACTGTCCGCATCATCGTGGTTTAGCTGGAAGAAAATACTATCTAATAGACAACCTCTGTGGCGTAGCGGTAGCGCGTTTGCCTACCATGCAAGAGGTCCCGGGTTCGAATCCCAAAACAAAAAAACAAAAAGTCCAGGTCTTGGATGTTTACATGTTTGTGATGGTGTTGTTTCTGGTTCCCACGACACAGGGTATCCTAGTGTGGGGCCAGAAGCAATGTATGTGCCTGTATGTAAATGTTATGTTAATATTAAGCTCGCCTTTGTACAAATTTGTTTTTAGTTGAATAAAGAATTTTCATTCATTCAAATATGTATTGGAATCCATCATATGGGATACATATTATGCCTCATACCTATATTGCAGAGCTAAGTATACATTCCACTTTGGCACTTAGATGGATACGTGGAAAGTTACATAATCTGGTAACTTTTCACAAAGGAGGTCTAAATAGATAGGTAGATATAGTGTTGGCGATTAATAGTTTTATACACCTCTTTGTACATAGATACTCTTTCTTGTAATGCTGGTTTTGAAAATATAATTTGGTTGTCACAAAAAACCGTCTTTAAATAACATTGGTGTCAGAAGAAAAAAATGACATATAGAATAGGTACATAAAAAAAAAAATAGGCGCCATTTCTCTAACATACAGCTCTAATTCCTCTTATTATTTCTAAGGTACAGGATACTGAAGTATCAAGATTATAAAGGATGAAATCTGGGTGGATTAAAAGCCGCGGTTTTGTAATTCGTACACGCATAATATCTCTAGCTGGCTACTAAGGGTTCTCACAGATTCTCGTTTGTGTCAAGATATTTTTGGAAAGTGCCATTTTTTAAAAACAATCTAGTATATTCGATAGCTATTTAAAAACCTATTTAGAGGCTAAAAAATTCACCCATGCCGGGATTCGAACCCGCAACCTCTGGCTATCCGTACCAGCGCTCTGCCAATTGAGCCAATGGGCGACTCACGGCATCAGTGAAATTTCGAACCTCTTTACACTATTCTCTGTATTACGTACAGGCAGCGACATCTGACTTAAGCAAATTGCATTACTTACAGCCCCGACTACCTACTTTGCAGTAAGGTTTTAACACCGGAACGATAGCTATTGTTAAGGCACGTTTATTTTCATATGACTCTTAAATCACCAAACATTAATTTTTGTATTATGTTCCCATTTTATTATTATTATATCAACCCTTTGTATGTCCCCACTGATGGGAAACGGGACCTTCCTGCATCGTAAGAAGGTTAGGCCATACTCCACCACAAGGGCCAAGTCCGGTTTGGTGGAGGATTGTAAGAGAGTGGCAAGCCTTAGGTTATCAAGCCGCCCATAAGGCCACTGACATGGCTTAACGACAGCCTAACTGTCAGAAGTTCAATTCAATGCCTTAACGACTGCCATTACATGACAGCCGGCACCAAAGGCTTAACGTGCTTTGCGAAACATAGTAGCGCTCAGAAATTTTGCCGCTCAGTAACGGTAGTCGCAGGACGGACACCCATTCTGCACCTGACCGCGCCAGTTGTTGCTTAACTCAAGTGATTGATTCCAATCGCTCGGCCTGACTAGGCCACGAGTACTTCTACGCGACGCGTATAGGCTACATAAAAAATTGTTTAAAAATATATTTTTTTTCTTTCATTGGTGGTGGAAGTGCACCTGCAGGAACCCTTAAAACAAACAAGGCGTGAATAAATGAACACGTCCTCCGCCATTCATCCACTTTGTTCGTATCCACGTGAAATGCTGTAGAAGGAACCAGGTCAAAAGATCTCGTTACCTTAGTTCACGAGGCGGAGCTGCATTTCAAAAGGCCGGCGCCCACATAGGTCGGGGCACACAACTCCGCATATTCGAAGAAAATACTAGCGCATAACATTAACTCAAGTAATGTGCATGGAGTTGAACAGAAGTCTCTCCGGATTTTCGTTTCTTGAAACGCTAGTCACCGCCAAACTCTAAGCAATCACATACGATCATATGACTGCAACATATCAGAAAGGAAGGTGCACTGAAATACTCACATATCAGGAAAATTTGCGAGGATCGGAAGAAAAGTGAAGCGATCATATTTGTAAAGTTGAAGCCGATAAGCTGATATGATAGTCTCAGGTAAGTAAGGACACATTTTTTACAAGATACGCCTTAATAATACGACATGGACAAAATACTCGATATGATACGACTGATCGAGTATGTCACCACTGCTGGGGCATGGGTCTTTTCCCGCATGGCAGGAAGGTTAGGCCATACTCCACCACGGGGGCCAAGTCCGTGTTGGTGGAGGATTGTAAGACAGTGGAGGGCCTTACTGTCAGAAGTTATCAAGCCGCCTATAAGGCTTCTGACCGTGAAGGAAAATATTGTGTGGAAACCCTTGTATTTGCAGTGTTAACATACCTCAGGACTTGCTACGTACAATTGCTGAACTATGAGGTTAAGTGCGGAAATCTTAGTTCTAGCTGTATTAAAATGAAAAGTGTGTATTTCTTAAAACACGCTTTTCGGAGGAGCGGAGGTATTTTAGATTGATAGATAGATAGAGAACACTTTATTGTACATAAAAATGGAAATTACACAGATATCTCTTAACCTATGAGTACAAACGGCAGCCTTATCACTAAAAGTGTTCTCTTCCAGACAACCTTTAGATGGACTGGACTAATATATTGAAGAAGGAAGTAGATGTGCAAATATACAAGATTATTACAAAGGTATAAATGAATACATGCCTAAACAATAGTGTACATATAGTTATCAACAGATAAATACAAATAATTTACATAAATACACAGAATAAAAAATATATATATATATTATTATATAAATACATAAACTCTTAACAGAATATACATATTGAAAGGACATAACAAAAAACACAAACAACGACAGTGCAATATTACGGATTACTTCAGTGTTATTTATAATGTACTAGCGTGATAGAATTCCTTTACCATATCATTTTATTTATTAGGACTACCATCAATATATGCACCAATACATTCACAACAAACAGTACATAGATATAAGTTTTGGCACTTAATAGTGTATTTCATTACAAGTGCGGAAAGGCTGTCATTGCAAAGAGTTCGGTTGACAGTCGGAACAAGTTGCAATGACGGTTCCGCACGTGTACTGAACGACTATAATACAGTTGCGAAAAATATAAGCAATTTAATAAAGAAAAATTATTTCGAAAATGGTGCCAACCGTAAAAAAATATAAGCAGAGATTTTTTTTCTTCACCCATTCTGGTAGGCATAGGTAACTATGCCTATACAGCCAAGTCTTCAGTAGAATCTTTTTATTGACATGAAATGAAAATGAAATTTAATGAGATGAAATGAAACCTAACTTAACTCATTCAATCAAATAATTTAATCTGATATTGAAACAAATTAGTAGCTCATAAAAACTTCTATAATTTTTTTAGTAAAAACTTCATAGTTGGTTTTTCTTTTTAATAGACATTATTTTGACGGTTGGGAAAGAAAACGCACGAGAGCGGGAAAGGTAAAAAAAAAGCACGAGTGTGTAAAACATCCCGCACGCTAAACGTCCCTGTAATACGCCACTTTTTGAGCAACTGTATTAAAATAGTACATTACAAAACTAGGGTGGTAATACAAAGAAAGGCCGAGATCGCAGAAGTTTGCGGCCCGAGCTGCAAGCGAGGGACGTAAATATGCGATCGAGAGATGCGATCTTTCTTTATTACCTCCCGTGTTGTGTACATCTTTTTATGTCCACACTTGGCCAGAAAGCGGCTTTTTCCATACGCGCAGCGTGCGGAAAAAGCTACTTTATTGCGAGGTGTGGCATAAAGTTATTAATGAAACTGATGTATTAGGCCTAAATTGATTTGAGAAAAGATGGTCAGAGTGAAGATTTCTTCCACTGCCTTTTTTCTCCACTAAACTACAACTCAACGCCAGCAGATTACATTTTCCATTGACATTTAACTAAAACTATGTGAATTCTTTACGTTGGAGTAATAATGTTTTTATTTGATTTGATAGAATATTCTTTAGCAGTTTAGGTGCTGGGATAGAGCATAGACTCGAACTAGAAACAATAATGGTTTTATAAACATAAAAATCTCATTCTATAAAAAGAAATATTTTTAGGAATCAGAACGGAAAAAGAAAATTCAAAATAACCTAATAACAATTTATTTCAATTGGCAATCAAAACTAATTGCAGCAAAATTTAAATCGTAACGAAAAATATTTTCAGCGATACAACAAACCACGTCCGAACGCTTTGAAGTCCACGAAGCAAGAGTGGGGCGCGCCGTTTTTTTTTTTAACCCTATAAAGGGCACGGGGGAGGGAGGTGGTGAATGCTCATGCATAACAGCACGGACCCGGCCGTGCTGCCAATGTGGGACTCACAAGAAGTGCGCCTACCCACTAAACACCACCTTGGGACTGGTTTTGGTCCTAAGGACCCCTAAACCCATATCGGGAGCGACCCCCCCTCGAGGCCGAGTAGGTCGCACAGCGGAGCTCCCTAGCGGAGCGTCCACTTAGAAGAGTTTAAATTACAAACTGCTATGAAAGAGCAGTGTCCCCGCTAGGGGGGACACTGGCAGGGGAGGAGGCCGCGTCTGACTGGGACCGAGCCTCTAAGAGGTGGTTCAGATCAGACGACAATTTATCGGGAGGGTCAACGAGTGCGTTCCTGGGCCTGCGCACCAGGTAACGTGGGTCCGTCGTGGGCGGAGAGTAAGCCGCTGCTTCGCGGATCAGGGGGTTGGGATGTTCTTCAGCTGTGCTGAAGAACGTCTCTGAGAGGGACTTAATGAATTGTTGAATGGTTGGAATTTCCATGTCCCGATGTAGGTCTGGGGGCGCGCCGCCTGCGCTTCGCTTTATATAGCCGCTTGACAGCTTGCACTAATGCCTGTGTCTGGCTCCGCTAACAATATTGTATAATCGCTAAAAACATACAATCGAAAATTCAAGGTCTTTCTGTCGTATTTGTTTTGTGGTTGCACATAGTTACACCACACTGACTTCGTGTCTAGAGGTAAGTGGTTCGGTCACATGAGAAACGTGTTTTTACTATTGTTGTACCATTTACAAAGGAAATTTTACGCCTAAATCGTTTCAAGATTCCTTCGTGGCCTGCAACGAAATATGTCAGTGTAAGAAAATGCTTTCATATTCGATATCAACCTTTGTATGTCCCCACTGCTGGGCACGGGTCTCTCTCTGCGTCGCAGGAAGGTTAGGCCATACTCCACTACTGAGAGTGGCGGGCCTTTCTGTCAGAAGTTATCACGCCGCCCATAAGGCCTCCACATGACTTAACGACTTGCTTTTAGCAGTAAGGCCGCCAATTGTATTTGATCTTTTATATCTGCCGTTTCTGTAACTATTTTTCCGGTATACAGTAAAGAATATTCTTATCTTATCCTATCTTAAACTGAATTTGAAGTGTTTTAGAAGAAACAAATAATCTTGTTTAAACGCTTTTAGTTTCGTTTAAGGTTTCTCTATTTACTGAGGTAAATAAACTAAAATTTGTTGATTTTAGATTTTAAGTGTCGCAATGCATTTTAATGTGTAATTTTCACGTTTTTACTTATAAAAGCTTTACTGCTGACTGTACCTTCAATACTAAAAGTTGAAGTGACTTGAAAAGAAGATGAAAAATAATTAAAATAGGATACTATTGTGAACCACAAAAGTGTAACATATACGGAAACTGTGGCAACTTTGAATAACCCTTGTAAATATCAAAGTTATAAATTTTATTGACTTAAAGTATTGTTAGGCGCTGGTAAGGGACATCTCACGCAGACATACTTCGATCAATTATGGGATGTTTTAGTGAAGGGCGAGATAAAAAGGACCCGAGACTGGCGTGTTTGCAGACAGCGACCGAAATGACGTATTACGATGATGTGTTGTTGAAGCGAATGAGTGTATAATAACGCTGTGCTCAGACATAGTTATACATTAAACGGATCCAATCGCGATTATTTATTACGTTTTACCAAATAAGTAACTGCGATAAGAATCACATAAGGTTTGTCAGGATCGTAGAAAGTGCCAAACACATCGCTCAGTCACTACCTACCTCTGTAGGAAACAGGTGTGATTTTATGTATTGCACATATGAAATTTGGTGGTGGTGCTCTTTAGGGGAGGGCTATGTCCAGTATAGCCTGACGGCGACGACACATGAAATATTCTAAATTACCTTTAGAGAAACTTAAGGTTCTCCTTAAAACTTTTAGGAGGCTTTTGGTAGAAATTCTAAACTTGAAACTCTAGATCAGTGGAACTTATTTATCTATCTATGAGTGGAACCTATTAGATAAAGGCTAATAGATCAGGCATCATATTTTATTAGCGATGCCAAGCTTAGATTATGTCAATAACATTACAAAGGGCCCTAGTATCGAAGGGCTTATCCCTAAATCAAATGCTAATCACCAAAGGATCAAAGCAAATCCTGAACAAATAGGTAGCCGTTTTGACTTGGCGAAAACATTCTATTGTTCTGGTATAAAAGGGCCTAATTAGGGTTCTGTTTTATAATCGGTTGCAGGGGCTATTGTTTAACACGGGATTTGGCGTTAATCTCATTTGGTCTTGTACCTGTGGTTGGGAAATAACGATGAACGTGTTAAGTGTTTCCACTCGTGAACTGTACTCACCAAATTAGCAGGAATGTTAAGTTGTTTTTTGATCTTTTTCAGCTCTTCTCTACTTCCTTCTCCAATCTTTAGTTCCAGTATAGATCCAGTCCATCTATCTAGTTTCACCTATCCGATAATCGTATCTGTATCACCAATACGTATCAAACATAAAGGTAGTGTAGTGCCATGATAAGTTAACTGTGATATCAGACACAGAACGTCATTCTGACACCATTCGGCCCGTTTCAACTAGAGTTGGATTCCGTTGTTTCGGTTCGATCCTCAAGGAGATACGAACAGTCAAGACGAAGCAATGAGGCTTCCACGACTGGATACTGTGCTTGATACGACACGGTGCGATACGTTACGAGGAAACGGTCCAAAAGTTGTCTGGAAGAGTACGCTTCCAGAGAACCTTTGTCTACGCTACAGTACAACGGTAGGACGCCCGCCTCATATTCGGGAGGACGTGGGTTCAAACCCCAGCACATACCAATGGCTTAATTTTCTAAGTTACGTACATATGTGAAGGTTTAGTAGCAATACTTGCTAAAAGTGAAGGAAAACATAGCGAGGAAACTTGAGTTTATGAGGTGTTCATATCACAGATCTTGAAATTGCCAGACCGGTGGGCACACGTGGTAATTAACCCCGTACCCTCTCTCTGAGAGAAGGCTTGTGCCCTGCAGTAGCACGTATATAGGCTTTATACATCATCATCATCTATCCATCCCAAGGTTGTCTGGAAGAGATCGCTTTTAGCGATAAGACCGCCAATTGTATACGGAAATAGCTTAGATGTGTAAACCTTTTTATGTATTTTGTTTTCTGGTGTGTACAATAAAGGGTTCTAATCTAATCTAATCTAATCATGGTAATCACCCGGTGTTAGTCCACTGCTGGACATAGGCGTCTCCCAAGATACACCACTGTCTGGAAAGAAAGAGCCGCAGATCGGGCACAGTAGCGTGTCCTGGGAGGCTAAGCCTGTGAGGTTGTAAAGCGTTTTATAAATAATAAAAGCTGGAACGACTTCTACTCGTTTTTTTTTTTATAAGGTTTTTAATAAAGTAAACAAAATAAGCGGGTAAAGTACGATTTTTGTAGTCGGGTCTAGTTGAAATGTAGAGTAGTTATGGCAAAAAATTAAGGAAATCTCAAAAATGGGTGACGTAATTTTAAATTTTGAAAATGATAGACAGAATTAAAGAAATATAAAAAAATAGTATAAAGAATAGAATAGAATAGAATATATTTATTTGTCTTCAAGCGAAATAAGACACAACAATCACTTATACTAGAGGCATTAATGACAGTTTAAAGAGACTATTATTTAACAGCTTATAAATAACAAATGAAGACAAAAAGATGTTTAAAGATGTTTTTAATACAGTTGCTCAAAAAGTGGCGTATTACAGGGACGTATAGCGTGCGGGATGTGGGCTATTACACACTCGTGCTTTTTTTACCTTTCCCGCACTCGTGCGTTTTCTTTCCCAACTGTCAAAATAATGTCTATTAAAAAAAAAACCAACCATGAAGTTTTTACTAAAAAAAATCATAGAAGTTTTTATGAGCTACTAATTTGTTCCAATATCAGATTTAATGATTTGATTGAATGAGTTACGTTAGGTTTCATTTAATTTCATCTCATTAAATTTCATTTTCATTTCATATCAATAAAAAAATTCTACTGAAGACTTGGCTGTATGGGCATAGTTCCCTTTGCCTGCTAGAATGAGTGAAGAAAAAAAATCTCTGCTTATATTTTTTTACGGTTGGCGCCATTTCCCAAATAATTTTTCTTTATTAAATTGTTATTTTTTTCGCAACTGTATTAAAAATTGTCGTTCAGTACACGTGCGAAACCGTCACTGCAACTTGTTCCGACTGTCAACCCTCGCCTTCGGCAGCGCCTCGGCTCGGGTAGACATTTGTCGGAACTCTTTGCAATGACAGCCTTTCCGCACTTGTAATGAAATAGTACATTACACAACTAGGGTGGTAATACAAAGAAAGGCCGAGATCGCAGAAGTTTGCGGCCCGCGCTGCAAGCGAGGGACGTAAATATGCGATCGAGAGCTTTCTTAATTACCTCCCGTGTTGTACATCTTTTTATGTCTACACTTGGCCAGAAAGCGGCTTTTTCCGTACGCGCAGCGTGCGTAAAAAACCACTCATTGCCAGGTGTGGCATGATATACTATTACACCGTTACAAGTCTTCTATAAAACATTAGAAGTAAGCAACAATATGAGTCGCTCGTGTTTCTTAATTATCCGCGATTCGGTAATAACGTTTTACCTAATAAAGAATCGCGATTAGACCCGTTTAATATATAACAGTACGAATGAGTCACTAGTTTGTTATATATATTGGCCTTTTTGCATCTACTTAATGAGATGATTGATACAGCGTCCAGTGGTATCTTCACTCACACTAGATGGGTGAAGGGACCACTCCGACGCTGTAGTGCCTGGGACATGGTTTTATAGATGGTGTAGGCTTGCCCAGCACCTATACCATCCTGACAGCTTAGTCGGCCTAGCCCACAGGAAAGACTAGTCAATACGTGCGGAGCCAACCAAGCCGCGGGTTTCCTCACGATGTTTTCTTTCACCGTTAGCGTGTGGTATTGCGACTACAAATTCGCAAATGTACGTAACTTTGAAATTAAACAAAGTCATTGGTACATGCCCGCACTCGGGATCGAACCTGGGGCTCTCGCTTGCCAGTCCATGGTTCTACCCACTCAGCTACCACCGCTTTATCTAGTTTGTTAGCACAATAATAAAATCACCTACAAATACAGAAACCTTCCACTTTCGTCACACTTTCCAGCGCTCGTAAACAAGCTCCCCGACAAACTCTTTGTCAAACAAGTGTCTACCCTCGTGTTCTCTTGATGGATCGAACCAATAATTGAAGTGACTTGACACTTTCACGCAGTCGATACACAAACTGGCCGTACTAAAAAGAAGTAGATCCTCTATTGCAGCAGAAGCAATAACTAGCGGCCAACATCTGCTGTTCGGAATCGATTCCCGAAAAGGTGGAGGGAAAAAAAACGCAGGCGGGCCCGCGACAAAAATTAAGATGAATGCCGCCCATACGCACAGCACGAACGTAAAGTTTACAGCCAAAACGTACTAAAGGCAAAAAGGTCGCCTTTTACATCTGCTACCAACTAGCAGGCAAAACTGTGCCTTATTTGTAGATGGGTAAGAGCCAAGCCCCTGGCTTCAGCTGCGTTCGCATTAAAACATTCATGTTAGATGGTTCGGGGATCGTTATATGGGAAATATGTGTTTTCCCTCTTACAGCTTATTGAGGTAGGTATTATAAAGATCAAGTTGGTTAGGTGCCGAGGAAATTGTTACAGAATTCCTTGAGAGATTGTAGGAAATCTAGTGCCGAGCTGAATTATGAAACGTCTGGTTTGCGGAGCGTTAGCTACTGAGAGGTGAAGACTAAAAATAGAATCATAAATTATGTGACAGCTTCAACGCTACACAATCATTTACCCTAGTCACTACAAATATGATCATAGATATATACAATTATTATTACTATTAAAATTCTTTATAGCATAAAAATTTTGCACATAGGCGAGCTTAAAGCTATTTAGCATTATCTACCAGCTCACCTACGGTTTGGATACAAGATTTGCAGGTCGTGCAATATTAAACAATATCTTCTTCTTCTTCAGGTTATATTCGTCCACTGCTGGACATAGCCCTCCCCTAATGAGCGCAAGGTTGAACACAAAACAGTTAAACAAATTTTATATTAAACAATATAAAAGGTACTAATTATAATATAGATAAATAGAGACTATATTGCGCAACATGCAACATTTTATTGCACAGCCAGAAGAAAAGAATTATAACCAAGATTTCTTTAACATAAGGAAGTGTAGGTACAGATTAAGTGAATTCGGATATCCTAAAACCATAACTGGTTTGTCTCGAGTTTCCTCCAGACTGATTCCAGAGAAATTACAAATCAAGCACTGCGGCCTCCAGCGGGAATCAAACCCACCACCTCCGTAGTGTAGCTACTATATTTATAAGTGCGAGTGAGACACCGCAATACAAGTGTGTTTGCCTCTCGCTCGCTAATTCGGAAACAGTCTATTGGTTAATATTGTGCTGTCTTCTCTATTGGTCAAAAATGCATGTTACTTTACTTATAAATTAAACCGAAAATAAATAGACTTCATTCATAATGTCAACTACAAAGCGAGTAGCCTTTTTACACAGCAACAATCCCTAAATTTTGGGCTTGCTAGGTTGGCGGCGGCCTATGGGTTACCGCTAGACCAATAAGGTAGCCTGAAGCAATCTTTTACACCAGCTTCAAAGAAGGAGGAGGTTAACTTAAAAGGTTTTTAAAATTGTCCTTAGCACGAAGAATATAATCATTTGTGGGTACAGCGATATCATTCCGATGTAAAACCTAACTGCAAAGTAGATACTCGGGGCTGCAAGTGCTGCAAATTACTTCAGCCAGATGTTGCTGCCTGTACGTAACACAGCGAGTATTGTAAATAGGTTTGAAATTTCACTGATGTCGGTAGTCGCCCATTAGCTCTGTTGGGAGAGCGCTGGCACGGTTAGCCAGGGGTCGCGGGTTCGAGTCCCGGCATGGGTGGAATTTTTAGCCTCTAAATAGGTTTTTAAGGTTCAGTTGTGTCTCGGCCCGCTGCGAAAAACTGAAAGTGACTAGCCACAATAATAAATTGACTGCTTGCCACTTCGATCTACCCGTGACCACGACAACTGCAACGCGGCCGAAATGTCGGAAAGAACTTAAATTAAGTTTCACCTAATAAGTAATCGCAATTACACCCGTTTAATGTACAACTATGTCTGAGAATCGCTAATCATCAGTGTTTACATTCTTGCCATCTTTCACTATTTAGTATCAATATATTATCGATTTTATTAATTTTATTATTTATGCACCTACCGACTATATTCTTGACGTAATCTACTCCATCCAAAGGTTGTCTGGAAAAAATTGCTCTAAGTGATAAGTCCGCCAATTGTATAACATAACTTAGATTTACGGATCCATCGTTGTGCTCTTTTTGTCCAGTTGTGCAATAAAGTGTTCTTTATCTATTTATATATCACTAGCTGTACCCCGCAGTGTTACCCGCAGTTGATCAATTTCTCCGTAGAAACAAGATATTTTCCCGCAGTTCTTCTTCTTTTCGTGTCAGCGATTCGACCAATTTATATTTTTCCTGTCCAATAGTTGGCTACTGCAATTGCAGCAGCGTTGGCCTCTGTTAGGTCCTCCAGAGTGCAGGTGTGAGGGCACAATGGACATTGGAGCAGGTGCACCATGGATTGCGATGATTGCATGGATTCCCGCAGTAAAATGTAACCTATGTGATAATCCACCCTGGATCAACTAACTCCGTACCAAATTTTGTTAAAATCACTCAAGCAGTTTTGACGCGAAGAAGGAACAAACTTACACACTCACAAACTTTCGCGTGTGAAATCGATGTTATGTGATTAATACTTTACATATTAGTTACAAAGCGCACATAACGTAACTGTGTAGAGTTCAGAGACGTAAAATTTGATCTGTTGTCGACTGCGCAAGCCTCATCCAATAATCGGTTCCCAGTTTTATTTCAACCCGTCCCAGAAGAGCCCAGCTGTTCCTAAAATTCAATCCAGGAACACCATTCGCTGCATTACTGGGAGGCGCTCGCAGTCCCCCCCGCAAAACTTTGTCTTTTGTATTTTTAACGAAAATTCCTTACACAGAACCTCGTTTGGGAATGGTCTCATCTTAAAAATTCCAAGTAAAGATTTAAAATGGGCGCAGAGCGAACTTCGCTCTTAATTTTCTACCCTCTCTGGTCTTAAATCGCGCCGGCCTAACCGCTTGAGGGCTTAATATAGTCTTATTACATTTTAACTTACGGTTGCGAAAGTATTTCGAGGCACTTTTACGTGTCTTCTGTAAAGTCTTAGTTCTGTGTGAGGTGCATGATAGTGTACGCTTTTTCAATGTGTTTATCGGTTTCAATTCCATTATCACACCTTGTGCAGTACGTCAGACCATCTGGTTTATAAATTATTTTACGTGTCTGGTGTAGAGACACTCTCTCTCTCTTTCTCTCTTAGAGAAGGCTTGTGCTCTATATGGGACATATACAGGCTTCTTTGTATACTGTCTATATAAGGCATTTTTACGTGCCTTCTATAAAGTAATTTAGTTTTGTGTGAGGTGCATGATAGTGTCGGTTTTTTCAATGTGTTCTAAGTGTTTATCGGTTTCGATTCGATTATCACACCTTGTGCAGTACGTCAGACCATCTGGTTTATAAATTATTTTACGTGTCTGGTGTAGAGACACACTCTCTCTCTCTTTCTCTCTGAGAGAAGGCTTGTGCTCTATATGGGACATATACAGGCTTCTTTGTATACTGTCTATATAAGGCACTTTTACGTGTCTTCTATAAAGTAATTTACGTGTCTGGAGTAGAGACCCTCTCTCTACTCTCTCTCTCTCTTTCTCTCTGAGAGAAGGCTTGTGCCCTATATGGGACATATACAGGCTTCATTGTATACTGTCTATATAAGGCACTTCTACGTGTCTTTTATAAAGTAATTTACGTGTCTGAAATAGAGACACTCTCTCTACTCTCTCTCTCTCTCTTTCTCTCTGAGAGAAGGCTTGTGCTCTATATGGGACATATACAGGCTTCATTGTATACTGTCTATATAAGGCACTTTTACGTGTCTTCTATAAAGTAATTTAGTTCTGTGTAAGGTGGATGATTATGTACGCTTTTTCAATGTGTTCCAAGTATTTATCGGTTTCAATTCGATTATCACACCTTGTGCAGTACGTCAGACCATCTGGTTTATAAATTATTTTACGTGTCTGGTGTAGAGACGCTCTCTCTCTCTTTCTCTCTGAGAGAAGGCTTGTGCTCTATATGGGACATATACAGGCTTCTTTGTATACTGTCCATATAAGGAACTTTTACGTGTCTTCTATAAAGTAATTTACGTGTCTGGTGTAGAGACGCTCTCTCTCTCTCTTTCTCTCTGAGAGAAGGCTTGTGCCCTATATGGGACATATACAGGCTTCATTGTATACTGTCTATATTATGCACTTTTACTTGTCTTTTATAAAGTAATTTACGTGTCTGGAGTAGAGACCCTCTCTCTACTCTCTCTCTCTTTCTCTCTGAGAGAAGGCTTGTGCCCTATATGGGACATATACAGGCTTCATTGTATACTGTCTATATAAGGCACTTTTACGTGTCTTTTATAAAGTAATTTACGTGTCTGGAATAGAGACACTCTCTCTACTCTCTCTCTCTCTTTCTCTCTGAGAGAAGGCTTGTGCTCTATATGGGACATATACAGGCTTCATTGTATACTGTCTATATAAGGCACTTTTATGTCTCTTCTATAAAGTAATTTAGTTCTGTGTAAGGTGGATGATAGTGTACGCTTTTTCAATGTGTTCTAAGTGTTTATCGGTTTCAATTCGATTATCAAACCTTGTGCAGTACGTCAGACCATCTGGTTTATAAATTATTTTACGCGTGTGGTGTAGAGAGACTCTCTCTCTTTCTCTCTGAGAGAAGGCTTGTGCTCTATATGGGACATATACAGGCTTCATTGTATACTGTCTATATAAGGCTTTTTTACGTGACTTCTATAAAGTAATTCAGTTCTGTGTGAGGTGGATGAATATGTACGCTTTTTCAATGTGTCCGAAGTGTTTATCGGTTTCAATTCGATTATCAAACCTTGTACTTTACAAGTACTTTACGTACCTTTTGTACAGTACTGCTTTTAACGTACACATGTCAAAGCTACATACGTAGGTACTATATTGAAAGTGAAGAGCACTGTTGCCTGAGATACAGGTCTAGAACCTAGTTCAGGCACAGAAGATAATGGTTTATATGCAGCTTGGCCTCAAATATTGTAAGTAATACGCTTGAAATGAAAACATCTTGTGCAGTACGTAAGACCATCTGGTTGCGGTGGCGGGGAGTCGCTGAATGCGGGCGGCAAGACCGTGAAGCTTGGAAAACCATGAGGGAGGCCTATGTCCTGCAGTGGGCGTCGAATGGCTGATGATGATGATGATGATAATGATGCAGTACGAGCATGCTAAAATTACATAGGTAATAAAGATACAAGCTATTGGATCACTGATTACTTCTTTCAAGTTGCGAGTGATCGGTTCTAAAAAAGTTATATTAATTATTTGGTTCCCACGACACAGGGTATCCTAGTGTGGGGCTAGAAGCAATGTATGCGTCTGTATGTAAATGTTATGTTATGTTATTTTTGATGGTGAAAATCACCTTCATTTGAGGTTTGAGGCATTCCTTTGAAAGGGTATATGACTTCACGGACGCTGCATGACGTATTTCCGGATTCGTCCTCTGTTCTCTTGTTAAAAAATATTTAATGCCGCACAAATCCAAATATCCAGCCTGGACTGAATATTTCAACCCAAAAATAGGTAATATCTCAAAATTACCTATTTTCTCAAGGCGCATTAATCCGTTGGTCGTTAGGCCATGTCAGAGGCCTTATAGGCGCATAACTTCTGACAGTAAGACCTGTCATTGTCTTACAATCTACGTATGGCCTAACCTTCCTGCGATGCAGGAAGAGACCCTTACCCCAGCAGTGGGGACATGCAAGGGTTGACATCGATCTATTTTTTTGTAAAAAAAATAGAACTTAATTTTTTTAAGACAAAGGCAATTCTACAATGGTTTAGGTGCAACATTCCAAAAGCAGTGGTCCAACAGGTCAAAACCTAAAATTGTACGAGACTCAGCAGCGCGTGAAATGTACAAATTACAACGGAACGGGAAAGAAAGTGAGGCCAAAGGAGGCTTTTATTTCGTCGGAATCATTTGTGAGTCCTGGGGGAGATTAAAGAATGCTTTGGGTGCGAATTTTCTACGCACCTGCAATAAAAACTTCGCGTTAGTTGCGTCTCAGGCAGTTTAAAAACTTCTCATTTCGCTGATTTCACGAAATTTCACTGATGCCGGTGAGTCGCCTATTAGCGCAGTTGGAAAGAGCGTTGGCAGGGATAGGTAGTGGTCGCGGGTTCGAATCCCAGCATGGGTGGAATTTTTAACCTCTACATAGATTTTTAAAAATTGTCGGGTTAGTGCATTAAAAAGAATATAACCTCTCATTGTCTATAGTAGGTAAAAGATGCCCATAAGTGATTGATGTAGGTAGCTTATAAGATTAGCAAGTTTAAATGGCGGTGAACTGGTCACATAATTGTGGCGTAGAACCGATGGTTGATTGAATGTAAGGGTCCTAGATTACCACAAATTTCAAAACGCAGAATTCGGAAAAAATACAGTATAAAGATGCCTTTAAAGGCATTGATTCCACTTTAACAATCAAGCGGTGCAAGCTAGCAATTTATTTATTTTATTTATTTTTATGTCATACAAAATCTTACAGCATTACAATCTAAACTAATGCGCTATATATAAGACTTAACGTATATAATTATACTTTATACAGTTACATATCACAGTTGAAACAAATTAAAACAATATACAACAATTTAAACAAGACAGGAAACATCATGCATCCCCATCCTTTCTCTTGCAAAACCTCAGACACTCACTGCGTACAGCTGACCAATGAAGGAATCACGTCACTTGGGCGTCACATAGCCTTGTTCAAAAGCGCCAATTTGTGCGAAACAGCTTTTCGTCCCTTCACTGACAACCTTTGCTATAAAAGTTAGTTCGAAAAAAATATGACGAGTAAACATTGCCCAATGTTAAATAGTCCAAACAATACTGTTTTGTGTTAAAACTCACTCAAAGGAAACAATACACACTTGAAAACTGAAAAGAGCAAACACACCGTCCCCTGCAGCGTTTTTCGAGCCGAGTGCGTGTCCCGAGAATTAGTCACAAGGCACGAGCGCGAGGGAACGGTCTGATTATACCGCGGTCAGTGCTAGGAGAAACAAAAGGCATTGTTGGTTGCCTGAGCCCGCAAGATGAGTGGGAATAGAAGATTCGTGTCGTAGAATAACTTTTAGGGAACGCGTCGGCAGCGAGAGATTTGCTAATATGAACTTTATGGGGCACTAAATAAGGTGCTACGACAGGATTCTTAAAAATGCGAGTATATTCAAGGTTACTTCCGACGCAGTTTAAGTATTGTGTTGAGTACACGCGCTGTGCAGAAAAGCTTAGGTAATACTTATAACATTAAAGGTCATTTAAAAGTAAAGCAAAGTAAAAATAAACTTATAAACTTGACTGCTCTGCGCTTCTTGAGCAGCTCTCATTGAATGTTCCACGTAGGTTACCTAGATATCCATGTCCTTTGCTAAACATTCGACCGTGCAGGACTAATTTAGGAAAGTACGCGCCTCTGCAACGTTTGTCCAACCTATATAACATATCTTCAGTCAAAATACATACCTTGGATGTTTTCAATGATACCTTACGAAAATTCAAAAGAAGCCTGTTTAAATATCTTTAATTTACGTGTATTTAATTAGTTTTTTTTTATTTTAAGTTTAATTTGTCTTTATATAATATATATTCTATAACTTTAAAAAGGATTAATATGTATTACAGTTTGTTGAATTTTACATGCATGATGCGATAACCTATAAGTGGGTGAGCAATTACCATGTTATTTGTGTGTGTGTTTTTTTTTCTCTGTGACTGTATTGTTGTATCGCCTGTTGGTTGTCCTATTTAAATAAAAATAAAATAAAATAAAAATATTAAGTATTTGCGAGGAAATTAGCCTGTGTTGTGGATCCCGTTTTACTTAGGAATAAAAGTTTTAATAGATGGTGTAGTCAAATAAGGAACTGAAATGTTATTAAGTACCTACTTATAATGAATACCTGTTTAATAAGGACAATATAAAGACAAATATGTCTGTGTTTAAGCATTACATCAATATTAAAAGGTGTAATGGTGCAAAACTCTTTACACCATTTCTTATATTTCTTTTTCTATCTATCACTTTAAAATATTTTTAAAAACCTATTTAGAGGCTAAAAATTCCACCCATGCCGGGATTCGAACCCGCGACCTCTGGCTATCCGTGCAAGCGCTCTTTCCAACTGAGCTAATGGGCGACTCACCGGCATCAGTGAAATTTCGAACCTCTTTACACTATTCTCTGTATTACGTACAGGCAGCGACATCTGGCCGAAGTAGATTGCATCACTTACAGCCCCGACTACCTACTTTGCAGTTAGGCCTTTACATCGGAATGATATCGCTATACCCACATGATTATACTATTTTTATTTTTAATGCACTAACCCGTGCTAAGGATAATTTTTAAAAACCTATTTAGAGGCTGAAAATTCCACCCATGCCGGGATTCGAACCCGCGACCTCTGGCTATCCGTGCCAGCGGTCTTTCCAACTGAGCTTATGGGCGACCTTAGCACGGGTTAGCGCATTAAAAATAAAAATAGTATAATCACTTTCAGGCCCGGACTTGGCCCCCGTGGTGGAGTATGGCCTAACCTTCCTGCGAGGCAGGAAGAGACCCGTGCCCCAGCAGTGGGGACAAACAAGGGTTGATAACGAATCACTTTCAAATATTTAAAATTATGTCACACATTTTTCGACTTCCCTCATTTTCATCGTTACCACTTTACATCTTGACTAGATCTGACTATTTTACCTGCTTATCCGTTTTTATCTAGTTTTCTGTTTTTATTATTCCTGCGGTGAGACCCGTGCCCCAACAGTGGGGACATACAAGGGTTGATAACGATTAACTAAAGCAGCACAAATAAACCACAAAGTTAAAGTCGTTCCAGTTTTATTATAAACTAATTATAAACTTTATTATAAAAGTTCTACAACACGATTATTTAGAGGACGATTGTGTCAAGTGTTCAACAGATGAGTAATGATCTCGAAAACTCGGTTAATTAAGTCATGTTTTTTGACAAGAATAAATGTGGAGTTTCTTATTTAGGTGCGTCTCTACATAATCTATTCATTCTGAAACTAACAACTTCAACGTTCATTAAGTAAACATTATAAAGAGTTACAAGTTTTTGTTTTGAAAGTACCTAAGCAAACAAGATTTCACGCATGTTTCTTAACCTTGAGTGAATATTTTAATTAATTAATTCTTCACTGACTAATTAGCCCTATCTATTGAACTATCTAGTCAATCAATTAATTAATCAGTCTATTGAACTATCTATTTTGTTCAATAGACTCATTGAACTATCTATTGAACTATTGAACTATCTAGTCAAATCAATTAATTAATAAATAGAGAATATATAAAGAAGGATTACTAGCGCATGCAACAGTGGGGAAACTTAGAAAAATGTTTTAAGGCTCTTGTCAAAATTTAAACGCGTTTCAACATTGAAACTTTATTTCGACGCCTTACTGCTAAAACCGACTATCTGCATGAAATGTTATGCACACAATAACAAGTTTTAGTATAGTTAACGACATCCGAACCTTAAACTCGAGTTTTCTCGAAACAACATTTCATGCAGATAGTCGGTTTTAGCAGTAAGGCAACAAGTTTTAGTATAGTTAACGACATCCGAACCTTAAACTCGAGTTTTCTCGAAACAACATTTCATGCAGATAGTCGGTTTTAGCAGTAAGGCGTCGATTTTATAGTCAAAATCATAAATTTTAAGCTGTTTATTAATTTAAAAATAGTGACAAAAATTACTTTATGTGCATACTTATGTATTTTTATTATAAAAGGTTCATTACCACAGTTTCCATAATGTTTTTCAATCTTTAGTTAAGGGTTTGGTCACAAAGTGTTCATGTCACCCTTTCCATAATCTTTGTTGAAGTCAACTTACTGCAGACTATTTAAACTGCCGCTGAGAGTATTTGAAATGGAAAAATTGTGTTTGTATAAATTAACCGATTTTTTTAAGAGCTTTAGTAAGATTTAGTTAAAAATCTTTTATTTATTTTCTCTACTTAATTAGGTACAAAAACCATAACATACATAACATAACAATTTCATACAAGCACACACATTGCTTCTGGTCCCACACTAGAATACCCTTTGTCGTAGGAACCAGAAACAACGACATCACAAACATGTAAACATCCAAAAAAACGGGTCCCCTTGGTAATGGATTAACTAAAGGAGAAAGAATCCGATAGAGCTGGCATTTCTGTTCTGTTCTATAACCACTTGTTAGGCCTCGAGCCTACTTGCTAATCGAGCGCGGTTTTGTTTCTTCTTTCTTTCCGCACTCGCGATTTTGTAATTGCTTCCTTGCTTGTTTTGATTGCGGCGGGAGAGGCTGATATTTCTGTGTGCAGTGTTAAAAACCAGCCTATAAACTTTATCTGTTTTACAGAACTAAAAACTCTGAAGTAATTTTCATTGGATTTTGTACGAGGGTTTTCCTTGATAAGTTGGTCGCTATTACTCGTTGACTTGCCTGTATTAAAGCCTACTTAGCTTTGTTGGTTTTTTTAAGTACTTAGTAGTGTTTAAGGTCCTCCAACGCGCAACGGAGAGACCTATGTTAGGAGTTTCACTGCGGTATTGAATCAAAAATGAGGAGATCCGCAAAAGAGCCCGGGTTACTGAAGAATAGCTCAGTTGAAGTGGCAGTAGGCGGGGCACATATCTCGAAGAATTTATTGTTATCTGTGTGTTTATTGTATTAAATCCATCGTCGAGTTAGCAACTGGAACACAATTCATTTAGTTGTACTTAGTATGGGGCTACCGAGATCTGTGTAATATGTCCATGAATATTATATTGGTTATTGATATTCGTCGGGGCGAAAAAGTTTTGACGCAGCGTGGGTAGGCCCTTCACCAGATGGTCTGCATTTTGTAGTATTATTAACTCAATTCCGGAATCACTTAATAATTTTTTTCTCATGAGTCCAACCAGAACGCGCCGCACGCTCTTCTGCAGTCAGGACGAGCAACCAATGACGGGAGATTCGTATATACTCAGCATGCTTAAGATCTGCGAAAACGAGCAAAATCTGCTCGGACTGTTGCGACAAAAAATCAAGTATATTATATGATACTGTAATTAAGTTAATTATAGGTAGTGCTTCCGAAAGTTTCAGGTTAAAACGTTGACTGTCGTTGATATGGCGATTAAATTCCAGTATTTCTATAAATTTTGTTGCCGTAAGCTACCTAACTTTAAGGTGGAACTTTTTTGTACCATCGCGCAGTGGGAATTGATCTCTTGAGAACTTAGCTCATGTACTACAAAGCAAGAGGTACTAATTGCAACGGATGACGAGTCGATATCGATATCAACCTTTTGTATGTGTATGTGTACTGATGAGGCACAGGTCTCTTCCTGCATGGCAGGAAGGTTAGGCCATACTTCACCACGGGGGCCAAGTCCGGGTTGGCGGAGGATTGTAAGACAGTGGCAGGCCTTATTGTCAGAAGTTATCAAGCCGCCCACGAGGCCTCTGAAATGGATTAACGACTGCCATTACAAGACAGCCGGCACCAATGGCTTAACGTGCCTTGCAAAGCACGGAAGCGCTTGGAAAAATGCCACTTTGGCCAGATTGGAATCTTGCCGAAGAAATAGTGCTGTATTTAAAGATTCCAATCGTGACCGGATCAGAGAGTTTGCCAGTGTATAATTGCACTGAAGAACAAAGCGGCATCATACGGCCGTGAACAGGATGGCAGCAATTTCCAGCCATGCCGCGAAACCCCAATTAGCGGGGACAATACAATACTTGTACCCCTGAGTAAAAAATACTGGAATGCAAAGTAACGTATTTCGTACGTAATACAGAGAATATTGTAAAGAGGTTCGAAATTTCACTGATGCCGGTGAGTCGCCCATTAGCTCAGTTGGAAAGAGCGCTGACACGTATAGCCAGAGGTCGCGGGTTCTAATCCCGGCATGGGTGGAATTTTTAGCCTCTAAATAGGTTTTTAAACGTATTTCTCTTCCGGACTAATTAGATAGGATTCTTTACTACAAGCAACAAATCCGGAATAATCCAATCGTCTAGCGGTCAAATTCTATTCTTATTGCTATCTTAAACGTCATAATTCTGGCACATGAAGGCATGGTGCGCATAATTCGTCCTAGAGATGGACATCATGCCACGCCGCGAAAGACGGCACAAACTTTGCCTTTGAAAGTCAATAAAAGAGCATCGAAAAGTAGGGTCTATACTATATCGACTGAAAATGTATATCAATTGAAGATTTAGAGGGAAAGACGATACGTTAAAATAACGTTACAAACATGAAAAAAAAAACAATGCACGTGACAGTTTTTATCACAATACTCGCGGCGCTGGTGACGCAATACTAAATTTGTCCTTAAAATTGATACTATATCCGATTCAATCAATCAGGTCCACTGTTGGGCCTCCTTGACGTCACGTCACTTCTTTCTGTCCTCGGCCATATCATTGAACCGCTGACAGCAATTGGTCTCAGGATCGATAGGTAATATAAAATGATTATCCATCGATTATCAAAATAGGAACAAAGTAACTGTTGGGTGTAGTATCCACTTAAATACTAATACTTAAAAACTAATAAGAAAGCTTACAAAGTCTGTCTTCGTCGACGCCTCTCGACTTGGCAGCCGGCGCCGCCGTTCGGGATGGGTGCACTGAAAGGTCTGGGGATCCCTAGACTTCCCCGTCTATCCCAAGAGCTCTTTCCCCAGAAAGCTACCTTCACTGCACTTTCACGGCACCACGTTCTCATCGCATGAGATGTTCACTATTTTGGGCGATCCGTCGCCCGACAACAAAACACTGTCAACACTGGGATCCGTCTCTGAACTTATCTTGCACTTCACGTTAAGATATAAGCCCGGCAATCTAATTGCCACACAATTTTGGGAAATCACACGTTTATCAAGCAACAAAACAAGAAGGCAATTTTTAGCTCATCTGACAGGTGTCAAGTAGTTCCGCCCGTCATGGGAGCGATCAAAAATCAAACTTCTATTCTAAATAGTAACTGCGCCTCGCCAAACTTGATCAACGTTGCGAGTAGTCACATAAAATCGTCCGCTCAATACAAAGTACCAGCGTTAGGCTATATCCCGTTCCATCTCCGGACATACTGGTCGGTACAAATTTAACGCCCTAACAAATAGTTAGACTAACTCCAGCTCCCGCGGGCTCGCCGCAGACTTGCGAGTTGTAATCGGTGTTGCCAAATCATGCCTGGCTAATATGACCAATATTTAGGGTTACCGATGCCAAATTTACGCCTAAATTCTCGCAAACATCAGATTGTACCAAAATATCCGTGCTTCGCAAGGCACGTTAAGCCCTTGGTGCCGGCTGTCATATAATGGCAGTCGTTAAGCCATGTCAGAGGCCTTATGGGCGGCTTGATAACTTCTGACAGTAAGGCCCGCCACTGTCTTACAATCCTCCACCAAACCGGACTTGGCCCCCGTGGTGGAGTATGGCCTAACCTTCCTGCAATACAGGAAGAGACCCGTGCCCCAGAAGTGGGGTCATACAAGGGTTGATAACGATCCCGTACTGCCTTTTAGTAGTACTGTAGTATTCGGTTCTATTCTATTTCAATTAGTTATTATATACATACGTAAACTCAAGCGTGGCAAGCCACGATTCTAACTAAATATAACCACGAAGTCCTTAAAAAGGTAAATAATATTTTTTTAACGTAAAATAACAATACAATGGCCTTTACGCCGACACGAAACTTTTAATGAACAGTGTTAGCTCGATGAATAAAGATACGATTATAATTTACTAATGCTGACTGGTCGTTGTATTCAATTACAAGTAACCAGTATAATGGCGACAGCTTAAAAGGCGATAAATCGCCTAATCTGGCAACACTTAATGTAAGTGTTACTCGTTAGAGCTGTGCACTTCCTCCTATCCGCCCGGAGACTCAGCTACACCACAAATTACTAAGTTACACTCAAATTACATTTCGCGAAGTTCCGTGGAAATCTGTAAGCCAGTTCGGTCGCATAGAAGTTATGATGATCGGTAAACTTTTGGGGAATGAAATGCCTATAAGAAGTTAAGGCTACTACCCTATTCGTGTTATGCTAGGTGCCAAGAGGTACAGTCGAAATCAGATAGCATTTTAGATTCTAAGTCTTACGGGTGACGTAACCAAATTAAGCCACATGTATAATTGTTGATGTGCTGGCGACTATAGCGATGAGTTGGGTCGGTTTCGTGAAATTAAAAATAAGCCTGTTCGCAGGTGTTACGACACCAGATGTTATACTGTACTGGAATACGCCATTTGGCACTGTCTGCAACCAAAAATTATAATGTCCAATTAGTGGAAATAGTCCCAAAGAGCGTGGCACTGTCTAGCATTTTTGTATGTATGTATGTATGTATGTATGTATGTATGTATGTATGTATGTATGTATGTATGTATGTATGTATGTATGTATGTATGTATGTATGTATGTATGTATGTATGTATGTATGTATGTATGTATGTATGTATGTATGTATGTATGTATGTATGTATGTATGTATGTATGTATGTATGTATGTATGTATGTATGTATGTATGTATGTATGTATGTATGTATGTATGTATGTATGTATGTATGTATGTATGTATGTATGTATGTATGTATGTATGTATGTATGTATGTATGTATGTATGTATGTATGTGTGTGTGTGTTTCTGTGTGGGTGTGTGTGAATGTGTGTGTGTGGGTTTGTGTGTGTATTTGTATGCTGGTTTGTTAATCAGCCTATTTGTATAAATTTCTTAACATAGTAAATAAGTAAACATAGTAAGTAAGGAAAAATCATTCAACCTAGATTAAATGATTTTTCCTTACTTTTCCTTATAGGCTATTTGCAAGTAAACACCACTGTGACAGCTGAAAACGTCCAATAAGCTCGTAATGCCTAGTATTAAGGTAATCCGGCGAGTTGGACTCTCAAGTGTACTGCGGCCGGGCAGGTCCAGTCACTCAGGATTACGGGACGTCACTGGAACGCGGGAAACTGTCACGTGACGTGACGTTAAGTGCCGGCTTGTCCCTTCCCGTGACGTGTAGAGGGCGACTGGATTGCCTAATAGGGTTACTTTTTCTTTCAGCCTCCTGAACGGTTATGCGCCCTTATTCACGGTCAATGTTTCGTTATCTTAGTTTTCTGTGTCTTTAAGCGACGAATCTCGTTGTCAGGGTATAAAATAGTTAATATATTTCAGAAGGCCTTGATTAGGTCAGGTTCTCAGTAAGCAGATTAAAGTGGGCGTGATTGCAGCCTGTACTCGTCCAACTCATCAATCTGCTCATACTCGTCCATTGCTGAATAGCCTTGCCTATCAGCCTATCAGACGCCAGCTTTAAAACAAAATTCATAAAATGTTTATCGAATTAAGTAGTTTCAGAATAGTTTCTTGGACGAATATTAAAAGGATCTAATGAATCCAGTGTATATTTTCTTTATTAGTAAAAAAATATTAGAAACCTATATAGAGGCTAACAATTAAACAGGTTTTTAAAATTGTCCTTAGCACGGGTTAGTGCATTAAAAAGAATATAAAAAATATTAGGTTAGGTTAGCTTAAACATAGGAATTAAACCAGAATTATGATTGCTAGTAGGTTCTTTAATCTAATCTGGTCATTTGATTTTGTAACCCCCATGAGGTTCTCCAGTGACTTCAATTAAAAAATCATATTTACTTTCATAGATCGTTTTCAAAAGGTGTCTTCGTTATCAAACCTTGTATATCCCCACTGCTGGGGTACAGGTCTGTTCCACATCGCAGGAAGGTTAGGCCATACTCCACCACGGGGGCCAAGTCCGGGTTGGTGGAGGATTGTAGGAGACAGTGGCGGGCCTTACTGTCAGAAGTTATCAAGCCGCCCATAAGGTCTTTGACATTGCTTAACGACTGCCATTGCATGACAGCCGGCACTAACGTGCCTTGCGAAGCACGGAAGCGCTCGGAAAAATGCTACAAGCGGTAGTCACTAAAAGGTGTCATAAATACTCAATGATTTATTGCTTCCACAAGTATATACAGATGACATTTACGACTTTTTGTGGACCGTGTAGGGCACGCAACATTGTAAATTATACGAGGCCCTTTTATATTAAGCCCAAGACATTTTAAATCTAATTATATGTTACGTAGTAGTAAATATCTCGATCATGTTAATAACGACCTTTAGAACTTAGGACCAATGACCTGGGCCTAGACAGCATTTATCCCAAAAACAGCTGTTGTTACCTACAATAATAATAATAAACGACAATAATAATACGCTTCATCAAAAGTTGGAAACACAACTTTTTTAGGAATCTATTCGTGTATAACACCTCTATGATGAATATTTTATTACATTGATACCAAAAATACAGCGGTGGCGTTAACGTTTACAAGAACATTTGTCAAAGACAATTTATTAATTATGACTTCTTGCATAGTAATAAGCCCCAAGTTTAAGGCGCTTTGGGGTACTAACTAAGGCCACCAAATACGTCGTTCATATTGCAAAACGTTCTATGTCAACAAAAACATGTGTACGTTTTTTCACCAAATCTGTATGAAAAATTTAAAAAATACAAAGAAAATAGCAAGACATCATTATCCTTACCTACTCAGGCTTACATTATATTGTCTTAAACTTACATTCAGAATAAAGTTTTCCTTCAATTAAGATGAAAAAGCGAAAATAGTGTTTTTTGACATAGAACTTTTTGCAATATGAACGACGCAATGCAGCAAAAATCAAAACTAGTTTAGTTTTATCTCGTTCTTTCAAAAAGTAAATATAATATTGTATCTTTATATTTTTAGAAAATACAGCCTATAGCGTAGTATCAACATGCTAGGACTTTAATCGATTTCTGCTAAAAACGGAGGTTTCAGGCGAATATTGTAGGTCAAGTTATGATCATGATTCCATTGGTGGCGCTGTTAGAAGCAAACAAATAAATATTGGAACGTAGCCAATACAGTGCTGCCATCTGCAGGTTTTTTTGTTAACTCTCTCTCTCTCTCTCTCGTCGCTGCTGCGTTACGTTGCATGAATCTAATTGAAGAAACAGTAATTTGGTGTTTTTAATTATTTGTGCGTATTATGCCACCTGAATAAAGCCGCTTGTACAAGTTCAAAAGTGCCAGCGTATGATTTTTCTACAAAAAGCGCTCGTGGCCTAGTTGAACCGAGTGATTGGAATCAATCACTCGACTTAAGCAACAACAGGCGCGGTCAAGTGCGGGATGGGTGACCGTCCCGATACTACCGCTAGTGGCATTTATCCGACCGCTTCCGTGCTTTGTAAGGCACGTTAAACCATGGGTACCGGCTTTCATGTTTTGGCAGTCGTGTCAGAGGCCTTATGGGCGGCTTAATAACTTCTGACAGTAAGGCCCGCCACTGTCTTACAAACTTCCACCATCACGGACTTGGCCCCCGTGGTGGAGTATGGCCTAACCTTCCTGCAATGCAGGAAGAGACTCGTGCCCCAGCAGTGGGGACATACAGGGTTGCAATCGCAAGAGACCTCTGCCAGCCCCTACAATCAATACAGTCCACTTAAAATACCAGTTGTGTCTCGCAAAGGCGTTAGTTAGCTCCTCAAAGCGTCTTAAGGATCTTCACTTCAGTAGAGTTATCAATATTTGGATAGGTTATTTATTGCCCACGTTATTCATGCGAAACCAAAATTAGCGCGTCGAATATTAGTTTTTCCTTATATCTGTACAGTATTCTACGAGAAACCTTTGCAGAGTGGGTGGGTAACCAGCTACGCCTAAGCAAAAGGTCCCGGCTTCTAATCGCGGTCAGTAGACGCCAATCCTGAAATCCTATTACAGGAAATACCCTTGTTAGGTGCGGTACAAATTGTACTCTAATAGCGGTGAGCTTCTATAGGTCGCGAGACGAATGGTGAGGTGAAACTACGCACAATTTTGCTCAGTTTGTTGTAATGAAGGTAGCAGTTGTCTGCCTTACTATAAAATAACGTTTAAAATCGGTTCCGAGACTTTTGCTCGAACGACGAATGTTATACGCACGATTGTTGTACAAAACTAATTTCCTTAATTAATTATTAATTTGTCCCTGGTCTCTGCCTACCTCTCTGGGATACAGGCGTGAGGTTATGTATGTATGTATGTATGTATGTATGTATGTATGTATGTATGTATGTATGTATGTATGTATGTATGTATGTATGTATGTATGTATGTATGTATGTATGTATGTATGTATGTATGTATGTATGTATGTATGTATGTATGTATGTATGTATGTATGTGTGTATGTATGTATGTATGTGTGTATGTATGTAATTAATTATTTGTGTCTGCCCTGAAGCTCCACAGTGCAGTTTGCGGGATCTCATGGAGGCATCACCCGGCGCGCTCGCAGTGGCGCGGTTTTGGGAGCGAGATGTCTGAGAGGAGGGCGGCGCGTTCGACACGAAAGAAGAATTAATTATTATCATGATCAGCTATTTGACGCCCACTGTAGGGCATAGGCCTCCCTCATGGTTTTCCTAGCTTCACTGTCTTATGCCGTCCGCATCCAGCGACTCCCCGCCATCATAAAGTCGTCAAACCATCGAGGTTGAGGGCCTGTCTACGCTGCGTCGTCTGTCGTCTGGTCTGTGGTCGCCAAGTCAGAACTTTTTCGCCCCAACTGCCATCAGTTCTTCGAGTTATATGCCCCGCCCATTGCCACTTCAACTGAGCAATTCTCCGAGTTATATCAGTAACTCGGGTTCTTTTGCGAATCTCCTCATTCTTGATTCGATTACGCAGTAAAACTTCTAATGTAACTCTCTCCATTGCGCGTTGGGCGACCTTGGGCCGTCTTATGAGGCCCATAGTCTGCGACTAGGACTCGCTTCCATAAGTCATCACTGGCAACACAAATATTGGTTATACACCTTTGTTTTGAGACATCACCGATTATGCTGCAAACTATTGTTCGGTATCGCGCTCGCTCTTTGTGAAGCAAAAGATAGCGACGAAAGCTGTGTGTATTAGGTAAGATTTCACAAATTTTAACACTTCTCAAACACAACGATGGAAATCCCAGTACAGTGGATAGTTACGTAATACTCGTAAGAACTTTAGACAGGTAATTATTCAATATCTATGGTACCAAATAAAGATTTTCTACATCTACATTATGTTGGTGTGGAAGTTTTTATTATTTAGAAAATGTTTCTATTACGTAATGACCAAATAGCTTACATGCACATAGCTTTCTTGGCCCAGCGTGCATTTGGGCCAAACTTTCTGGATATTATTCAAACAAGCTGCCGGAAAGCGCTATGAATTAAAGTGCAACGTCCGAAGTGCAGCGAAGTTTGTACATGAATATTGCAGAAAATTCCGCAACCGACCGACCGGCGAAGTTTCTTTTGGATCGGCACAAGTTTTAAGGGACCCCCGGGAGGCGCCTGAAGTGTGGCCAAGAATTTGCGTCTAAAATATCAGTGGGACGTACTCAAAGTGTTATTCTTCGATGTTTGTTTGTTTGGTTTGTTTGTTATTCTTCGATGGCAGGAGACGTCTAGGCCGAAGAACAAAATCCTGGTTGAGGAACTGTAGGCGTACTGGTTGGTGTTAGCGTAAAGATTAAAGACGGAGATGACGAGCTACTCTCAGTATTTATATTTATATACTTTCTTCTCTTCGTTTCTCTGATACGTATATAGGTATCAGAGAAACCGCAGGAAGGGACCCGTGCCCCAGCAGTGGGGACATACTAAGGGTTGATATTATGAGTGGGTCGGCACTGTATTTTTCAATGACGAGACGGAACCTGTTTTTCCGACAGGAAAACTAGTCATCAAAACAGTCTCGTCAGTGACTGGTTTTGTTTGATGCAATTGTCGTCTTTATTGTATGGAGATAAAGTTTATATTTTTATGATCCCTACAGAAATCAAAGCAGTCTCGTCAGTGACTGATTTTGTGTGATGCAATTGTCGTCTTTATTGTATCGAGATAAAGTTCATATTTGTATGATGCCAAAATTACGTCTCGCGAAACAGTCTCATCCGTGAACCAGTGTCGTCTCGAAACTAGTCTCGACGCGTAGGTAGTCCGTGCCAGGCGTCGCGCGTCGTTTCGTCTCGTCACAATACAAGTCTCGTCGAGACACTGGCTTAGTGACGAGACTGCTTTTTTCGAAATCGGAAAACGGTACGTCCGTTCTTGGCAGTGAAACGGTATTTTTAAATGGTGCGTCTTAGGAACGCTCACCCCTAGTTGATATCATATCACATCATATCAACAGAAAAAACGGAAGGATTTTTTCACACACATCGTTGACAATCGTCGCTTCAAAACCTACGGGAGTGGACTGGAATCTAAAGTCCTGCCGAGATCTAGCGCCTTGCACGAGGCATACTCGTATATACTTCGCTAGTAGGACAGACATCGTAAGAAGAAGTTGTTTTTGTGACATACAATGCACTCCAGACGCCCAAACTAAAATATTAATTGTGTTGGAAAAAGTTTCAGAAGGTCCAAAATTTTTGGTAACCATCATGATGTAAAGTAAAAATTTCTTTATTAAATAAAATGGTTACGCAGATGAAGAGTTTACAGTGATCACCACGCTAGGTCAAACCTGTGTTGTGGCGGCCTTTGAATTAAATTATGAATTGACTAACAGTCATAAATTTAATATTTGATTATTAAAGAACCATTAAGTACTGGGCTTACATGATGGATATAATACTTACGGAACATGTCGAATTCCGTTACTAAATAAATCGATTTGATTCGAAATTGAATCGATTGATTTTGTGTTGTTTTTAGACATTAATAATTGCAACAATAGGCACCAGGATAATTTGTTGTTAGCTTACAAATCAAAACAAATTGATAGTTAATAGCCAATAATTGCACCAATTACGAATAGCTATACTAAAAGTTATCATTGGGAACAATCGTAATTGTTTTAATAACGTTATAGGAGGTAACCATTTGGAAAATCGAATATTTGCCTTCGAAATTTATTGCTACTCTCATATTTTAGTCATAAACGGGAGGTGACTTTGTGAGTTGTATAGACCTCTATACATCATCGTACGATCTTTCAAAAATTTGCGGCGTTTACTGCAAATCCTCGGTATTATATTATCGTCATCATCATAGATATGTGCACCAGGAATTACATAAGAGACTTAAACAATAACATAGCACCGTATAATTGGCGGCCTTATCATTTATCATAATTTTCATTAGCTCACAGCTTCCCACTGCGGAGTCACTCAGTACTCAGTACACTGAGTACTCAGCAGTGGGCTTTTGATTGGTTGGTATTTAATCAGACGCGTGCGTACAGCTCAGAGAATCAGCAAGCTGAAGTGGCAGTGGGCTGGCCATATCTCGCGAAGTACCGACAACCGTTGGAGTAAACGTGCTCTTGAGTGGAGGCCGCGACTCGGCAAACGTAGTGTAGGACGCCCTCCAAATAGGTAGGATGACGATCTGTGAAAAACTGCAGGCAGATGCTGGATGCGGCAAGCTAAAGATACGGCGCTATGGTACTCTTTAGGGGAGGGCTATGTCTAGCAGTGGACTAGTATAGCCTGACGATGACGACATACGTACACTTTATTGGGCCTAGTGAATATTGGTTGGCTATCCTAAATGGGGCTTGAAAGTGACACTATACTACAGTCTGGTGCAGTGTTGCCAGATACGAAACCGGAAAATGCGGTACCTGTCCTTTAAAAACGCGGATTTTCAGCAAAAAAAGCGGATTTTTTTATTATTATATAATATTATAGAATACTGATTGTTCTTTTTCCGTTTATAGGTTTTAAATGTTTTTTCATACCAGGATACGATAATTTATAAATAAGACGGAATATGCACAGATAACCAAGTTAAATTTTGTGAACTGTCTGTACGCACCAAACGGAAACAGACTTGTTGAAAGTTGAATGAACATGACATTGAACCAATTTCGAAAAAAGCGGAACCGCGTTAGTGAAAAGCGGAAAGCGGATCTACTATCAGAAAAGCGGAAAAAATGCGGAAATGCGGTACATCTGGCAACACCAGACCACTGGTGGTGTTTTTTGGTTTCTAACATACGTGCTGATCCTATCGATAACCAATTACGTTTACTGAACTCTACCAAGTAGCAATTAGTGTTGCGTAGTGTATATTCTAACATACATACTCTTTAAAATAATGGTTTGTCGATAACCTTCCATTCAAAACAAAAAAAAATATCTTGTACTAAAGTAGGGTAAAGAAAGATCTCTCTTTTCCTCAAAGAGAGAGTGTGGGCTTAATCACCACGCGTGCCCATCATGGATTGACGATGAATTTAAAAAATAATAACCGAAGCATTTCATTAATAATCTTAACATAATTTTATTAATAAAGGAGTCGCAAATATGTAATTTAATGAATATTCAGTGTTTGATTAAGCATAAGATGATTTGTCAAATGATGTTAAAATAAAGGAGCAAATATACGCACTCGTCTTGCTTATTACTCTGCATATTTATTTTGCTACTAATTAACGGTTTTCGGATTCCTTTCTTTACTTGCGCTGTGAGACTTTACTGTACGCTAAACATATTTATTTTAGATCATTGTTTTGCTAGAGTGTCAGATTTTGACTGATGTTTAAGTGGTACGTAAAATATTACACAAATGGTCATATGATACGTAACATTAATTTAGAAGCTTAACATTTTAAGAATAAGAAGAATAAGGATTATATTCTTTTTAATGCACTAACTCGTGCTAAGGACAATTTTAAAGACCTATTTAGAATCTAAAAAGATTGTAAAGAGGTTCGAAATTTCACTGATGCCCATTATTAGCTCAGTTGGGAAGAGCGCTGGCACGGATAGCCAGAGGTCGCGGGTTCGAATCCCGGCATTGGTGGAATTTTTAGCCTCTAAATAGGTTTTTAGGAATAAGAATATTGTGAGCGTAGACATGGGCTACACATTTAGCAGTGGCGGTTGCTATTTAAAATAGATTCACCAAATCTTACCTTAACAGGTGTACATTCATTCATCCTTTACATATTTTTTACGCCTTCAAGAGTGGAGTTAAGCTTTTAACGTTAATTTCGAATTGATAACAAAGTACTAACAGAAGGACGGACTGATGGAAGGTTGGACTGACGGTTAAACGGACTAATGGTCAGACCGCCCTGATGGACTGATAGGTGGATAGATGGACTAGTGGACGGATGATCAGAGGGACTCTTCCAGACAGATGGATTTGAAAGACTGGACAGACGGATAAAATGATCGAAAAGAAATTAAAATGGTGTAAAGAGGTTTGCACCGTTGCACTATAACGGATTCTACATGACTCCATTAACCTATTTATTCGAGGCCTATTTGTTTACGCACAGCCACTAAATACTGACGTACAAAGTTTTATACAATATTTTAAAGGAAATCGTTACGTTTTGTTTAATAGCCGGCCGAGAGCCTACGATGGGTTTCGATAATAAAAAAGATAGTATTGTTTCGAATGAGCTGTTTTAATAATTAGAATATTACAGCATCCAAAAATGAAACAACTATTTTATCTATTTTTATATATAACAATTTCCTGCAGAGACCTTAAGTCGAAGAAGAAATCCATCTTAGACTTGGAACTTCCGGCGCACGTCGCGCCTCTGAGTGATATATCATGTAGGCAGTGTGTAGTCGTGGGAATCACGAGCATAATGTCTGGAAAACGTTTCATTCAACAGCTGATCAATGCCTAGTGTTAGAAGCAAACAAATTAATATTGGAATACATTGGAATAATCGCCAATACATTGCTGCCATCTGCAGGTTTTTTGTTATATATCTCTCTCTCTCGTCTCTGCTGCGCTACGTTGCGTGAATCTAATTTGAAGAACAGAAATTTGGTGCTTTCAATTATTTGTGCTATTGTATGACCCAAATAAAGCCGCCGTTCAAGTTTAATAGTACCTGCTTATTATTCTCTATTACAAGAAACCTCCGCCAGCTCCTACAATCAATATTTACAGTCCACTAAAATACCAGTTGTGTCTCGCACACACACCTAGAGGCTGAAATACGAAAGTTTGAAAGTTTGTGCCCTTAGCTGCCACGCACGACTGCTCGGCTAGCTAGGCGTATGTCTTGCTGAAATAGTTTGTGTGCTTAGAAAACAGTTAGGAATGCTTAGTAATTTTTAGCCTCTAAATAGGTTTTTAAATTGTCCTTAGCACGGGTTAGTGCATTAAATAAATTATATAATCATGTGGGTACAGCGATATCATTCCGATGTAAAACCTAACTGCAAAGTAGGTACTCAGGGCTGCAAGTCATGCAAATTACTTCAGCCAGAATGTAACGTAACCTGTACGTAATACAGAGAATATTATACTATTTTTATTATTAATGCACTAACCCGTGCTAAGGAAAAATTTAAAAAACCTATTTAGAGGCTAAAAATTCCACCCATGCCGGGATTCGAACCCGTGACCGAACAGAGAAGAGAGAATATTGTAAAGAGGTTCGAAATTTCACTGATGTTGGTGAGTCGCCCATTAGTTCAGTTGGAAAGAGCGCTGGTACGGATAGCCTGAGTTTGCGGGTTCGAATCCCGGCATGGGTGAAATTTTTAAATAGGTTTTTAAAATGTCCTTAGCACGGGTTAGTGCATTAAAAAAATCATATAATAGTGTTTATGTCACAACCATATTATATTTCTACAGATTGTAGAATCATCAGCTTACAAAATTATGCTAGTAGAAAAATTAGGTTACTAAGAGCTAATAACACAAAGAGTTTACTGACTTGCATTTGGGAGCCTGAGGATGCCTCGTGTTAGAGGCGAAACGCGTCGCGTGTTTTCTCACACAAGTATTGGTGTTGGTGGTGGTGTGTTCGTGTCTTGCTTCTGCTTGAAAAAGTGGGAGGGAGGGCGGTGCATTAGCTAACCGCATGGTGCTTGTGGGATATTTGGCGGAATTCAGCAAAGTAATTTTATCTTTTTAATGACACTAATTAGTTAAAGATAAGGAACAGTCGATATTATAATAATTGACGATTTAAACTCATTTCGAAAAGCGGTGACTGGAAGAGGTGAGCCAAAGAACGGGCTCGGTGACGTGTCTTGGGAAAGGCCTGTGTCCATGTTGGCCTCTATATCCTAGCTAGACTTTCTTGTTGTTTACTTTACCTTTTTATACATATAGTTTTTTTACTTTTGTCAGTTTTAAATTTGGTTTCTATTTTTATTAGTTCTGTCTATTATTATCGAAGCGCTCGTGGCCTAGGCGAACCGACTGATCGGAATCAATCACTTGGTTAAGCAACAACAGGCGCGCTCAGGTAGAGGACGGGTGAGTTCTGTTTTAAATAAATATGTTTATTTATAAATCCGTGTTTATTCGACCATATTTTCACAAGACAATTATAATAGTTAGATAGTTATCAACCCTTTGTATGTCCCCACTGCCGGGGCACGGGTCTCTTCCTGCATAACAGAAAGGTTAGGCCATGCTCCACCACGGGGGCCAAGTCCGGGTTGGTATACGCTAAGTAGTAGTAATACTTTTTTTTTTAAAAAAAACCTATTTAGAGGCTAAAAATTTCACCCATGCCGGGATTCGAACCCGCAACCTCTGGCTATCCGTGCCAGCGCTCTTTCCAACTGAGCCAATGGGCGACTCACCGGCATCAGTGAAATTTCGAACCTCTTTACAATATTCTCTGTATTACGTACAGGCAGCGACATCTGACTTAAGCAAATTGCATTACTTACAGCCCCGACTACCTACTTTGCAGTTAGGTTTAACATCGGAACGATATCACTGTACCCACATGATTACACTATTTTTATTTTTAATGCACTAACCCGTGCTAAGGAACAAATTTAAAAACCTATTTAGAGGCTAAAAATTTCACCCATGCCGGGATTCGAACCCGCAACCTCTGGCTATCCGTGCCAGCGCTCTTTCCAACTGAGCCAATGGGCGACTCACCGGCATCAGTGAAATTTCGAACCTCTTTACAATATTCTCTGTATTACGTACAGGCAGCGACATCTGACTTAAGCAAATTGCATTACTTACAGCCCCGACTACCTACTTTGCAGTTAGGTTTAACATCGGAACGATATCACTGTACCCACATGATTACACTATTTTTATTTTTAATGCACTAACCCGTGCTAAGGAACAAATTTAAAAACCTATTTAGAGGCTAAAAATTTCACCCATGCCGGGATTCGAACCCGCACGCTCGAAATAATACAGAGAATATTGTAAAGAGGTTCGAAATTTCACTGATGCCGGTGAGTCGCCCATTGGCTCAGTTGGAAAGAGCGCTGGCACGGATAGCCAGAGGTTGCGGGTTCGAATCCCGGCATGGGTGAAATTTTTAGCCTCTAAATAGGTTTTTAAATTTGTTCCTTAGCACGGGTTAGTGCATTAAAAATAAAAATAGTGTAATCATGTGGGTACAGTGATATCGTTCCGATGTTAAACCTAACTGCAAAGTAGGTAGTCGGGGCTGTAAGTAATGCAATTTGCTTAAGTCAGATGTCGCTGCCTGTACGTAATACAGAGAATATTGTAAAGAGGTTCGAAATTTCACTGATGCCGGTGAGTCGCCCATTGGCTCAGTTGGAAAGAGCGCTGGCACGGATAGCCAGAGGTTGCGGGTTCGAATCCCGGCATGGGTGAAATTTTTAGCCTCTAAATAGGTTTTTAAATTTGTTCCTTAGCACGGGTTAGTGCATTAAAAATAAAAATAGTGTAATCATGTGGGTACAGTGATATCGTTCCGATGTTAAACCTAACTGCAAAGTAGGTAGTCGGGGCTGTAAGTAATGCAATTTGCTTAAGTCAGATGTCGCTGCCTGTACGTAATACAGAGAATATTGTAAAGAGGTTCGAAATTTCACTGATGCCGGTGAGTCGCCCATTGGCTCAGTTGGAAAGAGCGCTGGCACGGATAGCCAGAGGTTGCGGGTTCGAATCCCGGCATGGGTGAAATTTTTAGCCTGTAAATAGGTTTTTAAATTTGTTCCTTAGCACGGGTTAGTGCATTAAAAATAAAAATAGTGTAATCATGTGGGTACAGTGATATCGTTCCGATGTTAAACCTAACTGCAAAGTAGGTAGTCGGGGCTGTAAGTAATGCAATTTGCTTAAGTCAGATGTCGCTGCCTGTACGTAATACAGAGAATATTGTAAAGAGGTTCGAAATTTCACTGATGCCGGTGAGTCGCCCATTGGCTCAGTTGGAAAGAGCGCTGGCACGGATAGCCAGAGGTTGCGGGTTCGAATCCCGGCATGGGTGAAATTTTTAGCCTCTAAATAGGTTTTTAAATTTGTTCCTTAGCACGGGTTAGTGCATTAAAAATAAAAATAGTGTAATCATGTGGGTACAGTGATATCGTTCCGATGTTAAACCTAACTGCAAAGTAGGTAGTCGGGGCTGTAAGTAATGCAATTTGCTTAAGTCAGATGTCGCTGCCTGTACGTAATACAGAGAATATTGTAAAGAGGTTCGAAATTTCACTGATGCCGGTGAGTCGCCCATTGGCTCAGTTGGAAAGAGCGCTGGCACGGATAGCCAGAGGTTGCGGGTTCGAATCCCGGCATGGGTGAAATTTTTAGCCTCTAAATAGGTTTTTAAATTTGTTCCTTAGCACGGGTTAGTGCATTAAAAATAAAAATAGTGTAATAGTAGTAATACTGTAAGCAATAATAAAAAAAAATCTCTTTAATTGTTAATAATTATTTGACTAAGTGGAAACGTAATATACTGTGTTCATTTACCTTCGTAACCTGAATTTTATGAAGTGCCCCAACAACTTATTAATCCATTTTGAGTTTGAATAAATCTACATACCAACATAAATCTGAAATTACCTACTCTATAATTAAGAATGTTACTTACTGTAGGAATAACACACTTCGGTTTATAAATACACTTACAAGCAACTGGGCTCTTATTTCGGAAGCTCGTGGCCTAGGCGAACCGAGTGATTGGAATCAATCGCTTGGTTAAGCAATAACAAGCGCGGGCAGGTACGGGATGGGTGAGCGTCCCGTGACTACCGCTAGTTGAATTTTTCCGAGCGCTTCCGTGCTTCGCAAGGCACGCTAAGCCGTTGGTGCCGGCTGTCATATAATGGCAGTCGTTAAGCCATGTCAGAGGCCTTATGGGCGGCTTGATAACTTCTGGCAGTGAGGCCCGCCACTGTCTTACAATCCTCCACCAACCCAGATTTGGCCCCCCTGGTGGAGTATGGCCTAACCTTCCTGCGATGGAGGAAGAGACCCGTGCCCCAGCAGTGGGGACATACAGGGGTTGATAACGATAACGGGCTCTTATTTCGCAATATAGAAGGCTGACAATCAAACGAATAGATACAGCTTACTGTACCAACCTGATCACTGGTTCTTCACGCCTCTAGGGCCTTATTAAACTTAATTATATATATCGCTAACTTATATCCTCCCACGCGCTCTTATGAAATTGACGGTCATAATTAATTATGTTCCGGAAGATTATGAAAATGGAAGATGGATATTTTGGTATACAACAAATTTCGCGATTTAATACGTATATGGACGTTGACTCGGTGGTGGGTAAATCGCTTTTACTTTTTATTAGCTGGTGCCCGTGACTTCGTCTGCGCAGAATTAGTATTTCGCGTAGCTTATCTTAGCGTGACGTTATGACATTAAAATTATTACAAAAATATTATTTGGGTCGCTTTTGAAAAATATAATACCGAGATGTCACACTATAATAACGTAACAATATTGTCAACATAAGAAATACGGCACTGCGGAACCCTAATCATAGTTAGCTATTGCAGTGGAGCATATTTAAAACCCGTTCCAAGGACAATTTTAAAAAGCTATTTAGAGGCTAAAAATTCCACCCAGGCCGGGACTCGAACCCGCGACGTAAAGAGGTTCGAAATTTCACTGATGCCGGTGAGTCGCTCATTAGCTCGGTTGGATTGAGCGCTAGCACGGATAGCCAGAGGTCGCGGGTTCGAATCCCGGCATGGATGGAATTTTAGCCTCTAAATAGGTTTTTAAAATTGTCCTTAGCACGGGTTAGTGCATTAAAAAACAAAATAATATGACACCCTGGCAAAACCGAATTGTCGCACTATAATTAATTATATTAATTATAACACTATATTAACAATTTTTTCAACATAAAAAATACGGCACTGCAGAGCCTTAATCATATGGGTATAGGTAGCTACTGCAGTATGCTCCCATAAACTATATTTAACAATTTTTTTAATCTCCATCACACGTTACATTACATATGTGTAACTCTAGCGGTTTTGGCAGCGCACACCAGAATAGCCCGCAGACGATAGATTTTTTCCTTCTTACTTGACACTTATCGTCATATTTTGGACCATTCACACAATCGTTAGAATATTTTCGGGGCTTAATCGCGTAGTAATTTATTGCTATTGCTATTTTTACTACGCGATTAAGCCCCGAAAATATTCTAACTATGAGTACAAGTTGCGAAAGTTTAAAATATGTGATTCACACAATATCTTGATAAATTGTAGCCTATATGTTATTTTGATGTGTAAGCTATATTGTAGTAAACTTTCACTAAAATCCGTTTCGTAGTTTTTACGTCAAAGAGTAACAAACATCTGTCCATCCATACATACAAACTTTCGCGTTTCTAATATTAGTAGGAAGGATTGACAAAACTATACTTAACTTATTATAATGTCGCGACCAATATCGGTTAAGCTTCCTGCATCAATAGATATGCTCCGGAATAGGCTACACAACTTTTGAACATGCATTTTCAGTATTACACTATTTTTATTTTTAATGCACTAACCCGTGCTAAGGAACAAATTTAAAAACCTATTTAGAGGCTAAAAATTTCACCCATGCTGGGATTCGAACCCGCAACCTCTGGCTATCCGTGCCGTAAAGACGGAGTTTAGTCCAGTTTAGAGAATAAAAATTCCACCCATGCCGGGATTCGAACCCGCGACCTCTGGCTATCCGTGCCAGCGCTCTATCCAACTGAGCTAATGGGCGACTCACCGGCATCAGTGAAAATTCAAACCTCTTTACACTATTCTCTGTATTACGTACAGGCAGCGACATCTGGCTTAAGTAAATTTCATCACTTATAGCCCCGACTACCTACTTTGCAGTTAGGTTTTTACATCGGAATGATATCAATGCACCCACATGATTATACTATGTGCAGATAGGCGGGGTAATTAAGCCCATACTCTCTCTCTGAGAGAAGGCCTGTGCCCTGCAGTGAGACGTTTATAGGATAGGTACATAAAAAAGGAAAAGTTTAAAAATTAAACATAAAAAGCTTAGTAATAATTCAATTTATTTGTACGAGTACATCTACTTCCTTCTCCAATATAATGCTCCAGTCCGTCCAAAGGTTGTCTGGAAGAGATCACTTTCAGTGTTAAGGCCGCCATCTGTACTCTTAGGTTAAGAAATATCTGTGTAAATCCTTTTCCATTTCCTATGTACAATGAAGTGTTCTCTATATAATTTATATCATAGTAAATGGAAAGTGTAGAAAATACCTTCAATAAATAAGTAAACATACATAGTGCTGGCGAGCCTTACTTCTATCTTCATATATTGTGAAGCGCTCGTGGCCTAGGCGAACCGAGTTATTGGAATCAATCACCTGAATTAAGCAACAACAGGCGCGGTCAGGTGCAGGATGGGTGACTGTCCCGTGACTACCGCTTGTGGGATTTTTCCGAGCGCTTCCGTACTTTGCAAGGCACGTAAATCCGTTGGTTCCGGCTGTCATGTAATGGCAGTCGTTAAGCCATGTCAGAGGCCTTATGGGCTGCTTGATAACTTTGACAGTAAGGCTCGCCACTGTCTTACAATTCTCCACCAACCCGGACCTGGCCCCGGAGTATGGCGTAACCTTCTTGCGATGCAGGAAGAGACCCGTGCCCCAGCAGTGGGAACATACAAGGGTTGATAACGATAACGATATTGTGAATCATAAATTAAAAACCTTCACACTTTTCAATTCTGTAAAATAATTACTAGCCTAGGAGATAAGGAGCTGAAAATGTCTCCAATATGGGCCTGGCAGGTTCGCATAGTAACCCGCTGTCGTATAATGGAAAATTCAATCTCAGCGCTCCCGAGAAAACATTCTGACGTGAATAGAAACCTCCCACATAGAAAACGGGTTCGGATTATTTTGCGCTAAATAAAGAGGGCGTGAAAGTGTGTTCTGGAATCGCTTCTTTCTCGTCCTTCATTCGGCTACTTTGGAGGCGATGGTGGAGGAATGTTTGGGCTAGTTTTTTTAAAGACGTCTTTTATGTAGACTTTAAAACGTAAAGACTTTCAATCTTTGAGGACTTCCAATCTGTAAACGAAAATGACACGAGTGAATAGCGAAAATGTTAAGATGATTTATGTAAGAATGATTTTTATACGATAAATGTTAGGATGATTTTTATACTGGGTGTCACTAAATACTCATGTATATCTGAAAAAGAGAGTTCTACTCATATATTTTTTTTTATTACGTAGCTTTTATACATCCCACTGCATGGTACTAACCTTCTCTCAGAGAGAGAGAGGAAGAGAAAGAGACCGAGTATAAGCTTAACCACGCTTGCCAACCGCAGATTGGAAATTTCAAGTGCGAAGGTATGAGAACACCAGCGTTGCCAAAAGATGACTTTTGTAATGTTTTATGTGATTTTTAACTAGGTCAGGTTTTTTTTACTCACGAGTGTATCCCGGAGGGGTGGGCAGAGACCAGCGTACGCCACTTGCCACGATCCTGACCGATCTCTTACGCTTCATCGAGATTCGTTAGTCAGAAATTAATTTAAATTCATTCAGTAGTTAAATTTAAATATTATTTCACTGTTTAACACTATCTCCATCATCTCCAGGTAAACTGTTAATTGGCTAGAACAAAAAAATATTTAGAATTGAACCCGCCAATTGTATAATTTTCACTGGACCAATAAAGATTTGGTTCAACATTTTACATTACAAATCTTACAATTGACAAAAAGAAAAAAACGATCTACCAAAAGGTCTCACTTTAGTTTAATGCTACAGGGCCCTGTACCCTGACGTTATTTTCAGCGGATGCCTACCACTACTTATATATTATTTGGAATTTGACGTATATCTACCATTTATATTGATTTTAAATCAGCCATAAGTAAGCGCCCTAAACGCCAAAGGAAGCCTCTTCAAACGATAAATGTATGAAACTATACCGTCCACACCTTGCATCAGATAAAATTCCCCTTAATAAAAACTACCTTTTGGTAAAAAAGACGAAATATGGAAATATATACCCATTTCGTCGTCAGGCTATACTAGTCCACTGGCCTCCTCTAATGAGCGCCATAGGACCCTGTCTTCAGCTTGCTGCATACCCATTTCGTACAACTATAGCTCATGGCTTAATATGACAATTCGATTCGTAAATGGTATAGCCGATCAAAACCCAGATTAACAGGTGGGAAGGCTAAATTTAAATATACAGAATTGTCATTATGAAGTATCAATCGTAGTGTTACGAAACGCGTACCTGGTGTGGCAACTGACTCACCTCTTGAAAAAGAAATGTTGTATTTCTTGATAGTGATGGCATTATAAAAACAACGTTTCATTACATTCAGAGAAAGCGTATCTGATACAAGGTATAGAACTAAATTATTCAAGAAATAAAAACCCGACTGCTCAAAAGACTTCAGGATTCTATTGACTTTTAAACGTCAGCATGCGGCACCTTTCGTTCAATTACTTGTCAACGAAGTTTGTTTAGCCCCGTCTGCTCAGCTTTAAACAATGCTACAGTGTTTGTAGCTTTTTGTTAAATTTCTCTTTGACAATATTACGGTTATATTTGACTGCCTTGTTCAAACGGTTATAATGCTTGACTACTACAACAGAGGTAGTGGGTCCGATTCCCAGTGGAGGTTGATATGTACCAAGCTTTGTACCATTATAGGTGTATTTTCATGTTTGTGATATCATTAAAGTCCCAGTAACTGTAACAAAGGGTATCCTAGTTTGGAACCATATGCCTAATTATGCGCACCAATTCCTAGAGGATTCCTAACGTCTACCTGAAAATTTCAAAATTGTTGCAATCGCAAACTTCAGGATTTTGAGAGGTTTTGGTGCAACGTGTGGTAATATGGGGGCTGGTTGGACAAGTAATTGTATTGTGAGGACGTTATTTAATATGAAAGGTCAAGTCCGCCAGTTTGTTATTTTAGTGACACCATAAAACAAGTGAAATTTACGTCGTCAAAACCTCTCATTGGACCCCTCATCTGTCAAATTCGATACATTTACTGGTCCAAGCGTTTGTCGCGCGGCCATAAAAAACCTACATAGAAAAACGCCAAAACATCGCTCTCGTCTACTTTCGCAGTCGAGTAAAAAACGCTCACTCGCCGGCAATGTCCGTAAGCACTTTGAGGTGGTAACAAGCTATTTAAATTTCATGAGCCCGTCTGTACTTTGTGCGGGGCCCACACATAGTTAGGGTGAGGCCTCATAGTTGTCTCACCTCTATAGGGTTAATGCATAGGTTACGTGTAGATTATAATGGTGGTTTATTTTCTAGATTAGCATTAAAATGTGAAAATTACTTTGGTAAATTCCGCCGAAAATCCCACAAGCACCAAGCCGTTAGTTAATGCACCGCCTTCCCTCCCATTTTTTGAAGCAGAAGCAAGGTACAAACATACCACCACCGACACCACGTGCTTTGGCTCGCTAAGCCGTTGGTGCCGGCTGTCATGTAATGGCAGTCGTTAAGCCATTTCAGACACTTTGTGGGCAGCTTGATAACTTCGACAGTAAGGCCCGATACTGCGTAACAATGCTCCAATAACCAAGACTTGGCCCCCGTGGTGGAGTATGGCCTAACCTTCCTGCGTTGCAGGAGGAGACCCGTGCCCCTTCAGTGGTGACATACAAGGGTATATATCGATTTCTCCATGCGGATTCTTGGTGTTGGCCGGACGAAATAATATTTTATATTCTCCCTCAGCGGCAACGCAAAGCAAATAGCTAAAAAATATCAACCTCTCACTGATTGCGAAGAAAAACATCGACTAGGAACAAAACGCAAAGAAAAATTATTTCCGGAGCGGGAGTCAAAACCAAACCACGTTTTGATTGTTCTTTGTGCCAAGTTTGTTTATCTGGGTCATTTTTTTTAGAATTATAATTCATCAAACAGTATAATTATATGTTATATACATTTAGCAATTTTTTTTTTGATAGGCGGTTTATGTGCATGTGTCGTACAAAATTAGTTTAGTTTTTTTTTTACAAATGACATTGCAACGTATTGTCAAAGTATCGTTATCGTTAAAGTATCGTACTGTCAAAGTAATTTGATTTTATTTCTACATTGGATTGTTATTATGTACGGAGTATTGACTTGTAATGAATATTAATAATTGATGTCTATGTCTACGTCTATGGGAATTGCTCCGGACTGTCGTTCGTAAATATAAAAACCAAACTACGCTTGCATGGAAATTGCTCCTTGAGGCGCAATTCCCTTATTTGGGGAAGGGTCAAGGAGCATGTCCCATGCAAACTTAGTTTAGTTTTTATTTACAAACGAGATGTTAGATCGCAACCTATTGTAGAAATATTATTGCAATCTGGACTGTCGTTCGTAAATTTAAAAACTAAACTACGTGTGTATGGGAATTGCTCCTTGAGGGGCAATTCCCTTATTTGGGGAAGGGTCAAGGAGCATGTCTCATACGAACTTAGTTTAGTTTTGATTTTCAAATGAGATGTCGGATCGCAACGTATTGCGAAAGTATCATTCCGATCCGGACTGTCGTTCGTAAATTTAAAAACCTAACTACGTGTGTATAACAATTGCTCTTTGAGGCGCAACTCCCTTATTTAGGGAAGGGTCAAGGAGCATGTTTCATACAAACTTAGTTAATTGTCAAAGTACCATTGCAATCCGGACTGTCGTTCGTAAATATAAAAACCAAACTACGCTTGCATGGAAATTGCTCCTTGAGGCGCAATTCCCTTATTTGGGGAAGGGTCAAGGAGCATGTCCCATGCAAACTTAGTTTAGTTTTTATTTACAAACGAGATGTCGGATCGCAACGTATTGTAGAAGTATTATTGCAATCCGGACTGTCGTTCGTAAATTTAAAAACTAAACTACGTGTGTATGGGAATTGCTCCTTGAGGCGCAATTCCCTTATTTGGGGAAGGGTCAAGGAGCATGTCTCATACAAACTTAGCTAATTGTCAAAGTATCATTGCGATCCGGACTGTCATTCGTAAATATAAAAATCAAACTACGTTTATATGGGACTTGCTCTTTGAGGCGCAATTCCCTTATTTGGGGAAGGGTCAAGGAGCATGTCTCATACAAACTTAGTTAATTGTGAAAGTATCATTGCGATCCGGACTGTCGTTCGTAAATATAAAAACCAAACTACGTTTGTATGGGAATTGCTCCTCGAGGCGCAATTCCCTTATTTGGGGGAGGGTCGAAGACCATGTCTCATACAAACTTAATTAATTGTCAAAGTGTCAAAGTTTAGTTTCTATTTATAAACGACATGCTGGATCGCATGGGAATGATCGTTTGTATGAGAATTACTCATTAAGGGCAATACTTAAGCTTCGTTCTTTCGGAATGCTAATTGAAATTAAGTTATGAAAAAAGCCTTGTGAGTGGTTAGTATGAAAAGTTTTATAAGGGCTTTTTTATTCTGTTCTCAAGCACACGTAAGCGAAAGCAAACTTCGACTTGCGACCTCTAAACGTACTAATTTGATTTCCAAAGTTTACCTCGTCCATATAACATATTTTTTCAATGTTCTTACATGAAGATATCGGCTACGTCAATCACCTTAGTTATTTGACGAATAATTTCATATCTGCTCCGATGAGAGATTCCAATCATCTAACTGTCAAATTTCACACTAATTGCTATCGCAAATGTCAGGATTTAGACTGAAACTAGTTTCAGTCGGCGTGCACCCTTATCTTGTGTAAGGTGTGTTGCGCATGTCTGAAATAGACGTAACAAAGTTTAACTGTCGGTGTAACAAGCAAGCTTGTTCCTTTGTAGAAGGATGCAGGCGCTGCAAGCATTGTTGCGTCTTATGTTAATTTGATATCATCTGTTGTATGCGTTTTGCATCATGATACCTTCTACGTAGAGCTACAATTATATTAAATTCTATGGCAGCGGTTCTTGAACTTTAAAGGCTATGGAACATTAACAAACCTCTTAAATTTTATGGAAGCGCATATCGAATACAGGATTTGAATTTGCTTCGCTTCAAGTTTTTGGAGGTGTGTGTTAAGATGTTATCCATTTTGAGCCAGGCTTCATAAACTGTAAATGTAAAAAAAAATCTAGCTTCACTTTAAGCTTCTAAACACGCCGACACTGTACCACAGCTCAAATTTGAAAATTTGTTCCTTAGGAGCAACATATAACATTTTAGTAAGGTTACACAAACTGTGAATGTGAAAAAAAGAAAAGTGGCTTCACTTTAAGCTTCTGAAAGTGCCCCCACTCACCCACGGCTTAAATTTAAATTCATTTGTAGCTGAGGAGTTATATAACATTCTGAGTCAGGCTTCACAAACTGTGATTGTGAAAACTAAAATGAAAACTCCCAACGGAGTTAGAGACAAAAGAAGTTTGGGCAGACCTGGTCAGTGAGATTCAGTCAGAAATGTGATTCGCGAAATACCTATGAGTTGTGCTTTTAACACGGAAGCTTTGGTTTCCCCGAAAACCACTCTAGGAATCGCTGGAGTGGAATCGCTGATGATACTTCAATTCCTACTTGGTTCCTGTTAGTTAATTTATGAATTTGTAAGATATTTTTTTATGTGAATAAAGGGAAATCATTTATCATACTTAAAATATATGATTTGTGCATCCGTTAATCTTTCTGGGGGTTCAAAGTGTTGTAAGTAATTTATTATTTATATGTATGTTTATTATTATTAATACTTTGATTGCACTTAAATTTTAAAAATAATATCGTGCAATGCGGCGAACATAATATAAGCATATATCTATGTCTTTAATTGTTTATGTATCATTTGAGTAAGTTAATATAAACTACTAACTACTAAATTTTTTAATTGCACCGGCCACCCGATATTAATTTATTTTTTGTCTTCATCTATGGTTGCCTAAAAGTAATTGCTTTTAGTAAGAAGGTCGCCGATTATACAATATTTTTATATATTTTCTGTTACTGTAATTTCTATCTATCTCTCTATCTTAACATGAAAATAATCAAACATGACGTAAAACCGCAGCGTATATAACCTTAAAGCTGGCTGTTTGTCTGACCTCAGTACGAACTCTGACCTCCTTTGCTTGTTCAAATAAAAAATAATCTCCACTGTGTTGTTTCAGGTACAAGACTCAGCGGAATAACCTCGCGGCATGCAAACAGTATTTAGTGAATGTCTAACGAGGTAAAGTCAACTAGCTTTTACTCGACTTATGCGAATGAATAACGACGGAAAATGAGGATTTATTTTTCGTGTGTATTTATGTGTGTATGATCCTTCATTTTCATCCAGAGCCCGTTACAATTGGTGTGAAATAAAAAGTATTGATGACGCGAGTGTAACTGAAGTTTGGCGTAATGAACAAAATTAACGGACGCACGTTTGCAATCATTATTGTCAGAAACCACTGTATCCTATAAACATCTCAATGCAGTACACACCTTCTCTCAGAGAGAGTGTTGTTTTTGTTTCAAATGTTTTTTATTCTCATGAATTTTTACATACACGCTGAATAAACTCTAGGCAGATACGTTTACAAGATCGGTTACATACTCGTACATATTTTAAAACTTACGATGCGATAATTAGCTTTTTACTTCCATGAATATGTACATACACGCTAAATAAACCCTAGATAGATTCATTTAAAAGATCCGTTACATAGATTTTTTAAAACTTGTAACGGTGCAAACCTCTTTACACCATTTTTTATATTTCTATCTATCATTTTCAAATATTTAAATTACGTCACACATTTCAAAATTTCCCTCATTTTCATCATTACAACTTTACTCATCGACTGGATCTGGCTGTTTACCTACTTATCCGTTTTTATCCGGTTTTTCTGTCCTTATTATTATTAAGTAACAGTACCTATCTTCAAATAAAGCAACAATTGCGGTGAGGTATTTGAAATAATTCTTAGCTATAGAAAATACCCGAATGCTAAAATGCCGCTGACGTCAATTTGGCGTTCTCATAAACTCAGCGGCCCCGAAAATAAAAGGTCATAAACTTTAAGGTCCCCAAATCCCGTGATATTCTTAGCGAAATAAAAAAACTTCTCCCTTTCCTGACAGATGGTTTTTTTTTTTTAAAATTATTTATTTTTGTCCTCTGAAACTCTGTACTGACTAAGGAGTGTTCAAACATTCATAGACAACCGTTATATGTTACGTACACTTTCAGGAAATAAATTCAAAGTACTTAAGGCCGCTCCTCAAGAAGCAAGTCCCATACAAACGTAGTTTCGTTTTTATGTACAAACGACATGCAGGATCGAAATGTACTTTGGGAGAGACAGTGTGAAAAGATAAATAAATATTCATGGACATATTACACAGATCTCGTTAGCCCCATACTAAGTACAACTAAATCACATGTGTTACAGGTGCTAACTCGACGATAGATTTAATATAATAAATGCATAGATAACATCCAAGACCCGAAACAAACTAGAAAATTTTGTACACTAGTTTGACCCGGCCGGGGATCGAACCCGAGACTTTTGGTTTACCAGTCAGCGTTCCAAGCCGCTGCGCCACCGAGGCCGCCAAATAAAAATAAACTTCATAGTATTTTCTAAGGTTAACACGAGCACTAAACATAATGAAAACTGTTTTTATACGGATTTATGCTCGTTTATTAAATTTTTACAATTTTCCGACGTTTCGGCACTTTTTCAGGTGCGTTGTCGGTGAAACGTCGGATAATTGTAAAAATGTAATAAACGAGCATAAATCCGTATAAAAACAGTTTTGATAAACTTCATCTTCTTCAGGCTATATTAATCGACTGCTGGACATAGCCCTGCCGTAATGAGCGTAATAGCGCCCTGTCTTCAGCTTGCCGCATCCAGCATCTGCCGGCAGTTTTTCGCTGATCGTCACCCCACCCGGTCGGAGGGCGTCCTACACTAAGTTTGCCGAGTCGCGGTCTCCAGTCAAGTAAAATTAACTTACAAACAAGAAATTATAGCCTGGGGGAAAAAATTCTATGAAAATGCTGTTATTTCTTTTTTTGTTCTATCAATCTCAGACGTAATATGATCAAACCGCAATTTGTGTCATCTAAACGTATTGGAAAGTTTCATTGCGTTAGTTAATAAAAACCAAGCTACAATTGTATGGGAATTACTCTTTGAAGTGCATTTTAAGCTTCGTTGATTCGGAATGTAGGCAAATTATTGAAATAAACTTCTGAAAAAGCCATTACAGCCTAGTGAGTAGTTACTATGAAAAGTCTTATGAGGCTCTAATTTGTAACTACGGTTATTTTTATGATTGTACGAGGGAACTCCAACTTAAAGGAGACTCTTAACTTAGTTTCGGTTAATTATATATTTGTAAGTATTAAGTTACAATTTAATTCTTACAAATCTTAGATAGCATAAAAGTATGCAGGGTTCTATAAATAACTCCAACTTAAAGGAGAATATTGAATCTTTATTCAATAAAACAGTGGTTAAGATGCCGCTGGGACTCCGAACTAAACCCTCGCTCTACTTTATCACATTGCTAAGCTTAATGAAAACCTTAAAGTGTAGTTTAAATTCTACAGTATAGACGGGATTATAAGATAAGATGAGACGAGACGAGACGAGACGAGACGAGACGAGACGAGACGAGACGAGACGAGACGAGACGAGACGAGACGAGACGAGACGAGACGAGACGAGACGAGACGAGACGAGACGAGACGAGACGAGACGAGACGAGACGAGACGAGACGAGACGAGACAAGAATATTCTTTATTGTACACCAGGAAAAAAACAAACTTAAAATAATTATAAAAAATACAGGACAATTGGCAGCCTTATTACTTGGATTATTTCTTCCAGACAACCCACAAATGCACCTTTTCCCAACTAATAATAAGCTTTCAGTGGCCTAATTTTACGCTTTGCGTTGTGTAGTACTGAGTTGTGTTGTGTTGTACTGTACGTACTGTACCGTACTGTACTGTGCCGTACTGTACTGTACTGTACTGTGCTGTGCCGTGCCGTGCCGTGCCGTGCCGTGCCGTGGCGTGGCGTGCCGTGCCGTGCCGTGCCGTGCCGTGCCGTGCCGTGCCGTGCCGCGCCGTGCCGTGCCGCGCTGCGCTGTGCTGTGCTGTATTGCATTGAATTTATTTGTATTCAAGTCACCATTGTATACCTTGTATAGTGAATACAATTACATCCTGTTCGCCTTTACCTTCAAGAATAGTTATAAGAAGGGCAATTTGATCGTTTCCGGAAAACGCAAGCCCTAAGGCTTGAAAAGCACAGCCGAATAAATAGAAAACTCTGAAGTTTTCTACTTATTCGGCTGTGCTTCTCCACATCGGATGGGTGAAAAAGAACTCCATTAACCCTGTAATTGTACGAACCGTGTTATTCTGTCACCGGGAACATTTTCTCGTTCATGATACAGTACGTTGGCTAGAAGTACGTTCTAATGTTGTTGTTGATTCAACCCTCCTTATGCCGCCACTGCTGTGGCATGGGTAGCTCCCTGCATCGCAGGAATAGGCCATACTCCACCACGAGGGCCAAGTCCGGGTTGGCGGAGGATTGCAAGACAGTGGCAGGCCTTACTGTCAGAAGTTTTCAAGCCACCCATAAGCCCTCTGACATGGCTTAAAGACTGCCGTTTCATGACAACCGGCACCAACGGATTAACGTGCCTTCTGAAGCACAGTGTTACTGTTTGATTTTGCTGATGTTGAAGCCAAAAAAACAGTCCTGAATTGGCTAATACTGGTTGCAATTGGTTTCAATAGGGATTACACTGCCAACGACTGTTTTGAAGGCGATAGTGTTTCTTTTTCATTCCAGAACGGAGTGAAAGATTCAAAGTACCCAACTCGAGCTTCAAATAGTGTTGCTCCCGAGATAGACACCAATTAGCAACAAAGACGGAGGAATCCATTTCGCGCGTCTTTTATTTTTTCACAAACTTGTTTTTAATCTGACTCGCGCGCGGTTTCTTTTTATCATACAGCCAGTTACTTGTTGACACAATGTTCGTGCTTGATCTCTGGTGAATAGAAATTTTAATTAAGTATCCACGTTCCAAATTCAAATCACTTTTCATTCGTAGAGATCCAAGAGATATATTGATCCCTGATTACGATGACTACGAGTAATCTAGCTTTTTTTGAATCACATCTATTAAAATTCGAACCTATACAAAAAATAGGTTCCACTGCAAAAAAATTCGTGTTTCTGTGCTAAGCCAACGGAATTGCCTAGCGCTCTAGCTGTCGGTGTCTCTGGCGTTCCTGGAGACAGATTAATTGGTTTCGTGACGTACGTGTCTGACACCGTTGTAGGGTGACACGTGAGTTTAACTACACCACTATGTTGTGGCTTGTGGGTCTTATTGTGTAGTTGTAGAGGTGAATTTGCGATGAGTGGTTGTAGGGGTAGATTTTCGAAAAGATAATCACGAAAAAGAACTTTGTGTATGTTCAATAACAGTTGTATGACACGTTTTTGCTTTATAAATAAACTTAGTGACAATAAAGTACTAGTGTGTACTGAGCCAAACAAGCTGGGAGGAGTTGCTGGATGAAGATAGCCATACTGGACCATTTTTATCCAGCAACTCTATTTGTTTAATTCTTTGTTTAATTTCAAAGTTACGTACATTTGCGAATTTGCAGTCGCAATACCACACGCTAACGGTGAAGGAAAACATTGTGAGGAAACCCGCGGCTTGGTTGGCTCCGCACGTATTGACTAGTCTTTCCTGTGGACTAGGCCGACTAAGCTGTCAGGATGGTATAGGTGCTGGGCAAGCCTACACCATCTATAAAACCATGACCCAGGCACTACAGCGTCGGAGTGGTCCCTTCACCCATCTAGTGTGAGTGAAGATACCACTGGACGCTGTATAAATCATCTCATTAAGTAGATGCAAAAAGGCCAATATTATTATTATTATTTATTAGTATGTATTTATGTATTCGAGTAGTATTCGTAGTGTAGAAGAAGAATAAGTAGATTTATCAGTATGTATGCAAGTAGGTTTATATATATGAGTGTCCTTGTGTGCGTGTAAGTATGGTAATGTGAGTGCGTGTTCCTTTCGTTCTGATGCGCCGTGAGTCACCATAAGGCCATCGCTAAAAATCAGTGTTGTGGGTACAAATTCTCAACTTATAAATACTGAGCAAGATTTTTTTTCACATGTAGTTTCTCTTTTCTTCTGCTTTTATTTTACACCTACTTTGTTTTCTGTATTTTCCCTTTCCTGTATAATAATGTACCTATGTCTTTGAGGCGTAAGCGCTCGTGGCCTAGTCGAACCGAGTGATTGGAATCAATCATTCGAGTTAAGTAACAACAGGCGCGGTCAGGTGCAGGATGGGTGACCGTCCCCTGAATACCGCTAGTGGCACGTTTCCGAGCGCTTCCGTGCTTTGCAAGGCACGTTACGCCGTTGGTGCCGGCTGTCACGTAATAGCAGTCGTTAAGCCATGTCAGAGGCCGGTTATGGGCGGCTTGACAACTTCTGACAGTAAGGCCCGCCACTGTTTTACAATCCTCCACCAACCCGGACTTGGTTCCCGTGGTGATGTATGGCCTAACCTTCCTGCAATGCAGGAAAAGCCCTGTGCCCCAGCAGTGGGGACATACAAGGGTTGATATCGTGGCGTAAAACAAATTATAGATGGCAGTCGTTAAGCTAAGTCACAGGCCTTAGGGAGGCTTGAAAACTTCTGACAGTAAGACCAGCCACTAGTCTTGCACGCCTCCACCAATCCGAACTTGGCCCCCGTGGTGGAATATGGCCTATTCCTGCGATGCAGGAAGCTACCCATGCCACAGCAGTGGGGGCATAAGGAGGGTTGAATCAGCAACAACATTAGAAATCCCGTACTCTAGCCAACGTACTCTACCTTCCCCAGGGAAGAGACCCGTACCTCTCTGTGATGATGATGAAATTATGGAATGACCTGGTTCTAGCCACTCGGTTTCTGCAGTGCTTGGACATTGTTTTTAGATGGAGTTTGCTTGCCCAACACCTGAACCATCCTGAAAGCTTAGTCGCCTAGCTCACGGGAAAGACAAGTTAATAGGTACGTGTGGAGCCACTCAGCACCTATTGATTTATCTTTCGCGGGTTTCCTCACGATGTCAGCTGTAGTTAAGTACTAGGTTAATAAGGACTTATATAGAGCGTACGCCCACATTCACATGATAATACGTTACTTGGCCTACAAGCACGTACCTAAAATTACATAGAAATAGAGAACGCTTTATTGTGAGGAAAAGGAAATTACATAGATATTTCTGAACCTAAGAGTACAGACGGTACAAAAAATGGTGTTAGCATAACAAAATAATAGAAGGATTTTTTTTTATTGATTTTCTTGATATAAATGAGATCCTAATCACAAACTATTTAATCCTCGAAAACATAGTTGCTTATTTTTGTAAGACCTTATATAAAAAACAAATTCGACTATCTCAAACACAAAAACAAATTGACAACACATCACAGAAAAGTTTTTACAATGAATCAAAATATTTGAATCTAATTGAATTGTTGAGTGGCCTAAGGCCTAACCTTCCTGCAATGCAGGAAGAGACCTGTGCCCCAGCAGTGGGGACAAACAAAGGGTTGATATCAAATTACATAGCAATATTTTTCAGTTTTCCTCTTTCATCTTCATATACTTCCTTCCTTCCATCAAAATATCTTTGTAGCCGTGCACTCTACTCAGTAAAATTACGGGTGATTTTAGAACAACAATGCCAGGGTTCCACAGCTGCCAACTGTATGTAGCTGAGTATTTGATTCATGGCCGAGGTAATGTTACCGTGACCGCACATTCACCACGGGTAACTCTACGAGATGAAACTCTATACGGAAACTCGCACATGAACCTGACCTTGGTAACCTTAGCTCCGGGCTGTAACCACAGAGATCTATCTAAGCCTATGTTAGGTAATAGGGATTTGTTAAGGGATTTCCTTAAAAAAACTAACAGTTGCCGGTCAATACATTTCATATACAGCCTATAAACGTCCCTATTACTTATTAGTTAAAACGTAATGACCTTATTTTCCGACGTTTCGGCAGCGTGACAGTTACCGTTGTCTTGGGTAGATAAATAGTAGATAATAGAGACCCGTTAGAATACATGTAGTAAATAATAGAGAAGCGCTCGTGGCCTAGGCGAACCGAGTGATTGAAATCAATCACTTAAGTTAAGCAACTACAGGCGCGGTAAGATGCAGGATGGGTGACCGTCCCGTGACTACGCTAGTGACATATTCCCGAGCGCTTCCGTGCTTCGCAAGGCACGTTAAGCCGCTGGTACCGGCTGTCATGTAATGGCAGTCGTTAAGCCATGTCAGAGGCCTTATGGGCGGCTTGATAACTTCTGACAGTAAGGCCCGCCGCTGGCTTACAATCCTCCACCAACCCGGACTTGGCCCCCGTGGTGGAATATGGTCTAACCTTCCTGCCATGCAGGAAGAGACCCGTGCCCGCGCAGTGGGGAGATGCAAGGATTGACATCGAAATGAAATAAATAAAATAACGCAATTGGTCTTAGCTTTCACTTACGCTAAATGAGTAGTTAATATAATCCAGGACTAAATTGTAATTGTTTTAAGTTAAATGAATTGAATAAATTGCGGTTTGCTCTCAGAGCTCCATTGAAACTCAAACAAAGTCACAATATAATTAATTCCTCCAAGTTGCGATGGTTAGTACTACGACGGAGCAATCAGATTGTTGTTGTTATTCCTGTGATCCTAACTTTGTTTCTTTGTGAATAAAGTAATGTTCTTTGTTCGCAGAATACTGTACTATAGAGTGACTCAGCCCCCGTAGCACTACGCTTAGATCTATTTTTTAAATTATTTTTTTTAAATGCAGTTTTACTTATTGCCCCCGTCTGTACTCTTAGGTTAAGAAATATCTGTGTGATTTCCATTTTTATGTACAATAAAGTGTTCTCTATCTATCTATCTATGTACCTATATTATTTTTTTAATGCACTAACCCGTGCTAAGGACAATTTTACGTAATACTGAGAGTATTGTAAAGAGGCTCGAAATTTGACTGATAGATAGAATATTCTTTATGTACACCAGGGATTACATAAGAGAATTAAAAAATAACAGTACAGTACAAGTGGCGGCCTTATTACTAAAAGTAAGATGATGATGCCGGTAAGTTGCCCATTAGCTCAGTTGGGAGTGCGGTTACCCAGTGGTCGCGTTCGAATTCCGGCATGGGTGGAATTTTTAGCCTCTAAATAGGTTTTTAACATGTACCTAATATGATTGGAACTGGTAGTTATTCTTAAGAAGAAAATAATAATAATTTCAAGAATTTATCTAAGTTATCTTTAGTATCAGAAAGTGCTAGTGTGCAAATCTTATGTAAAAAAGGCTTTATAAAATCTCTGGTAAAACTATTGTCAACGAGACTGCTCCCACAGTTAAACCAAGTTATTGGTTTTCTGGGGCCTTGTTGTAACATGCAACGTGTTCTCTTTTATACTTATCAGTACAAAGATACATAGATACATTTGAATTGCTCAGGTTTCTATTGCAGGTTCTATCATAACAAAAAACAAAATAATATTCTAAAAAAAATATATTTCTTGCCAATACCACTCGGGAAGGAACATATCGTGAAAAAAACAGAGCGTTTAAGGTGTTCACATGATTCAGCATGTACAATTGCTTATCCACGGTGGGCACGCGTGATAATTAAGCCCACACACTTTGAGATAAGACCAGTGCCCTGCAGTGGGACGTTTATAAGCGACATTAAAAGCATGTCTTAAATATTTACCACTGCTCTAGATCGTCCATACAAATGGTTTCGCTGAAGTATCAGGCATGTATTTTTGTAGGTATTAATCCTGGTCCCAAACTAGGTAAGCCTGTGTGTGGTATATTGTACAGTGCTACACAAGAAATAAGTCTCGCGGATGTACCTGCGCAGATGACCAAATTTTGGATGTGCGGCAAGTTGATCGGCCAATCAGATAGTTTCATTTTATGGCAGGCCGCGCGCCTTTGTTGCTATTGGTTGATTCAACGTCATCGATGCAGGTGACTATTAGTTTGGCAATATTAATATTAAATAGGTAGCGCTACTGCGGCAATAAATTCTGCACCTTAACCGTATCGGTTAAAGATCATGTTGAATGTACTTATCGCTTCGGGTACTTTCGTTACACTTCTTCCTAGTCTGCGCGAACGTCGATTCCCGAAGGGACTTTTATGATGTGTAGTACTGTAACTACTTGTTAAACTTAAGCTAATCCAGGGCCGTATCTCTTGGAACTGCATCACTTGGTTCACTGTTGCGGCTCGGTGTGCATTGCGTAGAAAGTTGTCTCGATACTCTGTGTGTTATGAAATGAAATGAAAAGGTTTTATTCAAAGTAGCACAGAAACTGCCGCTTAATGAACGTTACAATTCAAACTAGGTGTCCATTTCAAAATCTAGATCATTTTGGAGAAAAAATGGGCAAAAAATCTCCAAACTTAGTCTTTTCAAAGTTCTTTATTAACATAGTTTACATAATTATTATAAAACATAGAACTCATACATTGTACTGGCTTTAATTCTAGACCTCATTGTCATCCAAATAGTCCTTTATGTTATAGTAGCCCTTTTGGCACTAAGTGTGCTTAACATATTTTTTGAATATGTTAAGCAGGCAAGCTTAATATATCAGTTAATAATCAACTCGGTGATGAGGGTACGTCGAGTTGTCACTGGGGACCTTAGTTGCACTTCAATAAAAGGAGGCCCAGTTTGTCAAAACATTGATCTTCGTAAACTACAATCAGTTGTGTTGTTAGTGGGATACTCTAAGGGATGTGTTCACGCTTTTGATACCAGATCAAGCTTCACACACGCTTTACACATATCAACGACGACATATGTCAAAATAAGAAGATCACGTCATTTTGGTCCAATCAAATGCAAGAAGTTGCGGTGCTGTCAGACCGATAGCCAATAGAAGCGCGCCAACGATTCACTTTTGCTTTAGCGACTTTTTTAACCTTCATTAGACCTCTACGCTGTGTGGTGTCGGCCTAGAGAATAGCACCAACCCAAATTCTTCCCGCGGGTGTCGTAGAAGGCGACTAAGGGACATAAACCTGCAGTACAATTCCACCAAACTGCGATCCCCAACCCGCATGCCCAGCGTGGGGATTATGGGCACTACCCCCCAATGATGGCACAACCTTGCGCTATGGCGCTCATTAGGGGAGGGCTATGTCCAGCAGTGGACTAATATAGCCTGAAGAAGTAGAAGATCTCTACGTGGCTAACGAGCTTTTACACATGAACTTGTTGTAATTTATTTTGAATTAAATGTAAACAATTAGTAATCGCAAAGCTGCTGCATCATTGGTCGACTGCCTTCCTCATCTGCATCCTCATCACCGTGTCCGATCGCGGACAGGATGTGTTAATTAACTTTATTAACTTGTGTATTTTAAAAACCTATTTAGAGGCTAAAAATTTCACCCATGCCGGGATTTGATCCCGCAACCTCTGGCTATCCGTGCCAGCGCTCTACCAATTGAGCCAATGGGCGACTCACCGGCATCAGTGAAATTTCGAACCTCTTTACACTATTCTTTGTATTACGTACAGGCAGCGACATCTGGCTTAAGCAAATTGCATCACTTACAGCCCCGACTACCTACTTTGCAGTTAGGTTTTACATCGGAACGATATCACTGTACCCACATGATTATACTATTTTTATTTTTGTGTATTTTCCTATGACATATTTTTATGTATAAGTCCTCCTGTTGTAACTCCAGCAAATAAAATAAAAGCGATAATTGATAACTGATAGTAAACACTAAAGGCAGACTTTATTAATTGCTATAGGTTACCATACCTATATAATTGTCCATTGTTAACTGATGGTAAATAGTAAAGACATTCTTTAGACATTGACTTAGTATTATTTCAGATGACAATTAACATTATCCAATGTGATTTAGAATGTCGTGCTACAAGGCCGGATAATTTAATCGTGAAAGTCTTTATGGAAGTTAATGCAATTCCGATTAGGGCTCTTCAAAGGGCTCTTGTTTTGAAGAAATTGAGCTTACTTAGTCTACCAACTGTTAGTTGGTCTCTTGACTGAAGATAAAAACGGGAAGGCATACACTACTGCTGGTTGTGTATTAAGATTTTTTTTTCTTGCAACATTACAAACATGTAAACGTCTAATGCCTTGTTTTGTTTTCCCCAGCCGGGATCGAACCCGGGAGCTCTCGCGTGTGATTGATTGATAACCTCGCTCTTGCTACATCGCAGGAAGATTAGGCCCTACTCCGCGGGGGCCAAGGGCAGGAGGTGGAAGATTGCAAGACAGTGGCGGGCCTTATTGTCAGAAGTTATCAAGCCACTACATGACAGCCGGCACCAACGGCTAAACGTGCTTTGCGAAGCACGGAAGTCCATTTATAATTTGATGATACGCGAATAAGAGAGGATCGTCTGTTGAAATTTCAGAATTCGGCGAGTAACTAACCGGGATGCCACTCCCATTCGCACACACACAAACATACATAATGAGGTTTTATATTGCATTTTTTGCATAGAAATTAATTTAAGTATTTAATTGTGTAGGTACTGAAAATTTCTTCCTTAGAAATAAATAAATAAGACGTTGGTTCCTCAGACAAAAAAAACTAGTTAAATAGTTTTAGTATGAATGGTGCCTTCCATTCGGGCACTCTCGAGTCTCGTTCTTGTTTAAACCCAAGTTTAATTTTTTACTTTAAACAGAGTGAATGGTAGACTTTTAGTCCGGGTCTACTTACGGGTGTTGTAATATATAGGAAGAGTCCGACCAGGTTTCGCTCTGATTCGCAGAGCTTAATCATGGTGAGCAGAGACGAAGCTCGCGTCGTTGGTTGCTCGTCTCACCGTGACTCTTGTCACGGTGACTCGTGAATGGTGATAAAATTAATCCTCTTTTAGATAAACGGCTTTGCAAATGAATTAGGTTTGAAGTTCGAAATAGATAAAAAAACGTGCTTAAGGCCCCTTCAAACATACTTCTATACCCTCCTAACTCCTTGAGGTAAAAAAATATTCTCCTAAAGATTTTGAAAAGAAAAACATTCATCCAAAAAGGAATGAAAACTAATGGACCTAGAACAAACAATAAGTTTTCCAGATCTCCTACTTAAAGTTCAGTTGCTGCGAATTAACAAAGTTCTATATAATATCCTATACATTGGACGCCAGGGCTTAAAAGGTTAATGTAACTTAAGTCTGTTGTATTATCCTAAAATTCTCGTACAAAATAATGTTGAGAAAGTGATGCAAGTAGGTTTAAATTTGAAATAAAACTCCTTATTTAACAACGAAAAAACGTTCCTATTTCAAACCCTATTTAACTCTAAGCCAGTTTATTTGTAATGTGGATAATGTCTAGAAGCTCATAACCGATATATGTCAACGTCGCCGCTGTGATCGTGGCGTATTAAGTCAACATTTTACGAGGTGAAAAATCAGCCTCGCCCGACTGACTGCCATAGATTTATTACCCACATGCATGCAGCTGTTACGGGTGAAAACGATAGGACTCATCACGCGATCTCTTAAGGGTCAGTCAATGTCAGATGGAGAAATAGCTTCTGCGTGCCACGGTTGCACACAACAGGCTACCGACACAAGAGTTTTGTTTTAAGCGCATTTTTTTTACTTTGCGGAGAACAAAGGGTTTTACTTTTCTTTGCCTTCTGAGACCATTTTTGCTCCATTAAAGAGTTCTGTTCTCCATCTAAAAAAGTTTTCATCAGATCTTTACCAAATGAAAATGGGGACTAATGGGGCGCTACCTGTAACTCTTGGGTTAAGAAATATCTATATAATTTTCATTTTTATGTATTACGCAGATGTTCCTTAACATAAGAGTACAAACGGCGGTGTTATCACTAAAAGTTATCTGAAAGTATCCTATTGTTTGTAATAGTGACACATTCTGGCACTGCAATTGGCTATTCGTATTCGGCTATTTGTATTTCTTAATCGGGTATTAGGCCCCTTTAATATTACAACTACCGAGTATTTTCCGAGGATTCATATATGGCAGGTTTAAGCAAATCTTTGCTAAATAGAATGGAAATCTCGGTAATGGATAGTAAATAGAATTGAATTGAATTTATTTGTTCCAGAAAAAATATACAAGTTGTTTCATAAATCAGAATTATGCTAGGTACATTTTTCAAAAACGCAAATAGTGGCATCTGTTGCCACACTAGGCGTGAACCTGTACTTCAGCCAACAGCGCCCCCTTCCGGAAAAAAATATACAGATAGAACTAGCTACAAAAAAGTTAAGACCAAATTTTTCTATGAGAAAGTATCAAATAAAAACAGCAGGCGAGCAGTCTTTTTTTATTTTCCTTAAGTATATGTGATCGGAATGCTTATTTTATTTGTCCCGCGAATGGTTAACGATACATTCGTTGTCGAGGTTATTGCTATTTCGTCACTTATCAATGTCGTGTATCGTTAAAAGCGATTTCTTACACGCAAAGTTTGGTTTGGTTAGTTTCGGATAGTGCTTTGGAAACTTTAAGAATGTTCGGTGTAGAGTATTCTCCCACAAAGACTCGCATGCACCACGCTAGCCCTTTAGATTGTGTTCAACCGGTTTTAAACACTATAGCGTGAATTGAAATAGTTAGCATACTTACTTTTTGTTACGTTAGACAATAACGTCAACGATTTAAAAGCATCTGCGAATAACGCAACGATATCAATCCTTTTATGTCCCCACTGCTGGGGCACGGGTCTCTTCCTGCATAGCAGGAAGGTAAGGCCATACTCCACCACGGGGGCCAACTCCGGGTTGGACAGTGGCGGGCCTTACTGTCAGAAGTTATCAAGCCGCCTACAAGGCATCTGACATGGCTTGACGACTGCCATTACATTCCAGCCTGCACCAACGGCTTAACGTCCTTGCGAAGCACGGAAGCGCTCGGATAAATGCCACTAGCGTTATTCACGGGACGGTCACCCATCCCGCACATGACCGCACCTGTCGTTGCTTGACTCAAGTGATTGATTCCAATCACTCGGTTCGACTACGGTCGAGCGCTACGGTCACAAATGGCCGGACTTTCCTTTCCGCTAGTATTATATTTTATAATCTTAAAAGTATTTACATACATACATACATACATACATACATACATACATACATACATACATACATACATACATACATACATACATACATACATACATACATACATACATACATACATATCCTGTCATTCAAAGTAACACTACACATACTTCTCAAGGACCTCATTTCAAAGTATTTAAAGTCTAATTTAGTTTATATCGATTTGCCCGGCCGTTGTATTGCGGATGGTTATTAAGCGAAACTGTTACGCTTTATGGTGTAATAGTTTAAGTCGAAACTGCGATTCTCGATTTATATTATAATGACTGTATCCGAGTCTGACGGTGCAACTTGTTAAGAAGATAGAGAGCGATTGCATTGGACGGTACTGGCGTACCAAACTCTGTCGGAATCATGACGTTTGCGACAGTAATTTGTATTAAATTGGACAGTGATCTAGATTTTGAAACAGACACCTAGTTTAACTTGTAACTTTCACTAAGCAGTTTCTGTGCTATTTTGAATAAAACCTTTTTGAATTGATTTCACAGTTAGGCAATTGGTAACGATCAGTATTTCATGCGCGTAATGTAGGATAGAACGCTCGGACCATGTTTTCTTGAATATTTTTATCACAATATCCGCTAATATGATTAATTGTAATTGTGGGTACAATTTTTGTTGACACCTATCTTTTGAAAACATTAATTTTACGTTTAGTACGCTAGCTGATTAGCTGGGCCTTTTCAAAATTTTCAAATTACTTCAGTAATACCTTAGTATTTCTTAATTAGGTCAATTACATTGTACCTGATAAATAACAGCGATTAGACCCGTTTAATATATAACAGACTATCAATAATACCCTGTAATCACACTATACTGGGTGTTCAGGTGTTCCAGAAAGTTATTTTTTTTATTCTACCTCTCTAACAAACAAATTTCACCTCAGAAATCGCGACAAAAATAGCACATGTCCTGTAAAAAACGTATACTTTCTCTATGTATGACGTATGAAACAGCTGATACTTTTTGATGAAACAGCTAACGTTGTCAACCGTTTTGGATACGGCGATTTAAGTCCGAATAGATGTTGGAATACATAACTCTGACCATAGCGCAGTCGCCCGTGAAGTAGCGACTAGTGACGTGACGGTGGCGGCAATATTGCTCAAAGTGGAAGTTGAGACTGAACGATGCCGGTATTTACAGCAATATTGGAAATGCAAATAAGCCACTGAAGTTTTACACATTTTTTTATGTTTGTTTTATTCTGTCCTATCATTTTTAAATCAAAATTTAAAACTACGTCACCCATTCGAGATTTCATTTGCATTTTTTCACTTCTCATTTCACCTTTGAGGAAACAACACGAATAAGAATAATCTTACAAATTATCCATTGTTCCGATTTAATTCTGAGTAAATACACTGTTATCAAAGTCGTATTTTTACTATATTATTATTCAATACAAAAACCTTTGCAACGTATGTACGTCATACGTCACTTAATTTAAGTGCTGATAAGAGCTGTGGCTAATTAAGCCTTATATTAACATGTTAATAGCATAACATATTTCATTTATTGTAGTCATAAAATTTTTGTTTTTATTTATTTCTGAAAACATCTTAATCTCCGAAACACATAATAAATTGTAAATAAAAGACAGTTGATCCTAACAATAATATTCTAGTAATAAAAAATGTCCTAAACATAACCATTTAGTACTTCTGTTCTTTGTTTTAATCAATAAAATTAAAGAAAATCACTTATTCATTCATTTAAAAATTTTTTGTATGTTAAAATAACTCTCTTTAATGTATTTAAAAAATTGCACTTCATTCATTTCCTTTCTATCACACAAAAAGTGATAACTGAAGCTTGTGATTATACTAAAATGGTTTACTTTAATATTATGGATAAAATTAAATAAAAAAACACAGATACTACTATTATTGCTACACGTTTTTTCAAAGGATATCATAATTATGTTCCAGAAATATTTGCAAAAACAACATAATATATTTGTATAACGATATATTAAATAGATTAAGGCCAAACTCATTTAAGTAAAGGTTAACTGGCTATTAACAGCGCCAGATCTTTTACCAGATTTTTTGCAACCATACGTTGCTAGCCTTAACAGTGGCAACATTGCCGCCTCGCGTGAAACATCACTAGTTGCTGGCCATATCTCACAGCGTAACACTGGGGCTTAGCTGTAATCCCATTGCACAGTGGTACCCGTGTCCAAGTGACTGCCCACCGTCAGGATACCGTCAGAATAATCGGAGAGGCCGCGAGTAGGTTCAGATAATAATTTAGGTGGATTTAATCATCATCATCTGCCATTTAACATAACATAACATTTTACATACTGGCACATACATTGCTTCTGGCCCCACACTAAGATACCCTGTGTCGTGGAAACCCGAAACAACGACATCACAAACATGTAACCATCCAAGACCTGGACTTTTTTCTTTGTTTTCAGCCGGGATTCGAACCCGGGACCTCTTGCATGGCAGGCAGACGCGCTACCGCTACGCCACAGAGGTCGTCCATATTTGACGCCCATAGGCCTCCCTCATGGTTTCCCAAGCTTCACGGTCTTGTGCCATCCGCATCCAGCGACTCCCTGCTACCGTAACCAGGTCGTCTGACTTTCTGGTGGAGGGCCTGCCTACGTCAAGTCGCCAGATCATAACTTTTTTGCCCCAACGGGCATCAGTTCTGTGAGCTCTGTGCCCTGCCTACTGCCACTTCAACTGAGCAATTCTTCGAGTTACATTAGATAGCTTCAGTAGAAAATAAAGGCGTAAAAATGCTCTTTCGATATCAACCCTTTAATACACTGCTTGGGCATGGGTCTCTTCCTGCATCGCAGGAAGGCTAGAAGGTTAAAATAAATGCCCTTTATATTAAACAAAATTTTTCTTCGCCGTTGGCGGAAGATATTGCCCATTAACAGTAAAGGCTTGTAAAACAACTCAGATGTCGTGTCAGTTCAATTCCTAAGGGAGGACGGCTCCAGTTCCAGAACATTAATAATTCAGCCTACTTACGTTCCCCTGTAGTGCACAAGCCTTCTCTCGAAGAGTTGGTGTATAGGTTCACCAGGGCCGCCTTTCATGAGATATAACATAACATTTACATACAGGCACACACATTGCTTCTGGCCCAAAACTAGGATACCCTGGGCCGTGGGTACCAGAAACAGCGACATCACAAACATGTAAACAGCCAAAATAGAAGCCCCAGGGGCTTTTATTTTGTCCCCAGCCAGGGATTGAACCCGGGACCTCTCGCATGGCAGGCAGATACGCTACCGATGCGCCACAGAGGTCGTCGATTATAGGAGACTACCATTTGCAGTTTATTATGACAACTCAATTTATACTTTACGTAGCCGAATCGTACTAGTTAATCTGTGGATTTACCGACTTTACAATGTACAATGTCCAATGTTACAATGTCCGTGGTGGAGTACGGCCTAACCTTCCTGCGATGTAGGAAGAGATCCGTGCCCCAGGAGTGGGGACATACAAGGGTTGATAACGAACGAACGAACGAACGTACGAACGAACAAACAATGTACACCGTGTTGTTGTTGTAATTCAAGAATTGTAGTTCTATGAAACAGGCCCCTGACGTGCGCAGTGTGACTTGATAATTTTAATCACTGAGGTACGAGAACATCTCAAAATCTTTCGCCTTTGCATCAACGTATTAGATGATGTAATACTACTGCAAAATGTACGTGTAATACTACTGTAAAACTACCGATATACCTCTTGAAAATAATCAAAGTCAAAGGTAAATTATCGCACTGGGAATCTAATCTGGGTCACTCGCTTCAGAGTCTATTTTTCTTGTTTGTGTTCAATTGTTAGCGGTGGTTGCTCAGTAACTATGCACCGCTTATAATTGAACACAAACACAGTCATGAATTCATATCTACCTATCTATAATAAGCCCACATCAACCCACTGCTGGGCATAGGCCTCCTTTTTACTACGCCATTTTTCAAGGTAATGTGCTAATCTGATCCATCTCTGACCCGCAACCCTAACGATGTCGTCTAACCATCGTGTCGGTGGTCTTCCTCCTTCCCTTCCTTGGCCACCACGCCGATACTGCCCTGGTCCACCGGCCGTCTTCCCTTCTAGCCAAGTGTCCCATGTCTGACCATGAATTCATATGATAACAATAAATACAAGCATATTATTAATATTAATACAAGCATATTATTGAATAACACCTACTATAATATTCTAACCGGTATCGGTTGCAATATTTTGGTATTACTTACTACATTAAATATCAGTGATTTTTTAAGAGCAGGGCACGTGTTTTCTCCCAGAAAGACAGAGAGTATGTGCTTAGCGTAATTGAAAATGAAAAGGTTTTATTCAAAGTAACGCAGAAGCTGCGGCTTAATGAACGTTACATGTCAAACTAACCATTTTGTCTATTTCAAAAGCTAGATCATTTTGGAGAAAAAATGGAAAAAAAAAACAAACTTAGTCTTTTCAAATTCCTTAATTAACAGAGTTTACATAATGTTTACAAAACTCATGCGTTTAACATGCTTTAATTCCAGACATCATTGTCATCTAAACAATCCTTAATATTAAAGTAGCCCTTTTGGCATAGTGTAGTTTACACATTTTTTGAACCGCGTTTCAGTCAAACTTAATTACCACTTCCTACCTCGGATATTAAATATCATTCATATTGAAAGTTATTGGTATTAACACAGTGATAGTCCCTAAATGCTTTTGGCATGATGGGGCCAATGTCTAGTGTGACAAGAAGATGATAAATACAAAAATACAAATATCTTTATTAATATAAATGAGCACAAGATGAATCACAACAGTAACCAATCTACGACAAACGTGCTATGGCAACTTGAAAAAAAAAAGCATTTATTTTTTTGCCATTTTACAACGACAAAGATATTACATGACATGGCATGACACGACACGACACGGCACGGCACGGCACGGCACGGCACGGCACGGCACGGCACGGCACGGCACGGCACGGCACGGCACGGCACGGCACGGCACGGCACGGCACGGCACGGCACGGCACGGCACGGCACGGCACGGCACGGCACGGCACGCCACGACACGACACGACATGACATGACATCTTGCATGGAAAGCACATGGTACACCTGCCCCGCTGTTCTATATTTATGGTAAGCAAAAGAAAAATACAATGGACGATGTCGTTAAGTCGTGAGAGATAACATTGGGCAGAAGAGATATACACCCAGTTGTTGGTCAGCGGTGGGCTGATCATGAATGAAGATGATGCTAATGATGAAGATGAAAAGAAAATTACTCTTTCAGTGATATAACAGTGATGATTGGCCTTTTTGCATCTACGTAATGAGATGATTTATACAGCGTCCAGTGGTATCCTCACTCACACTAGATGGGTGAAGGGACCACTTTGACGCTGCAGTAGATATAACTGTACAATAAAAAAATTCTTATGTACGGCTTCATCATCATCAGGCCATACTAGTCCCCTGCTGGACAAAGCCCCCCTAATGATCGCCATAGCGCCCTGTCTTCAGTTTACCGCATCCGGCATCTGCCTGCAGTTTTCCGCAGATCGTCAGCCAGAGGGCGTCTTAAGTTTGCCGACTTACGTACGCTTATGTACGGCTTAAATACCCTGAAATATCATCTCAGGCTTCACAGTTGACCCCCCCGTTGGTCACTGTCAGTGTCGAATAGTCTGTTCAAGCATTGTTGGGACCAATTTGCGGCAAAGTCGTTGGCGATTACAGGGCTCGCTCTCGCATCTGTTGGCTCACAAAATGGGGACAGTTGGGACGACAGCGTGGAGTATTTAAGGTTCCTGAATATAGTAAGTTATACCTGAAATTTCCGCACCTAACCTCATAGATGGACCATTGCATTGTATGAAGCAAGCGTTGAAGAATGGTTACACTTCAGTCACTTGAGTTTAGTCATGATGTTTTCTTTCACCGTAAGCGAGTGGTATTGCTGCTATAACTTCTAACCGAAGTCATTGGTACATGCTGGAATTTGAATTCACGATCTCTATATTGGGAAGTCAGCGCTTTACCGCTCTGCTACCACCGCTGTATCTCTGAAGATATTATGATAAGCTTAAGCATATATTAAGTACACTTTGTGCCAAAAGGGCTACTATAACATAATACTATATATATTTAGATGACAGTGATGTCTGGAATTAAAGCCAGTACAATGCATGAGTTCTATGTTTTATAATAATTATGTAAACTCGGTTAATTAAGGACTTTGAAAGGACTAAGTTTGCAGTTTTTTTGTCTATTTTTTTCATTTTTTTAGATTTTGAAATGGACACCTAGTTCGAATTCTAACGTTCATTAAGCCGCAGTTTTTGCAGTTACTTTGAATTAACCTTTTCATTTCATTTCATGTGAACTCAGTTAATTAAGTACCAAAATATCTTGAAAAGGTTAATATTGGAGTTATTTTTGTCCATTTTGTCCATCACTTCTACGAAATGATCAACATTTAGAAATGGAAGCTAGTTTAACTTGTCAGGTTCATTAAGTCACAATTTGTTCGTTACTTTGTTAATATAATCTGGTAAAGAATTTGTGATTGATTTGTCTCCTGTTTTCAGATAAATCCCTTGGAGACAAGTGTTAATAAAATTTTAAGTTACTTTTATTTATTTTACTCGTATAGTTTTTTTGTTAGAACGTGTTAAAAAAGTGGACGAATAATAACCTCGATTCTGTCGAAAGTAAAGTGAAAATACAAAATAGTTTATTTCCACCAATTGAACATACTCGTAATTCGTCTTACTACAAAAAAATTAGACAGGTGTTGAGCAGTTGTTTCAAAATATGTTTATTTTATTATTTTATTCTATTTTATTAGGAAAACTAACAGCTTATCACTAACACAATAAATTACACACATAGATACAGAAAGCCAACAAAAAGTTTTCACAGCTAGCAATATTTTGAGCAATTAGCACAGGTGAAAGAAAAACGATACACGAAACACCAGACACGGTGACTATATCCAATAATAGAAGAAGGAAGATGGCACACCATTATAGTGGGTTATATCGGTAATGAGGCCTCAACCGAATCACAAAACTTAAAGGTTAATACTTAACGACAATACAAGCATATTTAAGCAATGTTTGCTAAAAAGATTGTAGACTGTCTTAATATAGACCATGTCTAAGCCATGTCTAGGTCTTACCCATCATAAAACATTACAACAGCATTGTGATAAACATATTTTGAAACACTTGCTCAACACCTATCTAAACTTTTTGTAGTAAGACGAAGAAATTCGTTAATAAATTTCCCTCGTGCACTTAATCCTCGTGCGTTAACTTGCGACGTTTTTATATTTTAACCAATTACTTGCATAAATACTCGTAAAATTTGCATCCATATAAAAATACGTCACATCAATATACACGGTGTTCTTTTACTCTGCTATCTGGATACGACGTCATATCATATTAAAATACGGAGAAAGCGGACAAAACCGGATGAAAAATAAACATTTCAATGTTGTACAATTACGTTGTCGGATTTTTCCATGTCATATTTAGACGTTACACAAAAGTACTATATTTTTTTAGTAAATAACAATGTATTCAATTCCTATAACCAGACGAGAAAAGTTTTTTTTTGCAGCCTATAATCGTCCCACAGCAGGGCAAAGGCCTTCTCTCAGAGTTTGGGGAGTGGGAGAGAGAGAGAGAGAGAGAGAAAGAGAGAGATTATGTGCTTAATTACTACACGTGCCCAATGCGAACTGGCAATTTTAAGCGTTGGATATTTGAACACCTTAGACACTCAGGTTACCTCACGAAGATTTCCTCCTCGATAATAATTAAAATTGTATATTGTAAATTTTTTTTTTCTGTACGTGTGTATGTATTGGAACTCTACCCAAACGGCTAGACAGATTTGAAAGATGTTTGGGTGGCGCCCTGGATGTTTTAGATTTACAAATCAACCCGACAGATGGCGCTGCATGCAAGACAACGTTTGCTGGGTCCGCTAGTATCAATTTTGTGCACAAAACAGTTCACAGACAATATCACACAAACTAAATGGTTTTCTTTGATCTAGTCCATAAACTTGTGAATATAGCATGATTAAAAGTAAATATTTGCTACGAAAAGGAACTTAAAAATCTCGTTTCACTGTGTTTGCTATATTACTCCTCCGAAACGGCTTTTTTTTGTATTTGTTAAGTAGGTCTGCTTAAAGCTGCTGTGTGGTGTGTTTATGCCGTGTGGTGTCGGCTTAAACAATATCATCAACCCAAATTCTTCTCGCGGGTGTCGTAAAAGGCGACTAAGGGACACAAACCGGGGGGTGGGCAGCAGCGCCCCCTGCAGTACAATGTCACCAATCTGCGACCCTCAACCCGCATGCCCAGCGTGGGGATTATGGGCACTAACCCGCAATGATGGTATAAGACAGGGCGCTAAGGCCATCATTAGGGGAGGGCTATGTCCAGCAGTGGACTACATAATATAGCCTGAAGAAGACGAAGAAGTAGGTCTGAGAATAGGCCGTAGGCTAATAAATAAGTGTTCATCGACATATTACTCAGATCTCGTTAGCTCCGTACAAAGTACAACTGAATATAGGTGCCAACTCGATGATAATGATGATGGCGTCTTTAAGAGTAGAGTACAGGAACACTATCTACATATTCAGAACAGTAAAGTGTAATTCCATTCGTAAGTATGTAAAAATATAAGTATTATGAAGTCTATTTATATGTTTATGAAGTCTATCTATTCATCTTTATATATGTGCTTAATAATTATATTTGTATATGTTTATAATTATTGTACATATTAATACATAGTTTAATTTTAAAAAAGATATTTGACAATAAAATATCACCTCACCGTTTGTGACTACCCCCATCTTCTCCACGTCACCTGTTGGTTGGCTAGAATAAAATACTATTTAGTATTAAGCCCGCCAATTGTACAATCTTTACAGGTACAATAAAGAATTTAATAATAATAATAATGATAGATTTAAAGTGAAAGTGAAAAGCATTTATTTCTATAGTAACACCATAACACAAATGATAAACAAAATTTGTAGTAAAACAATAACATGAAAATAAAGGTACCTCAAACACAATAAATTCATAGATAACATCCAAGACACAAGACAAACTAGAAAGTTCGTTTCCTAGTTTGACCCGGCCGGTGATAGAACCCGAGACCTTCGGTTTTAGAGTCAGCGTGCCAAACCGCTGCGCCACCGAGGCAGTGGTTATTACTAATATCAATTACTTCTGCAGTTCCACACACAAAGCACTTAACAAGTACGAAACAAACTCAACAGAAAACCTCAAAAGAATTTTTTTACGCTTGAGACACCATATAAACTTATTTTCCCAGTGGGTATTTATTAAAAACATGAACTGAAATATATTAAAATAAATATAAACTAATACTAAATTATAATTATGGCGAAAACGGGAGATCGGGTCTGGTGGCGCACCCTGGGGGAGGCTTATGTCCAGCAGTGGACTGCAATAGGCTGAAATGATGAATACTAAATTAAAGATTAAATTATGAAGTAAATTTAAAACTAATTAATATAAGCTACTCGTAATACAAATAAATACCTCTAGTTGTCGTTAAGCCAAGTCAGAGGCCTTAGGGTGGCTTGAAAACATCTTACAGTAAGACCAGCCACTAATCTTGCAAGCATCCACCAATCCGGACTTGGCCCCCGTGGTGGAGTATGGCCTATATCTTCCTCAGGGAAGAGACCCGTGCCCCTCGGTGGGGACATAATGGGTCGATGATGATGACGATTTTTAGTTTTACATTTACAAATAAAAAACTAATGTAAATTATTACGTTTATGAGTTTATGAGTTTTAGGTTTGAGTCCACTTAATCTGTAGGTACCTACATTATTATTATTACACTTTATTGCACACGAAACATTCAACAGGACAATAAATAAATAATATTGGCCTTTTTGCATCTACTTAATGAGATGATTTATACAGCGTCCAGTGGAATCTTCACTCACACTAGATGGGTGAAGGGACCACTCCGACGCTGTAGTGCCTGGGTCATGGTTTTATAGATGGTGTAGGCTTGCCCAGCACCTATATCATCCTGACAGCTTAGTCGGCCTAGCCCACAGGAAAGACTAGTCAATACGTGCGGAGCCAACCAAGCCGCGGGTTTCCTCACGATGTTTTCCTTCACCGTTAGCGTGTGGTATTGCGACTGCAAATTCGCAAATGTACGTAACTTTGAAATTAAACAAAGTCATTGGTACATGCCCGCACTCGGGATCGAACCTGGGGCTCTCGCTTGCCAGTCTATGGTTCTACCCACTGAGCTACCACCGCTGGTCCGCACAGAACAATACACAAGAAACAACATGTACAAAGACGAGCTTATCCCTGAAAGAGATTTCTTCCAGCAAACCTTAGGAAGTCGCAGAAGCCGTGAAAAGCGGGTCTATATACGTACGTGTATCATGTATACTACATAAATATTGAATAACCTATCTAACTAAATAGACTACATAAACTAAAATATGGAAAAAAAAACTATACATAGATGAACGTATAAATATAGTATTTTCTAAGGTTAACACGAGCACTAGACATAATTAAAACCTTTTTCTATACGGATTTATGCTCGTTTGCATAAATGAACATAAATCCGTCTCGCAACGAACATAAATCCGTATAGAAACAGTTTTAATATAAATATGTTTATTAAGCGTCATGTAAGCGTATAAATAAAACATTATTTTTTTTATCATATATTAAAAGAGAGTGTCCACATTATGTTGATTATGTTGTTGATTGTACTGTGGAACTCAGCTACGGCAAATTCAAAGTAACTCTTATTTCATTATGCATAAGTTCGAGTATTTAGAAATCAGCTTATACGATAGCCTTAAACAGTTGCCCCGACCCGACTAAGCTTTATAGAATATTTAACGTGATGCAAGTTTAAATTTAACTATTAGTATTAAAGGTCCACTGTGACCAAAACTCAGTAGTGAAATTAGACACAAATTTTCGTTCATATTGATTTTCTAGGTACAGTCAAAAGCTGAGGGACCTTTACATTTATGTTAGAAAGTGAGCCGTAACGGAGCAGTGCAGAGTGCCTTTTGATAAGCAGCCAACTGTACCATTGCTGTAAATATTAAAACTGTTTATAGTAAAAGTAAACATCTCAATATTATTGGAACTTTCGAAGATCGATTATACAGGGTGTAAAAAAATCATTATGTACATTTAAAAAGGGAGGGTAAATATGGCCCACTTTTAGTTTGATAACAATCTTAAAAAGTATATTCTGCAGTATCTGTACATTCATTTCTGTGGCTATACTTATATAAAAATATTAGTTTTACTAAATTTACCAGCCTGACATTAGAGTATTCAATAAGGTTTACCAGTTTGTCCATCTCATTCAATCGCAGAAAATCAGAGCTGGAATTTTTCCCCGAATTCTCAGCACGGACTCTGTCTTTTATCAATAAGTACATACCGTACCACATATGACACACTGCTGTGACTCTGCGATTTATTAATACTTCTGTTTTATCCATGTTTTCTTTATGCTGTTACTTGAGACTAGATGTCCAATGTTTACGTATAGATATTTAGATAAAATATTCTTCATTGGACACAGAAATTACTGTGACAAAAATGATAAAAAATATAGTACACTTGGCGGCTTTATTATTAAAAACAATTCCTTTCAGGCAACCACACCAGGTAACATATTTGTGTCTTGTATACATAAATGATTGATCTATATAATACGCTTGGTTAGTTTTTTTAAAAGGCACTGCACAAAAAAATATCATTACATGAACTCAAATTTATAAGAAGCATTAGTAAGCCAGAGCGTTGCTTAGGTTTTGCAGGTCTACGTTTCATTGTTCTAATAGACGGAGAGGCTAAAATAAATGTTTGCAATTTTTTTAAATAAGACTTTTAACTAGAAACAGGATTTTTCATTTCAAATTTTATTTTTTTTTCCTTCTACACTTAAAAGTAATATACTAAATAGGCGGCATTCCAATAATAACTAAATTAAATGGCCGCGAATTTTAAACCAGATTTTAGCGCAGTCTGGTGCACAATAGATAGATAAATAAATAGAGAACACTTAAAAGATTTGTCAAGTCAGGAAGGAAAAGTAAATGATAGGGTAAGCTTTTGCTCAGCAGTGGGGCACAAATCGGCTAACAAAAAAAGCAATTTTGCTACACCCTGTATAATCGTCCCATAGCGCGAATCGAGACATCAGGGTTGTGACAATATGACGTTTCGCAAATAGCATCCAGTGCACTGACGGTATGGTACAAGTGGAGTTATTTCGAAACTTAATTCCGAACTTTGTCACAAAAATTATCGTGCATTGTAGTGGAATTAAAGCCAATACAAGGCATGAGTTCTATGAATGAAAAATGATCAAGATTTTGAAATGGAAATTTGTTTGTATTGTAGCGTTCATCAAGTCGCAGTTACTGAGCTACTTTGAATAAAAAATAATAATAGTTTTTCATTTATTTTAATGCTTACCAATGTATATGTTTAGTTCATTTGTGAAATTACTATAGTTTTAAATTTCGGGGATGTGGCGGGGGATGGGAGGAAGGAACTTTTTTACCGACACCCGTAAATGCGCTCGATAGATGGCGTTAACAAACAGCTAAACAATTTTAGACTCTACAACTCAGGCAGAGGCTAGTCTCAAAATAAACTACGAATAAAACCAGTCTAGACAATTCCTTCCTGGCGGGGTGACAATCAATTTTAATTCCTTCCCGATAGTTTTGGCTCAGATCAATATTTCAAAACGCCGTGCGCATAAGTTTAGAAACCTGTGAGCCGCGATCTATATTTCAGCCTTGTCTTAATTAGCTCTGTAGCCTTGCGGCTTACAGTTTTATCCTTTTGCGTGTTATAATAAGGTTCATAATTGGTTCTGTGACCTCGTACCGAAAAAGGATTGTTCGCTACCAAATGCCGTGGAATGTTAAGCTCGAGTATGCTTGCCAGGTCTAAACATGCAAAATGCTGAACATATTGACCTCAAACGCAGAAAAATGTTAAAGAATGAATTAACAATATTAATGGAGGGTGCATCGGTGTATCTAGTTCTATAACTAGATACACCGATGCCATCAAAATTATTAGAATCATTAGAATCCATCAAAATCTTGAGAGTTAGAATTGATGTCACTTGGTGAGCTTCAGCGGAACTTCAAACTGACCGATTAATCTTGTAATACATATCTAAAAACCTCGTGTCACTGTCTTTTTTATCAAAACGGATTCACCGGTTTTTACGATTTTGTGTGTATTTATTCACTAAGTCTGAGAACAGGTCATAAGCTAATTAACAATTGACAAAACAAGGTTTGCGGAGTAAGCTTGTGTAATATAATAATAATAATAACTTTCATCCAACACAATTACTTGTCCTGGTCGCAAACTAAGATATCCTGTGTACAATAACACACCAGGCTAGGACATTAGAAAGATAAAGATACACTTCAGACTGAGACCATGTGTAAAAATGACCGGCGGCTCCCAGCGGGAATCGAACCCACGATCGCCGGCACGGTAATCAGACGTGATACCGCTAGACCTACAAGGGAGTCGGTATATAATAAATGTCGCGTATATACGTCCTACTGCAGGCCATGGCTTTCTTCCAGATAGAGAAAGATAGATTACGGGTTTTGGGAATTTTTAAGATTCCTTATAATTATTAATATAGGAAAAACTGGTATTTATGTAAATGTTGCTGACATGGGCATAAAAAGCCAAACATCACTTAATACGGCTAAATATGAAAACCTGGCAACCCTAAAGCCAAGGCCGGTTCGCCATACGTTGCGTGACGCGTAACTATTATTTGAGTTGAAAAACGTGTGCGATTATTTTGATTTCCATTTTGTGACATGTTGAAAGAGTTTACTAGCGCTGTTAGGAATTAAGGACTAATATGACATGTGAACCTACTGTTTTGGGCGATTAAGTTATTGTCTTAAGCTCCGAAGTCCTGAAATTATTGTTATTTTACAGGACGGGACTTAGAATTTTAGTCCCTAATAATGCACGTAAACAATTACCCTGGGTTTATTTTTACGCAATATTTTACAAAACTTGTGCATATTACTAAAGGGCGAGCCCCTATTAGGCCTTATTTGCTGCTCTCCATTAATGAGTTCCATTCTCCGTCTCTGAACGTCTTCATTAGATCTTCACTAAATTAAAGTGGGACCAATGGGATGTTATATTTCAAACACGAAAAAATTAGAATTGACAACAATCAGTTAACATCTGACGAAGTTATGCGAGAACATAGACAAAAAAAGAAATATACGTATCGAACTGAAAATTTCTTTCTTTTTTTGAAGTCGATTGAAAGGAGAAAGATTGTACCGTTTGTACTTTCTTTCAACGTCAAAGTTTTGTCCTTACAGTCTGTTAGCTTTTAGAATATACCTCGGGCTCTAGAGTAGGCTTCGGTTTTCGCTGAAAGCACACGAGTGTAATACTACCTACTTCCTGCTCTTTATAATACTTTTGTTATTAAGTTTATTTAATTAAGTGTCACATTAGTTCTTCTTCTTCTTCAGGCTATATGAGTCCATTGCTGGACATAGCCCTCCCCTAATGAGCGCCATAGCGTAAGGTTGTGCCATCATTGGGGGGTATTGCCCATAATCCCCACGCTGGGCATGCGGGTTGGGTATCGCAGTTTGGTGAATTTGTACTGCAGGGGGTGCTGCCGCCCACCCCCCGGTTAGTGTCCCTTAGTCGCATTTTACGACACCCGCGAGAAGAATTTGGGTTGGTGCTATTCTCTAGGCCGACACCACACAGCATATTAGTTCCGATAATTCTATTACACGAATATATTCGATTTTTTCCCGATAATTCTAGCCGAGGTATATTCTAAAAGCTAACAGACTGTATAACTTATTCTTATTGTTGTTTGACTGAGATTGCGAAAAATTAAACTTTGACTTTAAAGTAATCTAACATGTTAGGCTTAGCACGCATAGCGAATAAAATTGCCGCGATTTGTTTCTGAGGGATTTTAAATCACGGGAATTATTTTCACGTCATTTATATTTTTTTCGTAACCTTCATACATTTTGCACATCTACAACTTCTTGTTACTACCTATAGCTCAACTGAGATTGCTAAAAATTAAAATTTAATTTTAAACTAATCTAACATGTTAGACTTGCGAATACAATTTGCCGCGTCGTTTTTTCTGACGGGTTTTAAATCACGGGACCTATTTTTACGTCATTTATATGTTTTTTTCACAACCTTCATATATTTTCCATATCTTACAGATTTTTGCGGAAAAAATAGCATGGTAAAAAATTGCGATGCTTAATAGGCTTAGATTAGGTTAGCTTAAAATTGTATGCGACTTTTACTTCTCATATTATAGAAAAAATAGAAAGAAAGAAAGACATTTATTGGAACGAATTAACACATCACAGGAAAGAAAATGCATACCAATCAGAAGTCAAACAAGAACAATTCATATAAATTTAAAAACCTATTTAGAGGCTAAAAATTTCACCTATGCCGGTATTCGAACCCGCAACCTCTGGCTATCCGTACCAGCGCTCTACCAATTGAGCCAATGGGCGACTCACGGCATCAGTGAAATTTCGAACCTCTTTACAATATTCTCTGTATTACGTACAGGCAGCGACATCTGACTTAAGCAAATTGCATTACTTACAGCCCCGACTACCTACTTTGCAGTTAGGTTTTAACATCGGAACGATATCACTGTACCCACATGATTACACTATTTTTATTTTTAATGCACTAAAAATGTGTTAGTGTGTAGTGCTAGTGCATTAAAAATAAAAATAGTGTAATCATGTGGGTACAGTGATATCGTTCCGATGTTAAAACCTAACTGCAAAGTTAGTCGGGGCTGTAAGTAATGCAATTTGCTTAAGTCAGATGTCGCTGCCTGTACGTAATACAGAGAATATTGTAAAGAGGTTCGAAATTTCACTGATGCCGTGAGTCGCCCATTGGCTCAATTGGTAGAGCGCTGGTACGGATAGCCAGAGGTTGCGGGTTCGAATCCCGGCATGGGTGAAATTTTTAGCCTCTAAATAGGTTTTTAAATTTGTTCCTTAGCACGGGTTAGTGCATTAAAAATAAAAATAGTGTAATTCATATAAATACAAGATAGGACAGGACAAGCTCAGAGCGTACATCCTATGGTGTGTCAATGTTGCCACAAAGGCCATCTGACTCAGCGTTGTGCTCAGGGTGTGAGGCCTTAGCGCTGGTTACGGGTTGACAAGTCAAAATGTACTTAATTTTATGGTGACAACAAAACCGCGTTTTCAAATCTACAGCAAGGTGCTCTTTATCAGAATAAGGACCCTAATATACCTGATATTGCGTGTCTCAGTAGGCCGGCAAATACCTCAACCATAGACAATATCGTCTAACTGTCAAAATAGTATGAAATTTTTACAGTTATACGATTGGAATCACTCACGGATTTCCTATCGATTTCGGATGCGATGCGGATTTGCGATGGTAGTTAGCAGGGAAATCGACAGACCCTGGGTATAATTCAGCATTTGGTGCACATATTAAGGCGCTTGAATTTGCCTATCCGCGGTTGGTACGTATGGTAAGTAAGCCCATAATCTGTCACTGAGACAAGGCCTGTGCCCTGCTTAGGTAGTACGATGACGTGAGACAATTAATCTACTGGAAAGTCGCGACTTTTGACGTTAAAAGGCGCGACTCGAGTCGTCGTACCCAGGCTGGATTGGGACGCTCACAGGCTCATATTCAGGCTATACTAGTCCACTGCTGGACAAAGCCCTCCCCTGATGAGCGCCAAAGCGCTTAGTCTTCAGCTTGCTGCATCCAGCATCTGCTGGCAGTTTTTCGCATATCGTCATCCCACCTGGTCGGAGGGCGTCCTTCACTACGTTTGCCGAGTCGCGGTCTCCACTCAAGAACACGTTTACTCCAAGGGTTGTCGGCTACGCTCACAGGCTACATAAAAAATAGGAGCAGAAGATAGCGCGAAGCGGGAGAAGATTGTTTCGGCTACGCAATAGATTGATAAGTCAGTTCTTGGACGCGCGATGCACATTCTTTTCCCCTTCACGCACCTTTTTGTTCACAATGTTTGCCGGCCTCTGCACTTAATGCGATGTCTATCCAATATTACTAGTATCTATCAACAAAAGGGGTTGTCTAATGGCTAAATCAATCACGATACAACTGCAGGACGGCATGAGAAGCAGCGTTTTTGCGTGCCTAGCTATAATAAAAGAATTGTTGCCCAACAAAATTATTGAACGAAAAGTATACATTTACGAATGAATAACGTGCGAAGCAACGGGGGATGGGTAGGAGATTAAATTTGCCTGTTTCTATTCGATTTTTAACCTTAAGTCTATAGCGGTAAGGATACCGATGGATGGGCGAAGGCAAAGGCTTCGAGCATTATGGAAACTCCTAGAAAGCTTAACTGAAAATTGGTTGCCGTTTCCAGTTTGATTCGTCCTGACAATCCTTTCATCTTGCTCTATTTTTCGATATTAAATTTCTTACTAACTAATTAATAATGAAAGCAAGTCTTTTGGTTTTTATAAACTCTTTAATGTGGGTTATAATAATTTTATTTAAAGCGTGTCGATACTTTAAAGTCTTTGCGTAGGAGAAAATACGCCAGTACTCAGTACCCTATAAAGGAACCAAGTTGTATTTATTTCTAGTATAAACGTTATGAGGGGTTCCAATATGTTCGAAGTTTTTGATACTTTACATATTTTTTTTATAAATGTATAGACTTGCAACTGTTAAGATGTTAGTTCCTTTAAAGAAATCCCTAACGACTTGTAGGCGGGAGGAACTTCACCAACCAGAAATTATCATTGAAAGTTTTTTCGAATCGTCGTTGGTCTAACGGTTAACATCGCTTGACTATCAAAATAGAGGTCGCGGGTCCGATTCCCACTGGAGGCCACTGTACTGGGTTTATTCAAATTGTCTCAGTCAGGGTATATCCACGTTTGTCACGTCAGTTTGGGATTAGGGCGAGTGATTGTTTTCTGTGAAATTAATTACTTATTATTATTGTCAAAGTCATCATACGCCCACGCTCCCTCCTCTCCTTACGCCATCGTGTGAACTTCATGAATATTTCAGTGACTGACTAAGCTTTCAATATTCCATTCCGGCGACTGTACATCGTTTTGCCGGGAGGTGTGCTCTGTTATAGCGGCAGGCGAGCGCTATCTATTAACGACTTCATGCGATAGCGATCACCAAACGCGATTCAAAAAATGTGTGAAGTACACTTTGTGCCAAAAGGGCTACTATAGCATAAAGGATTAAATAGATGACAATAATGTCTGGAATTAGAGTACAAGGCATGAGTTCTATGTTTTAAAATAACTATTTAAACTGTGTTACTTAAGGACTGTGAAAACACTAAAATTGGAGTTTTTTTTGTCCATTTTTTCTTCAAAATGATCTAGATTTTGAAATGAACACCTAGTTTGAATTACAACGTTCATTAAGCCGCAGCTTCTTCGCTACTTTGAATAAAACCTTTTCATTTAATTTCATTTCATTTCAAAAGTTATCATTATACTTGTCTATCATTACACTCGAATAATTCAATTATTAAATTTGCTTATGGTATTACAAAGAATTAATTGCAGATTACTGGCAATGGCTAAATGAGGATAGCCGAGGACAGAAGAAAGTAGCGAACTTGCACTAAAAGAAATATATCGTATTTTTCACAAATAAATTTTATAATATAACCGGTCGAAAAGTCGATATAGTCATGTGGTACCAAAACTCGCCATTGAATCGGCCTTAGACTGCGACGTCACTTCCTCTAATGCATGAAGCGTTTGTCAATCTTTGATTTATCTCGTAAAATTATATTTTTGTGCATCTGCACTCTTATAAGGAAACCCATACAAATTATTAAAAAAAAACTAAAAGTAAAAAGTTTTTTCTTACTATTTCAACTAAATTTTTTACATTTCTTGAGATCTCGAAAACGCTGAATAAAACTTGTATAGTTTTTTTCTAACTTTCCTCATGTTTCATATCTTCTATGGAATAAAAGCAATGTCACTCGAATCCAAGTAAGACGCAGGTTCCCCTTTCTCACCCCTCGACAAAAAACATACAACAGGCAGATAGGTAGGTACTAGAGTTGCCATGTTTGCCCTCAGGTTTCGGGATTGCGCAAACTGTCCTAAGCTTTAATGAGGCGGACCCTTTAAGGGCTGCTACTCGGTTATTTATGTTACGGGACTTACTGAAGGAACACGCCTTGAGAATTTTCTTACGCGTTAGAGCCACCGTCAAGTAAGGCACGACACGTTTATTACAAATTATTATGTCGCCTGCCTTAGCCCCTGAAATTGCTTGTTCACGGTGGGCACCCATCGTAAGAAAGCCCGTAAAATTAAAGTATGCGCCGTGACCAGTAAAATAAAATCGTGCCCGGGCGGGAACAGTAGGGCTTATGATCTCTCTATGTGACCTACCTTTTTGTTACTGTTACCAATAATTGATAACAACCCTTGGTATGTCCCCACTGCTGGGGCACGGGTATCTTCTCGCATCACAGGAAGGTTAGGCCATACTCCACCACGGGAGCCAGTTCCGCGTTGGTGGAGGAACAGTGGCGGGCGTTACTGTCAGAATTGATCAAGCCGCCCATAAGGCCTCTGACATGGCTTAACGACTGCCATTACGTGATAGCTGGCACCAACGGCTTAACGTGACTTGCAAGGCAAAAAATGCCTCTAGCGGTAGGCACGGGACGGTCCCCCATCCAGCACCTGACCACGCCTGTCGTCGCTTAACCCAAGGGATTGATTCCAACTACTCGGTTCCTCTAGGCCACGAGCGCTTCGTACCAAACATAATTAGTGCCTGGGGTACTCTCAGAATTAGTAGCTGAGATATGCGATTACTTCAGATAGTCGCATCGCACTCAAAAATACTCAGGTGAAAAAAAAACTTTTAGATATAAATATTAAGAAATAGTTGACAATAGACCGAGTCACCAGAAAATTTGCGTTATTAGCAACTTGACAACCACACGCCGCGGCGCACAAAATAACACGTATGATCTACTTTTTCTTGTAATCCCGCCACTCCAGCGGGATCCCGCAAAACTTTCCACCGAGGTCAGTCCTGCAAAATGTATAAAGGATCCCGGTATAGCGGGATTGCACAGTTCAATAAACTACAATCAGATGTCATAAATTAGACAACGTAAGAAAAGAAAATTCTTTAATGTCCACCAGGAAAAAACAATTACAAAGATTTAAAAACCTATTTAGAGGCTAAAAATTTCACCCATGCCGGGATTCGAACCCGCAACCTCTGGCTATCCGTATTTTTAGCCTCTAAATAGGTTTTTAAATTTGTTCCTTAGCACGGGTTAGTGCATTAAAAATAAAAATAGTGTAATCATGTGGGTACAGTGATATCGTTCCGATGTTAAACTTAACTGCAAAGTAGGTAGTCGGGGCTGTAAGTAATGCAATTTGCTTAAGTCAGATGTCGCTGCCTGTACGTAATACAGAGAATATTGTAAAGAGGTTCGGAATTTCACTGATGCTGTGAGTCGCCCATTGGCTCAATTGGTAGAGCGCTGGTACGGATAGCCAGAGGTTGCGGGTTCGAATCCCGGCATTGGTGAAATTTTTAGCCTCTAAATAGGTTTTTAAATTTGTTCCTTAGCACGGGTTAGTGCATTAAAAATAAAAATAGTGTAATTACAAAGATGCAGGCGGCTGTTAGCGGCCTTATTGCTTAAAGCACCGTCATTCTACTCACCCGTCGAAGGTTCACACAAACGAAACTGATGGCTGCCGTTAATAGTAGATTAAAACATTGTTGACTTACAAGAGACCTAGGTTAAGTCGTTCGTTGCCTGTTTCCTGTAAGCTCTTAGGCTTATCGAGTTTCTCTGTCAATGCAATAGCTACTCAATTGCACGTTCGATGTTTCCTGCCTCAGCGCTTATACCCTCTGGGGCTGGCTGATTGGTTCCAAAGGGATGTAGCACCGTTTCGATGAACCTGCAATGCGGTATTCTCTGGCTGCGAGGCACCTATGCGTCTCTTGTAACAGCGAAAAAACAACTTATACCTTACCGCACCAAACGACCTAACATGATATACCTATTTATATTATTTTTAATGCACTAACCCGTGCTAAGGTCTATTTTAAAAACCTATTTAGAGGCTAAAAATTCCACCCACGCCGGGATTCGAGCCCGCGACCTCTGGCTGCAGATGTCGCTGCCTGTACGTAATACAGAGAATATTGTAAAGAGGTTCGAAATTTCACTGATGCCGGTGAGTCGCCCATTAGCTCAGTTGGAAAGAGCTCTGGTACGGATAGCCAGAGGTCGCGGGTTCGAATCCCGGCACGGGTGGAATTTTTAGCCTCTAAATAGGTTTTTAAAAATGATAATCCTTAGTACATAAATACTTTTTTGAAAACACATAATATCCTATTAAGCCCTGGCATATGTATAGGACGCCAGGGCTTAAGAGGACATCAGCTATTAACTTTCTTAATTCACACCCAAAGTTTTTCAAGTAGGAAATCTGGACCACACCCTACTGTACTAAAACTAATTTTATTTATTATTTTACATTATGTTTTTGAACAGAATGTTTTTTTAATAAATACGTATTTTCAGATGATTTCGACATTTTTTTTTACTACCACGGGATAAGAGGATAAACTTACGCCTGTATCCCGGAGGAGTAGGCAGAGACCAGTGTAGGGGTTGATGCTTGGCCTTATCGTGGACGTGAAAGCCGCGCCGGTCTCGAGTAAAACCACTTGTTGCGTAGAAAATGATAACTAATTTAATTAATTAATTGTGGAGCACAAGTTACACGCTATGGCGTCGAGGTGTGATCGAAGAGAGAGAGAGAGAGAGAGATAGCTAACACAAATGTTGCTATATCTAATTATCTGTTGGGGATGCCAACAACCAGGGTATGCCACTTGCCACCCTGACACCACCCTGTATGCCACTTACCACGATCCTGACAGATCGCTCTCGCTTCATTAACATTCATTGGTCGTTCCATGAACGCATGCTTTCTTTAATTTTAAAATGTATTTTTTTATTTTGGTTTTTATTAACGCAGTTCAAGCGAGGTTCTTACAAAATACCCCACAGAGTTAGCTGAATTACCCTTTTGTGAAATTTTCCGTTTCTAGTCGTTAAAAAAAAATACAAAATCCTCATTATATCTCTACAAGTCAATACATACAACATTTTTGTTATGCAGCCTGTATACATCCTTTTGCAGGGCGTAAGCTTTCTCCTAGAGAGGCTCCTAGAGAGAAACACTGGCAATTACAAGCGCTGAGGTAACTACTTTTGGTGTGGGAAAAAATATCAGCTTTGCGGCTTAAAAGTTTTTGCACAGTAAAAATGGTTTTAAAGCCTGCGGGCTTTACTCGTCATTAAGAAACCACTTTTGTCAATCCAAAAACAGCGAAAACTAATAATATTTTTACGCTCAGAAGACTTTATTTTATTTAGCCTCGATTGTCGATCACTCCTCGTATGTATGTATGTATGTATTTATGTATGTATGTATGTATGTATGTATGTATGTATGTATGTATGTATGTATGTATGTATGTATGTATGTATGTATGTATGTATGTATGTATGTATGTATGTATGTATGTATGTATGTATGTATGTATGTATGTATGTATGTATGTATGTAGTTAATTATCAGAATTCGGGTTTTTAATTTCGTTTTTATTGTTATAGGTACGGATTATACCAGTTCCTGAAATCGACGACCGTGGATGGCGCGATCAATAAAGCGAAATTGTGTGTATGTATGTTGGTTTAATTGTATCTGTATAAGGCAAATATGTGGCAACTGACAAAGGAAATACATTGACTCTGTTCGTGGCCACCTCCTGTCAACCTTGTTAAAAGGTCGTGAGGTCGTCACGTCATCTCCGCTTGGGTCTGCCACGTTAGCAATATCCGTCGCGTGGAACGCAGTCAGTGACGATTTTGCCCACCTATCTGGGCCCATACGGCTTACGAGGCCCGCCCAATTCCACTTCAGCTGCACGAGACATAGGAGTGTTTATATTTAGATTCTCAGTAGACCCTTAATTGTTCTCGCTTCCTACCGCACAAGGGCTTATATTTACAACTCCGGATATTTTTGTTGTTGTTTAAAATAATATGACCCAACGTAACATTATTAGGAGAAGGTCAGATGTAAACTGCTCCGAACTGGTACTTTTAAATCGGGCAGAGACAGATATAGTACGGACGTCACCACATCAATTTTAAACTTACTATTTTGATCCGCTTACAATATACCTAAAATAAACAACAGCCCGACTGTTAAGCATAAATTTTTAAATGTATAAATTATTTATTGAATAATTATAAGACAAATTATGTAATCATCATCAAACCATTATGTCCCCGCCGAGGGGCACGGGTCTCTTCACTAAGGAAGGTCTCTTCACTAAGCCTTACTCCACCACGGAGGCCAAGTCCGGATTGGTGGATGCTTGCAAGACTAGTGGCTGGTCTTACTGTCAGAAGTTTTCAAGCCGCCCTAAGGCCTCTGACTTGGCTTAACGACTGCCATCTATCGACGGCAGCCAGCGCCAACTGCTTGATGTGCCACGCAAAGCACGGAACCGCTCGAAGAAATGCCACTAGCTTTAGTCATAGACGGTCCCCCATTCATGCACTAAACGCGCCTTATGTTGCTTAACCTTCGTGATCGTTTAGGATTCTACACCTGACCACGCCTGTTGTTGCTTAACTCAAGTGATTGATTCCAAGTTCAACCAGGCCATGCTTCATACAATTCAAAACGCCAAGAGACGTTCTAGATTGTATAAATTTATCATATTTATAAATGATAATCTATATTTCTTTTTTAATGCACTAACCCGTGCTAAGGACAATTTAAAAAACCTATTTAGAGGCTAAAAATTCCACCCATGCCGGGATTCGAACCTCTGACTATCCGTGCCAGCGCTCTTTCCAACTGAGCTAATGAGCGACTCACCGGCATCAGTGAAATTTCGAACCTCCTTACAATATTCACTGTATTACGTACATACGGAATACGTATAGTCTGTTTGGTTTTTTAATATACCTCGTGCTCTAGAGTAGGCTTCGGTTTTCGTCAATTTTCGCCGGTTTTCGTTTTGATAATCAAGTTCTGATTTAGAAATTAAGTGTCATAATAGTTCCGATTTCAAAATTAAGTGTCATATTAGTTCCGATATTTCTATTACACGAATATATCCGATTCTATCCGATTGTAGCCGAGGTATATTCTAAAAGCTAACAGACTACGTATTTCGATATCAAGGCGATGTTCCCAATCTCTTCTAAACATTACGCGGTGGCAACGGCTGAGCTAATCAAATCGCTTCGGTTAGTATACGCCGCGCCCAGCTAAATGGCGGCTTGTTTATTTTACATGACACGACACGCACGATAATTTTGCTATGTTATGTTTGCCCTCGAGGCCGTTGCGGTGTGTTTACCCGACTGTGGCGAGTAAGAAAAGGAGGGTAATGCGTTTGACTCGTATGTATGTATTCAGGTACGAGTATGTATGTCCACCACAGACACTCAGGTTTCGTCACCATGTTTTCCTTCACTGTTATTGCAACTATAACTTCACAAATGTACATAACTTACAAAACTAATTCATTTTTACATCCGCTGCTACTGCTCTTAGAAAGAAGAAACGAAGAATAGCATTTTTAATTGTTACATATTTCTTATATTTCTCTTATAAATGATTCTGTTATAATTAAAACTGTTTTTATACGGATTTATGCTCGTTTATTACATTTTTACAATTTTCCAACGTTTCGGCACTTTTTCAGGTGCCGTGGTCCCGGATGACTGAAAAAGTGCCGAAACGTTGGAAAATTGTAAAAATGTAATAAACGAGCATAAATCCGTATAAAAACAGTTTTAATTATGTCTACAGCTCGTGTTAACCTTAGAAAATGATTCTGTTATATTTCTGTAAAGACATTTTTTGTATTTCAATCACCAGCAGCCTCAATCTGCTGTATTTTTTTCATCCCCGCTGGCTTTTAGTCGTCATTATAAGGCTGTAATCTCTATGACAAGGCGACAGGAGTACACGATTAAAACAATTAACGCTAATACTTAGTGCTAAGGCAGGGTAAGAGCAATCCTTTCATTATTTAATTAATTCGTCTTCACAATTAAAAGGGCGGCATGAATGGAAGGGCTCTGAAGTGACAGCCTACGTTAGATGTCTTTTCAAATTACGACTTAAGTAAATGGTTTGCATACACAGCTACCGCAAGGAGTAAGCCCCGGGATAGTTTTAGAATGAAACAATGAATGAATAAACGAATGAATGATTTGCGGCCATAAACAAATATGCTTGCATAACAATAATTATAAAATAAAGTGTGCGTTTAACAATGTTACCTTTTTAGCGTTTGCTATTTCTACTCAACTGCTAAAATCAAATAGCATCTTCATACCAAATGAAAAAAAAACGTGTCATGTAAGTAAGGTTGAAGATAAAAAAAAACTGTAAAATAGTAATTAAGAATAAATAAATACATTTGTTCCAATTAAGAATATTACGAAAATTCGCATTAAGCCGTTAGTTGTCGTTACGTTACGTTAGTGTCAATTCAAGAGAATTTTTATTCTTATAAATTCCAATTGTAGGTAAAAATGTTCGCGCGAGAATCGATCGCGCGACGTAATCATGAATCTGTGGTCATTCATTCATTATTCTGTCGTTCCGGTGCCGTCGCTCGTGCCACTCGCTCGCTACTAATTTATCCATCCATCTGCAAACACATTCGCACTGTGACATACGCGCGTGATAATTGCTCGAATTCTCGTGAAGTGATAGACATTTGGTGACTAATTAACTTTATCAGCTCAAGGAACAATATTAGACTATAAGTGAACAGTGCAGGAGTGTTCTCCGTGCGCTGGACGTATCAGCTCATCCATCACCGCTCATCATCAGCCCAACAGCTAAAGCGAGCCATCATCCACCATCACCAAGTAAGTCCATTCACATCACCTCCCACTCCGCTCTCTCAACCAGCCCATCGTAAGGTAGACATTGGCTAACTACCAAACAAAAATTTATAAACACTTCAAAATAGGTATCATAAAATTATTTTCATATCACTTGGCAAATAGTAATGATTGCTGATAGCATAATATAAATCAAGGTACAGAACCACTGAGTGTGAATCACTGAATGTGTTGGTAAGCGCAAATCTCGAACCGATTTCGCCAACTCTTTTTTTAGAATATTCCTTAAAGTACGAGGATGGTTCTTACAGAGAAAAAGTAAAAAAAATAATTAAATTATCGCTGGGTCACCTAGTAAATAATAAAAATCTTAAATGTCACCGTAAAAGAATCGTATATTTACGTTTTTTTCTACGTCCAGCCCACACTAAGCCGGTTTTTCTCAAGCACTGCCTAAGAAATAGTAGTCCGGATTCACTAACTTGTTAAAATGTACGATGGGTCTGACCAGATTTTGCTCTAAACTTAATGGATCATGGAGATGCCAGCGTCGCCACCTCGCCCCTTTTCCCCTCTCTATACAGTTATGCTTAACAGAGTAGTATCTGATTGGACCCACCCCACGAAATTTTCTTTAAATTTTTACATAAATAATTGCTTAGGAAGTGTAATAATATCGAATGCATCTTCGGACTGGTTTGAGATTTAAAATGCGGAAACGATGGTCAGTTAATGATGTTCTATATTACGAGTATAATGTTGGATGGGTCGGACCAGGTTCCGCTCTGCGATTTACCACGAAGAAAAGAAACGCAGTCAACATTGGCACCTCGCTTTTGAATCCCTTTCTATTCAGTTGTGCAGATCAATGTAAAACCTGGTCGGACCCATCCGAACACAATTGCATTTGACTTTCTCCGAGAAACGAATGCACTGACAATAATTTCAAATGCAATAGAGTTTATTGTATTGGAAATTATTCTATTCTCTGTGCTTCGTTTTTATTGGAAAGGTGATTTCTTTACAAACAGCGAACTGGTTTGCGAGCTAAGGGGCGCCAGGCATTACTACTAGCGCAATAATGGGTTTATTGCCAACAATGCAAATAAAGCTATCTTTCTTTAAGTGTTCTGACACTTTTCCGACTGCTGACCCGAAGCAGGTGGGACCAACCTAGTTACTTTGTAATGAGTTACGTAGTTAAAAGTCAGCCAGATTGTTGGTTATTTTTATAAAAAAAGTTTTCCTTTTTCTCGTATTTATGCTGATTTAGAAAAAAACATTTTCTTGGGGAGTTTAGAATCGGACTAACATAGTCATACATACAAACCTACGTATGTACGTACGTACATACATACATACATACATACATACATACATACATACATACATACATACATACATACATACATACATACATACATACATACATACATACATAAATACATACACACACACACACACACACACATACATACATACATACATACATACATACATACATACATACATACATACATACATACATACATACATACATACATACATACATACATACATACATACATACATACATACATACATACATACATACATACATACATACATACATACATACATACATACATACACATACATACATAGACACATACACACACACATACATACGTACATACCAGCTAAACACTATAACCTCCTTGTACGCTCCGCAGTAAACATGTTATGCAACGATAGTGTTTGAAAATGTCCTAGTTAATTTCATTTCATTTATTCAATAACAATATAAATCGTATTTGAAATAGTGCAGTAATATCCTGTAGTATCCTTGCATCAAAATTATGCTAAAAGCGGCACTTTTTCATGAACACACGTAGATACATATGTAGTTGCGGTAAAATCGGTTATTTACTTTTCATAAACGTGGTCTAAGGGTTTTGTAGAAAATGAAATTGCGAACATTCAAGATATATTATTGTGAATTTAGGAAAGAATTGTTATTTTAGAAATAACTTTTCTTTAACCACATATGGAAATGCATACAATAATTAAGCATCAAGCCCTCGGTAAATAAGTGAAAATATCAAAAATTCACTTTTTAACTTGCAATAATTTAAAATGTTAAATTGTGTGAGCGAGACAGCATGCGCCATGTAAGAGCAGCCTTAGCGCGCCCACAGATCAAGATCTTAATCTGTGTGAACGTCCCAATAAAAAAAATTACGCGATTGTTTTTTTCGATTATTTACGCAAATCAAGCAATAATCGGTTCAATTCTATTTATCTTCAATTATTATAAGCATCCTATATAAATCAGGATGTGACATCTCAGTTCAGAACGTTACTGGCTTGGCTTGGTTCCCAAGACGCAGGGTGCAGTGGGCACATACTTAAAACAGTACCGAAACGAAATATCAGCTGAAATGTCTTTCATTTCAAGAAGCCGTTTCATTTCGCGCGCGACCGCGCCCCTTTTGATTCTGTTCCATCTGGAAATAAGTTACAGAAAGTTCTAGCAGCCATAGTCACTTGACAGCCATTGTATTTTTATATGCCACTAGCTGATCCCGCAAACTTCGTACCGCCTAACAGTCGAATCTTAATTTTTTTTTTCTCTCCGTAAGAATCATCCTCGTACTTCAAGAAATATTCTAAAAAAAGAATTAGCGAAATCTGTCCAGCGGCTCTCGAGATTTGGGCTTACCAACACATTCAGCGATTAATTTTTATGTTATATAATTCCTAAGTATTGTGTTTTGTTAGGTAAAACGTCGTCATTAATTATTCATTTAATTCCGGAATCACTTACTTGATTTTTCAGATGTTATAGCTAAATAGTGTTTACAAGATATTCTTTAAATTTGCGTGCCTAGAACAGATATTCTAGCAAATTTTAAGAATTAGAATAATCATCAATAAATTTTTACAAATCAAAATTAAAATTAAATAATCATTATATTTAAAAACCTATTTATAGGCTAAAAATTGCACCCATGCCGTGATTCAAACCCGCAACCTCTGGCTATCCGTGCCAGCACTCTACCAATTGAGCCAATGGGCGACTCACGGCATCAGTGAAATTTCGAACCTCTTTACACTATTCTCAGGAACAAATTTAAAAACCTATTTAGAGGCTTAATAGGTTTTTAAATTTGTTCCTTAGCACAACAAATTTGTATTTTTAAATTTGTTCCTTAACAAATTTAAAAACCTATTTAGAGGCTAAATAGGTTTTTAAATTTGTTCCTTAGCACGGGTTAGTGCATTAAAAATAAAAATAGTATAATCATGTGGGTACAGTGATATCGTTCCGATGTTAAACCTAACTGCAAAGTAGGTAGTCGGGGCTGTAAGTAACGCAATTTGCTTAAGTCAGATGTCGCTGCCTGTACGTAATACAGAGAATAGTGTAAAGAGGTTCGAAATTTCACTGATGCCGTGAGTCGCCCATTGGCTCAATTGGTAGAGCGCTGGCACGGATAGCCAGAGGTTGCGGGTTCGAATCCCGGCATGGGTGAAATTTTTAGCCTCTAAATAGGTTTTTAAATTGGTTCCTTAGCACGGGTTAGTGCATTAAAAATAAAAATAGTATAATTATTATATTACAAAACAAACCATGGACTGTATGAAACGATCGTGGCCTAGTGGAAACAAATGATTGGAATCAATCACTTGGGTTAAACAACAACAGGCGTGTTCAGGTACTGGATGGGTAACCATCACGCTAGCAGCATTTTTTTCAAGCGCTCCGTGCTTTGCAAGGCATGCTAAGCCGTTGGCGCCGGTTGTCATGTAATGGCAGTCGTTAAGCAATGTCAGAGCCCTTATGGGCGGCTTGATAATTTCTTACCGTGAGACCAGCCACTATCTTACAATCCTCCACCAGCCTAGACTTGACCCTCGTGGTGGAGGATGGCCTAACCTTCCTGCTATGCAGGAAGAGATCCGTGCCCCAGCAGTGGGGACATACAAAGGGACTTTATCATCACACATGACCACCATGACCACGGAGCAGCGATTTCAAGCGCCATGTATTTGTAGATCAAATGTAGGAAAGTTCGGTGCCTGTTCAAAGAGCAGACCTTCTGTACCACTGGATTCATTGACTGCTAGCACAAACAAAAATTTTCCTCGTATACATCATTACTCCGGTTAGCGATACGGATATTATATTGTGATAATATTCCGTGCTTGTAGGTTTTCTCGGATCAGGTTTTTTTAGAATTTATCATCTCATCTGTTACCATTAGCGGCGAAAGCTCAGTGGGTAAAACAATGTTTCGAGTCCCAGGTTTAAAAGCGAGTGAGTCTTGTCTTGGTCACTTCTCTTAGTAATATATATACTAAGTATATATATGTATATATATAAAGTATATATATGGTTTTTTAATTTACGATAAAGTGTTGCGTACAGTTTGACTCTTTACTTTCATAATGTATGACCCTATTTTCGCCTCTGACTCTCTTCTTCAATAAGAGCAACATCATTTGTAGAACAAACGTAAAACATAATTACCTTAAAACCTATTTAGAGGCTAGAAATTCCACCCATGCCGGGACTCGAACCCGCGACCTCTGGCTAATCGTGCCAGCGCTCTCCCAACTGTGCTAATGCAGAGAGTATTGTAATGAGGTTCGAAATTTAACTGATGTCGGTGGTCGCCCATTAGCTTAGTTGGGAGAGCGCTGGCACGGTTAGCCAGAGGTCGCGGTTTTGAGTCCCTGCATGGGTAGAATTTTTAGCCTCTAAATAGGTTTTTAAAATTGTCCTTAGCACGGGTTAGTGCGTTAAAAAAAGAATACAATAATGATCTCAATTCCTATATTCAGACAAAAGAAAATATTCACTATGTCAGCCGCTGATTTCAGCTCTGTCCATCAGTCGTCTGTGAGCCGGGGTTTTTTTATTCCGTATCACGAAGAAATTTAATTGGAATTAATTTTAAGTATTGGGTTTATTTAATTTCAATCATGTATTTACGTTGTGTATTGACTTTGCTGTACTATAAAAAAAAACAGTGACTGTGTAGGTAGTTTTGCGTAGCGATGTCGATTTAACAAATCCAATTTCTAGTTTGCGGAGACATTTGAGATCACAAGACCAATTGAGAAGAGAAGAATTAGGTACCACAAATTTACATTCATTTAGTTTAAAAACAGCTACGGAGATAAAATATAAAACTTATTAATGTTTCTAAAAATAAATTAGTCTTAAATAGCTCCGGTTTCATTGAAGTAGACGTGCAAAAATTATATCTCTCAGCTATAACCTTTTTTCCAAAATGTAACCTACCTTTGTATCTTTAAGAGAATGATAAACAAGCCTCAGTCATCACTGTCAATGTGCATAGAAATAAAAGAGAAGAAACACTGGGCATGCCACCGACTAAGTAAAAATTAGACAACGAATGACCGTATTTTGATGAGATCTTAGCGATAAAAGTAGAGTTATTATTGCTCAATGGATTATTTTTAAGGGGTAAATTTCTCATTTTTATTGAGTTTAATAACATATTTTTGTTACAGTACGAAGTACCATACAGATTTTGTCACATATATGTCTTCAATAGAGACCCGTACCCCAGCAGTGGGGACAAACAAGGGTTGATAACGTATGTCTTCAATAATAACAAAGTTTAATTTATGCCCCACTCGATGTTATCGCCAAAGGTGCTTATCACAAGTGAAATAGAATCAAGTCTACTTACCATGATTTAGCGAAATCTGGTTGGACTCTTCCGCCAAAAAATCAAGTAAGTGAATCCGGAATTAAGCCAAAAGTTTCAGTGTACCGAGAACTTTGAGTAATTAAAGCCTCACTCGCCACGCAGCTCAGGTAAACGTGTCCTTGTGTAAAGATACTTATCGAAATGGCAAAATAGTCTGACCACTTAAAACTAAATTGCTTAGTAAACTACTAAACACATGTAAACTAGGCATGAAATCTACCGTGTTATCGCGTAGTAAACGTTCCGGATGAAGCCAAAAGCGTGACTTACTTCCCGTCTCAGGAATATAATTTTCAACATTTTCCAGCTACAAAATTCACTTCCAACCCCCAGAGAGGGGTTAGGAATAAAGTTGAAAAGGCCACTCCTCTACCAGGTTATAAACGTCATACGCTTAAATATTTCATTGCGTTGGGCTCTTCCGTGGCTTGCGCGCGTCCTCTTAACGTCCTATTATTTACCAGTACCTAGTACACAATAAGTTTCCCGACGCTGGGGTGACAATGTTGGCTATTCGCCGGCCAGAGAGGACGGAAAAATCTCCTGAATTTTTCTCGCGAAAATGCAATAGAGTGTTACACAGTTCAATTTTTACACTTTTCTTGAACTAACTAACTGCAAAGTAGGTAGTCGGGGCTGTAAGTAATGCAATTTGCTTAAGTCAGATGTCGCTGCCTGTACGTAATACAGAGAATATTGTAAAGAGGTTCGAAATTTCACTGATGCCGTGAGTCGCCCATTGGCTCAATTGGTAGAGCGCTGGTACGGATAGCCAGAGGTTACGGGTTCGAATCCCGGCATGGGTGAAATTTTTAGCCTCTAAATAGGTTTTTAACTTTTCTTGAAGTTCACCTGTAATGTGTTTGGGGAGAATTCTCAGCGTATACGAGTATATAGCTTTATCCGATTGACGTTTGCACATGAAGTTGCGTATTATGTAACTGAAAAATAATTATACTTTTTCACTACCTTAGCTTGGAACGTTTTTCGTCTTGGAACGTCTTGGAACGGAAGAGGTTTTTTATACGGTGTTTACCCCACCATAGCTCTTGAGAGCACGACTACGACGGATTCTACCCCGTCGGGTACTATGTACCCAATATTATAAATATTTTTAAAATGTAAATAATTTTCATAGAGCGGATTGTGACTCAATAATAAGCCGTACCACTACCAAATACCAGCGGGTGGTAACTAAATAAAGTGGCTAAATAAACCTATTACTAATTTAGACCAGTTCCTGGATTAATCTACTTAATAAAATTAGATTTTGTCTACATTAAAAGAACGTCTTCACCTTCACTTTTGTTGAAGACTAGATGATGCATGCTAGGGATGAATGATAGATGATGAATAAAAGTAGAACTGTCTAATGTAAATAATCACTGTAAATATCACCCACACAATCAAATTTTTTTTCATCATCCATATTTTAGAATGTTATATTTTAATATTTATGTATAAATTTACTCATTCCCGACCTTTATCGACTTTACTCTCGACCTTTTCTTTAAATTTTACTTTACAATTTTTTTTATAAAAAAAAAAAATTAAATATATTTTTTAAACAAATATATTTAAAAAAAAAAATTTTTTACCGGTTGCCCCACGTTGGGTGCCAGTGGAACGTTGTATATCATTTATAAATAATAAAACAGGAACGACTTCAGGTGTGGTTTTATTTGTAGAATATTTTAATAAAACAGAAAAACTGGATAAAATGGATAAACGGAGAAGCAGGTAAAGCAGATCTGGTCAAAGGGTAAAGTAGTAATGAATGAAAAATGAGGGAAATCGAAGAATGTGTGACGTAATTTAAATATTTGAAAATGATAGATAGAAAAAGAAATAAAAATGGTGTGAAGAGGTTTGCACCGTCACAAGCTTTATAATTACTGCTCTCCTCAGTCAGGTGAAGCCTAGAAGAAGGGTTATTATATATTATAAAATGAAATGATATAAGTAGTCTTTAAAAATGTATGTAGTCAGATTTAGAACACTTCATTGTACACAAAAACAATGGCAGTACTGTGTCATTCCAATGGTATAAGTTAAACAGGCATCGTGCGAGGTCTGAGTAAAGTTAATAGGAATGCAATTGATTAGTAGACTACTAATAATGTTAGGTTACTGAAACAACAACTGCCGTACTATCAGTCTATTGAACCAATACGCACCGACCATAACTCTATTGACTTAGTTATAAAAACAGGATTCCACCAAAGACTTCTATTTATTCTTTATTTAATATGTGGTTACGTAATTTCCTTGGAAAATCTTCACCGTCTTAGACTATTTGTTGAATAGGCGTTTTAAGTTTTAGAATCGTATTTCTATAAATAAAAATGCAAGTATTTATTGTTCAATTCGGAGTGAAGCTGTAGTGCTTGTGTGTACTATATAGTGATTACGAATATTTAACTTCGATAATTTTATTTACTCATTCATAACTTTTTTACACTTAAACTTAACGTACGATATGGTGGACTTAATATGCAAAACCAGGTATACGACTAAAAATTACAATATCTAGAAAACCAAAACATCCTACAGTACCTTAGAAAATAACGACGTACTAGTAACTTTTTCTGACTTTACGGAAGAGACGAAACCTTTTTAATTTCGTTAAAAGTTTGTGCGTTGCTTCATAGAAAAAATATTGGCACCTTGTTTTCATAATGGCCGCTGATTAGTCTGAATGTTTTCATCTTAAAACAAAGATCTAATCACGCTTAAAATCTACGAATGGCGTACAAATGTCGAAACTGTCAAATTCCGCCTCGAGCGGTGTAGTTTGCTAAGCAACGATATGCGAGCTGTGCTTCTGTCTATACGTATTGACATCTCCCGAGGCACAGCTCACGGATTAAAGCCAAGTGCACATAAAATGCGCCTGGGTTTTAAAAGAGGATTTCTCTTTTATGGCCTTCTGATCGGTTTTTGTTTTTTTTATTGACGGCATGTTGCACCGCTCGTGGCTTGACAGAAATACAAGTGTAGATAAAATATATTTGTAATTTTAGTTTAGTTTTCGTTCGTTTTAGCAAACGCCACCTCCCTATATTTTAATATCATAGGAATTTTCCCTCATCAATGTATCCAATCCGGACTTGGATACATTGATGAGGGATAATGACTCCGGCCCGCGGGGTGGAGTATGGCCTATACCTTCCTCAGGGAACGTGATCAAGTCAATATGTCCCCTCGGTGGGGTTGATGATTATGTATCCATAACAAAAGTAATTTTTTTTTTAACCATAGCTTTGAAAAGTTAGTACTTGACTGCCGGGGGGTGGGCAGTAGCGCCCCCCGCAGTACAATTCCACCGAACTGCGATCCCCCCAACCCGCATGCCCAGCGTGGGGATTAGGGTCATTACCCCCTATGATAGGCGAGCCGTTTGTCTTTACATCGATTTGAGGCTCGATTCTGTGTCTTTAGTCACACTAAAGGCCAACTTCTGAAGTGAGAATTTTCGCTAAGTAAATAGTTAACAGTAGCGCTGTCTCTTCGAATTTCCCAGGAACGAGCGTGTCAGAACGTTACTTAAGTATTTACTTAGTGAAACTCCCAATTTAGACACCGGCCCCCGACACGTATTTTGGTAAATCTACAGATAAGTAGAATATTGACTTGATCGATCGATATTCACCCTTGCATATCCCCATTGCCGGGCACGGGTCTCTTCGCACGGGGGCCAAGTCCGGGTTAGTGGAGGATTGTAAGACAGTGGCGGGCCTTACTGTCAGAAGTTATCAAGCCGCCCAGAAGGCCTCTGACTTGATACCTCTCTGTAATTGCAAAATGATTTACAAAAGCATAAAGCCAATAAATAAAAGTGGTTCACCCCACTACTGTCTGCCTACTCACTGATGATGATGATGGCCTCCACAAGGATTCCGTTGACGAGGACACCTTGCCTTTGTACTTGCCTACTCACTACTGTCTGTCTGTCAAACGGCATTCATTTACAAAACTTCGCATACCCAATTCAATTGACATTTCCTCTCTCTTGGCCGTTTGTATTCCGCCACATTGTCACCCCAGCACGGCACCTATAAGAGTATTCCATTTTATTTTATTTCATATACGGCTATTATTCTCGGGGACTCCACAAAGTTTCTATCTCTTGTCTCATTTAAAAATATATCGCCCAATTCATGTGAACGAATTTCCTGCAGCTGCGATTCTCAAACCTTTTAAAATCTTAAACGTCGCAAATGTATCAATAACCTATTTTATTGTTTTATGTATCATGACAATGTGCGAACAAAACTGTAACGTAAATTAGACACCTTCGAATTTTTTGTTTATGGATTTTTTGAGGTCAGCGTAACAAGTTAACAACGTAATAAATCGCATTAAGATCTTTAAGCCATTTTTTTTTATTTCTGAACCGTCACGCTTGTGTGTTCTTGTACCTTGTATGTCATATAAATAAGTTGTAAATAAGTTTTAATCAAGCGCACATAGAGGTTACTAGCGTACATTAAAACTAATATATTTTTGTCTACATATAGCGTCTATTAAGGAATTCTTCTCTGTGTTGGATGACGTAATCAGTTCAACTGTCATATCAATTTGTCATAATTATCTACATTTTTAATAAAAACATATTTTGACAATTCTGGCATCGTAAATAAATATCCTATTCTCTATTCTCTTCTATCCTATTTCATTTGTTTATGGTATCTTTGTTTGTTTACCATAATCCAGGGTATCTTAGTATGGAACCAAAACATCCGATAGTTTTGTGTGGAAGATTATTATTACACTATTTTTATTTTTAATGCACTAACCCGTGCTAAGGAACAAATTTAAAAAACCTATTTAGAGGCTAAAAAATTCACCCATGCCGGGATTCGAACCCGCAACCTCTGGCTATCCGTACCAGCGCTCTACCAATTGAGCCAATCGGCGACTCACGGCATCAGTGAAATTTCGAACCTCTTTACAATATTCTCTGTATTACGTACAGGCAGCGACATCTGACTTAAGCAAATTGCATAACTTACAGCCCCGACCACCTACTTTGCAGTTAGGTTTTAACATCGGAACGATATCACTGTACCCACATGATTACACTATTTTTATTTTTAATGCACTAACCCGTGCTAAGGAACAAATTTAAAAACCTATTTAGAGGCTAAAAATTTCACCCATGCCGGGATTCGAACCCGCAACCTCTGGCTATCCGTACCAGCGCTCTACCAATTGAGCCAATGGGCGACTCACGGCATCAGTGAAATTTCGAACCTCTTTACAATATTCTCTGTATTACGTACAGGCAGCGACATCTGACTTAAGCAAATTGCATTACTTACAGCCCCGACCACCTACTTTGCAGTTAGGTTTTAACATCGGAACGATATCACTGTACCCACATGATTAAATAAATAAATAATAAATAAATATTTACGGACATAGGTATAACACAGATCTCGTTAGCCCTATACTAAGTACAACTAAATGACTTGTGTTATAGGTGCTAACTAGACGATAGATTTAATACAATAAATACATAGATAACATCCAAGACCCGAGACACACTAGAAAAGTTCGTTTCCTAGTTAGACCCGGCCGGGGATCGAACCCGAGACCTTCCGTTTTACAGTCAGCGTGCTAAACCGCTGCGCCACCGAGGCCGTCGATTACACTATTTTTATTTTTAATGCACTAACCCGTGCTAAGGAAAAAATTTAAAAACCTATTTAGAGGCTAAAAATTTCACCCATGCCGGGATTCGAACCCGCAACCTCTGGCTATCCGTACCAGCGCTCTACCAATTGAGCCAATGGGCGACTTACGGCATCAGTGAAATTTCGAACCTCTTTACAATATTCTCTGTATTAAGTACAGGCAGCGACATCTGACTTAAGCAAATTGCATTACTTACAGCCCCGACCACCTACTTTGCAGTTAGGTTTTAACATCGGAACGATATCACTGTACCCACATAATTACACTATTTTTATTTTTAATGCACTAACCCGTGCTAAGGAACAAATTTAAAAACCTATTTAGAGGCAAAAAATTTCACCCATGCCGGGATTCGAACCCAGGTTCGGGTTCGGGTTAGTGCATTAAAAATAAAAATAGTGTAATCATGTGGGTACAGTGATATCGTTCCGATGTTAAAACCTAACTGCAAAGTAGGTGATCGGGGCTGTAAGTAATGCAATTTGCTTAAGTCAGATGTCGCTGCCTGTACGTAATACAGAGAATATTGTAAAGAGGTTCGAAATTTCACTGATGCCGTGAGTCGCCCATTGGCTCAATTGGTAGAGCGCTGGTACGGATAGCCAGAGGTTGCGGGTTCGAATCCCGGCATGGGTGAAATTTTTAGCCTCTAAATAGGTTTTTAAAGATTATTATTATTATTCCAATGTATCAAACCACAAATTTACCCACTGCTGGAAAACGGCCTCCGATTTTTTTTTTGAAATAACGTTGTTTTAAAAAATAAACAACCCATACCACAGGATATCCTAGTTTAGGACCAGGGCAAGAAAAAGCGCTGTGCGGAAGTGACTATTACTATACATATCCTTATATTGCTTCCCATTCCTACCCGTGGGTGCGGACCTGGATGCTGAAACACAGGCTTTTCTGAGCGCAGCTACAGAAGCTTTCAATTATTATAAAAAAAACACAGTTTAGTTGATCCTTCCAGGTAACTTTAAACAATAAGTGGGGATGTTAAGTGGAAATTGGTTTATAAAATAAACTATTTACTTTCTAACCCTGCGCACTGGACAGTTACATTATTTAGTTTCTGCAATTGGCACTGCTGAGTAGTTTCTAAGTCACAAGACCCATTTTTTAAAACATCTGATCTATAAGAGTGTTACAGAGGCACATTTTTTGAGAACCAGTGTACTAAAAGAGTGGCTGGCCAAACGTCTTTGTTGCAAAATGTTTTATAGAAAATATGCTGGCAATTTGAATAAGGAAGCCGCAAAACTGATGTCGGAATAACGTGACGCCATTGTTGCAAGAAATCCGGGTAAGAAGTCTACTAAGTGCTTGGTTACAGAATGTTGGACAAACAATCGCAGTTCAATGTCGTATCAAGGGTATAACCCGTACGATATCGAAGAAAAACATCACAAGTTAAGTTGCTCAGGTTAAGGCGCGTCTCCTACTTGCGTCTTTCGTGAAACTTTACACAAAACTGTTGGTTTCCAATGTTAAATTGTTTAGCAATCAGTGTCAAGAAAACTGCTATTGCTGTTTGTATTTTTCACCACGTATTTGGTCAATACTCCCCTGTTGACTGTCTATCTAAGATATTGAAATGGAAATTGCTGTTGACTTTTCAAGCGTCTTTGCTTAGATAGATAGAGAACATTTTATTGCGCAACTAGAAAAAAGAAACAACCATGATTTCTTAAATCTAAGTAATGTTGGCAGTCTTATCGCTAAAAGCGATCTTTTCCAGACAACTTTTGGATGAAGTGGATACACTAGTAGGTGCATGTACATCACACTAATATTATATTGACGAAAGTTTGTATGTTTGTTACTTCTTTACGTCTAAACGGCTAATGAAATTTGGCATGGTGTTAGTTGATATCCTGGATTAACACATAGGCTACGTATTACTGCGAGAAAATATCTTTTACTTAAAAACCTATTTAGAGGCTAAAAATTTCACCCATGCCGGGATTCGAACCCGCAACCTCTGGCTATCCGTGCCAGCGCTCTACCAATTGAACCAATGGGCGACTCACGGCATCAGTGATATTTTTAGCCTCTAAATAGGTTTTTAAGTATATCTTTTACTGTTAAACAGAATTTATTTTCCGCAATAAACCACGGGTAACAAAGCGAATAACGGAATCGAAAATATATTGATACCAAGTAGCAAGAGTGTGCGAGAATGTAAAATAAATACAATACAATAAAAAGTGCATAATATGTTTAAATAATAATATACATAGATACCTACGAAATATATACTTATTTAAACAATTAAATACATACGAGTATCAGCAACAGTTTTACCGGTTTAAGTAGTGAGGTAGTTATGTTACTTTAGCATACCATGCGTGAGCTATAAGATAATACGTTGATATCTATGGAGAACTCCCAAATAAAAGTACATTTTTATCGCCATGCACACTTTTTATTTTTATATTTTTTTTATTTTGTACTTTATTTATGATTTTTAAGTGTGAAGTGCTCGTGGCCCAGGCGAACCGAGTGATTGGAATCAATCACTGGCTAAGCAACAACAGGCGCGTTCAGGTACAGGATGGGTGAGCGTCCCGTGACTACCGCTAGTGGCACATTACCTAGCGTTTCCGTGCTTCGCAAGGCACGTTAAGTCGTTGGTACCGGCTGTCATATAATGGCAGTCGTTAAGCCATGTCAGAGGCCTTATGGGCGGCTTGATAACTTCTGACAATAAGGCCCGCCACTGTCTTGCAATCCTCTACCAACCCGGACTTGGCCCCCGTGGTGGAGTATGGCCTAGCCTTCCTGCGATGCAGGAAGTGACCCGTGCCCCAGCAGTGGGGACATACCAGGGTTGATACCGTAAGTGTGCAATAAAGTAAAAGTAAAAGCCTTCTCCTGAGGCTCTCTCGAAAATATCTCAGAGAATCCAGGAATTGCTTTACTTACAAAATGAATTTGGCAGAGCTCTTCACAAAAAAACCTTACAAATTGTGTCGAAATAAGATTTGATTAAGTACTATTTCAGGCCGAAACTCTTTTCGGCCCTGAAATGGTACTTAATCAAACAGAGCTTTTATGCTATTAGAGAGATTTGTTTTTATTACATGTTCAGATTGAATGGCACTTCCGACTGTAACAGTAGGAAATTTTGAAATGTCTGTTATTTTTAAAAACCTATGTCTGTTATTGTTTCAGCCAAAAATAGATTGGTGGAAAGAACCATTTTTATAGCATTATTATTTTTTAACACATGGGACTCTACAACTGTAATTATAGTTTCTATTTCTTGACAATTTTTGATCTAGGTATTTAATAAAAATATTAACTGAAATATATTTACTAAATAAATGCAAACTAATACTAAATTGAAGATTAAATTAATGGCCTACTTAGGAGCTAAAAATTCCACCCATGCCGGGATTCGTACCCGCGGGTTCGAATCCCGGCATGGGTGGAATTTTTAGCTTCTAAATAGGTTTTTAAAATTGTCCTTAGCACGGGTTATTGCATTAATAAGAATATAATTAAATTAATGGGTAAATTCAACACTAATTAATATAAACTTTTCACTTTTGTAGGATCTTTTTGGCCACAAAAAATAACACAACGTTTCTATCAGAAGTTTAAACCCATTGACGGACCCAGTCTACAAATTTTAATGGTTATTTATTTATTTTATAGTTTATTTCAAGTTCAATTTAGGGTAATTTTTTTTTTGTTCTATTGAAATAAGTGTATTGAAATAAATTTTGTTCTATTGACGACCTCCGTAGCGGTAGCGCATTTGCCTACCATACGAGAGGTCCCGAGTTCGAACCCCGGCTGAGGACGAAAAAAAAACCCCAGTTCTTGGATGTTTACATGTTTGTGACGTCGCTGTTTCTGGTTCCCGCGACACAGGGTATCCTAGTGTGGGGCCAGAAACAATGTATGTGTCAATATGTAAATGTTATGTTATGTTAAGTTACTTACATATTTCTGTACTTCAACTAAATGATTCCACAAAGGAGACGCTTCATACTGAGTTGGGCCCAAACACGTAAGTGCCGGCCAGCGAAAAAATACTATTCTAAACGATGGGTCACATTGATTTGTTGATTTCATACTAAGAAACCTATATCGTAAAATGAATACCTTAAGTACTAGTAGACGTTAGAGGTCAGATTTTTCTATACATTTTTAATAATGCAGAACAGACGTTAAAAGCAATACATGCCTTATTCTTTTATGTTAGATGATTTACACTCCGTCTAGTAGCAATAGTTGTTAGTTTACTTTAATAAACAATACAATATAGTACCTTCATGCCGTTTTCTAGATTTTGCATCATGATCTAACATGCATGTAACTCTTTAATATTGGCAATAAATTATTTTTATCTTTTTTCTTTTGTTATCTTGTAAAAGTTTTGAGGAAGACTCCCTACACAAACCCTAATACGTATATTTTATAAACACGTTACAATATTTTTTTTCCAATGTATGGGAATATAAGATTTTCAATGTCTGATAGTAGCTAAACGATAGGCTGTTTTGGTGCCATAGTATGAAATGTTCTGGACAATGTGCGTAACAGTTTGGAAATGTTTAATTCATCATCGTGGGTTAGCTGGAAGAAAATATCTAGTATTAAGCTCGCCTTTGTACAAATTATGTTTTCAGTGCAATAAAGAATTTTCATTCATTCATACTTTCAAAGAAATTATAATAAGTGATGATAAAAAACAACGTAAAAAAGTTCACTGTTTCCAAAGGCACTTATTTCGATAACTGTACCTACATTAAGTTTTATTTCCTCCGCGTCTTTAAGAAAAGTAAAAAAGGAAAATGCTCTCAAACTTATTACAGACGTTTACAATGAGAGATTGGACTAAGGAGCGTTGTTCGTCAAAAAACTAATTCTTTCAAACGAAAGGTCCCCTTTCATTGGAAATGAAATGGGCCTTGATAGCTATCGGAATAGCCTTGGGTAACTCAAGAGCCAGATATGAGTGGACACACAACTCCCTCGCCGTCAAGTGTGTCCCATTCATATCCCAGAGATGTCAACTATATCTGGCTCCCTCACACATACTCTCAACAACTCAGTACTCTAGTCATCTCATGCTACTTTATCCAGCTCACACACAATGCGGTAGAGCGAGATCAACATCGTCTGACATCGGTTACATTCAGCCGCATTTCTCCTCGTATTCAACGAGCGATGAGAGAAATTTCACAAAAAAAAACGTGTGATCTGGATAAAGTAGGGAATAGGTAGATATGCCTGACTCACCAGTTGTGTCTCTCATTTCCACACGTACTTAGTTGATTGGACGTCGTGTGAGCTAGGACACATGTGGTAAGCGAGATATGATAGAGATATAGTGTGTCTCGGTGAGCAAAGATATAAGATATAACAACTCCCTCTAAGGACACACTTTGGCCAAGTCTATATCGGAACAAAATTGAAGGAATTTAATGTGGATCTTGTTATTGGCTGCGACCAATGGAGGTATATATGGAAGACTGGTATTCTTCTTATAAGCGTGTCGATGGCAAGCCATAGTGGTGAAAGGATTTGCCAATCAGCGTTTGGAGTCGCTGATGTTTGCCCAGGGTACACTAGACCTACGGGGTAAGCGAGTAAGTCGTTCGGGGAAGGCTTCTTTCATACACTCCTTGCCACGATCCTGACATATTACTTGGGCTTCAACAAAATTCATTAGTCTTTGCATGCACGCACAAGATACATTTGATAGATAAAGGTAGTCGATAGTTACTGATATATTTCGATTCAGCCTTAGATAGATAGATAGAGAACACTTTATTGCAAAATCGGAGAAATATTACAACCATGATTTCATCATGATTCATGATTTTTAGGTGTCTATCTTTTTTTCCGAGCGTTTCCGGGCTTTGCCAGGTACGTTAAGCCGTTGGTGCCGGCTGTCACGTAATGACAGTCGCTAAGTCATGTCAGAGGCCTTATGGGCGGCTTAATAACTTCTGACAGTAAGGCCTGCCATACTATCCTCCACCAACCCAGACTTTGCCGCAACCCGGCCGTGGTAAAGTATGGTCTAATGCAGCTATCATACCTTGCATCGCAGGAAGAGACCCGTGTTCCAGCAGTGGGGACATACAAGGGTTGATATCGATATTAATCGATATAGTCTAATTTGTGTTGTTAATTCTGTACAATAAATAGGTAATAACTTCCATACAATACAATCACTTGTCTTGGTCCCAAACTCGGATGCCCTGTGTTTTGGTTACCAGGCAAGGACATCACAAACATGCAAATACACCCAGACTGTAATTAAAATAGTAACTATCTACAGAATGAGATGATTTATGCAGTGCCCAGTGGCATATTCACTCACACTAGATGGATGAACGGACCGCTCGGCAGCTGCAGTGTCTGAGACACTGTTTTAGATGAAGTAGGCTTGTCAAGCACCTATACCATCCTGACAGCTTAATCGACCCAGCATGTAAAACAAACAAGTCAATACGTGCAAGACAGACAAAGATTTTCCTCACGATGCCTAGCCCACAAGAAAGAGAAGAATATATTAAGACTGACACGTTTAATATGCCTTCCTGCTATGCAGGAAGAGACTCGTGCTCCAACAGTGGGGACATACAAGGGTTGATACCGATCACTGTTTAATATGTTCGTGTAAATCAATCGTTTTTAGTATAATCTGTAATCGATCAGAATAGGATGGAGACTTGTCGAATTTAATTTTACCCTTAACTAGCTGATCCAGCGAACTACATACCGCCTGGTACCATCGATTCTTTTTTTTTCTCTCCATAAGAACCGTCCTCGTATTTCAAGGAATATTCTAAAAAAGAATTGGCAAAATCGGTTCAGCTACTCCCGAGATTTGCGCTTACCAACATATTCAGCGATTAATTTTTATATATCAAATTTTCGTTGATTTTGGTCTTTACTTCAATATTATAAATAAGTAAGGTTAAATTTCAGGCAACGTTGAAAATAAAATAAGTCATAGGAACATGCCCGTATCGGGGATCAAACCTGGGTCTCTAGCTTCGCAATCTATTGTTCTGCCCAGTGGGATACAACAATTTGCATATAATGAATAATTATCTAATCTATCCATTTAAATTTACTTATTAATATACCAATCTATCTATCAATCTGTTTGTCTAGTCAGTTTCCATCGGTAAGTACCTACTACAATTTTTTTTTTATTAACATATTTTCAATGTTTTCACATATATATTTTTTTAATGTCTGTCTGTAATACGTTGTTCTCCCATTACACCAACGGAAAATAAAAATAATTATTAGCGGCTCATTGGAATTAACTTTTTTTTTGCCGGGAAACAAGCCTGGTACTGACAGTCACAAAAGCCGCCCGAGTATAATTGTGAATAAAAACTCCCCGAAGAGTGATTTAATAAAAAACTTTGTAGAAAGTTATTTACATTACAGTTATTGCATGAAATTCTTTTGTTCTTTTTTCATTGATATAAAGTATGTGCTCACTTAATAATAATAATCCTTAGGAAAAAGTAAATAGGATAATAATTTTTGAACTACAACTTTCGTTAGTACTACACATTTTTATTTTTAAATTAATTCGGACCAGACTTTTTGTAGGACCAAGTAAGTGAATCCACTAAATCTTGAGCGATTTCAATCACTTAACTATCAAATTCCTTGTTAATTACTTTTAATTTCCTATTTACAGCAGTGGAGTGACGCCGGCTGATTATGACGATTAACAAATTAAATTAGTGCAGAGAGAGAGAGAGAGAGATAGATAGAATATTCTTTATTGTACACAGAAATTACAGTAACAGAAATTATATTAAAAAATACAGTACAAATGGCGGCCTCATCACTAAAAGCAATTTCTTCCAGGCAACCGTATTTAGAGAATTTCGGTGTGATTTTTTTTAATGTTTTTTTGTTTTTTTATGTCATATTATTATTATTATTAAATTCTTTATTGTACCTGTAAAGATTGTACAATTGGCGGGCTTAATACTAAATAGTATTTTATCATACAAAATCTTACAGCATTACAGTCTAAACTAATGCGCTAACGAGTTATGTGTGTGTGTGTGTGTGTGTAAAATTGGTGTGATCAATTAAATGAGACACAGTTGTTAATAGTGATGTAGTAGTGCATTCTGTAAACATAATATGAAGTCGTGTGGCGAGATAGTTGCTTTATTTATTAGTACAACGACACAGTAGCCTCGTGTTTATGCGAGCTAGTCACGGCAAGTTTTGATGGAGCTGTAATAGCGTGGTTTGACGCGGTGGCGAGGGTCGGTCTCTGGAAATAGTTAACGATGATTGATCCGTACGTTTTACAACGTTGATTGCGTTGAGAAGATATTACTCCTATGTTAATATGGGAGTTGTTTGTTATATGCGGAAAATCACTACGAAAAAGGTTCTTTGAAAGAAAAGCTTGAAGCTTTTGAAGCTAACGAGTAATGGAATGAAAACCTAATTAGAGACTCCCGTGTCTTATTTCGTTCAGCAACTTCCCGTCGTAAGGTTGTCTGGAAGTAATTGCTTTTAGCACTAAGGCCGCCAATTGTACTTTGTATTTTTACATGTTTTGTAATATGTGCTCTGGTGTACAATAAAGAATATTCTTATCTTATCTTAGAGGCTAAGAATTCCGCCCATGGCGAAATTGTCCTCAGCACGGGTAAGTGCAATAAAAAGAATATATTAATGAAATGAAATTAAATGAAAAGGTTTTATTCAAAGTAGCGCAGAAACTGCGGCTTAGTGAACGTTACAACTCAATCTAGGTGTCCATTTTAAAATCTAGATCATTTTGGAGAAAAAATGGAAAAAAAAAACTCCAAACTTAGTCTTTTCAAAGTCCTTAATTAACAGAGTTTACATAATTATTTACATTTATATTAACACAGAACTAATGCATTGTACTGGTTTTAATTCCAGACATCAGTATACCGAAATGCTCTCTAAAATGTAGTGCAGTAGATCAAAGGCCTCATTGGTGGTCGAATTCCATTTCAATTCAATTCTCATTTGCAGGAAGACGGTCGGAATTGCTCAGGTGAGCGAAATATACTCGTAGATCTTCTTCTTTCGTGTCGAAAGCGTTGACTCTTCCTTAGACATCTAGATCCTTAAGCCGCGCTGCGATTGCCCAAGTGATGCCTTCATGATATCCTGGGCGCTGTGGAGCTTCAGGATAGACACAAGGTACAATTTCTAGGATGGCTGGAAGAAATTTCTTTTGAAACAAGTCCGCCTTTGCACGTAATTTTTATCACAAACCTGTTATATTATTTTTAATGCACTAACCCGTGCTAAGGACAATTAATAAGGATAGCCATAGGTCGCGGGTTCGAATACCGGCATGGGTGGAATTTTTAGCCTCCAAATAGGTTTTTAAAAACAAACCTGTTTAAAAACCTATTTAGAGGCTAAAAATTTCACCCATGCCGGGATTCGAACCCGCAACCTCTGGCTATCCGTACCAGCGCTCTACCAATTGAGCCAATGGGCGACTCACGGCATCAGTGAAATTTCGAACCTCTTTACGATATTCTCTGTATTACGTATAGGCAGCGACATCTGACTTTAGCAAATTGCATTACTTACAGCCCCGACCACCTACTTTGCAGTTAGGTTTAACATCGGAACGATATCACTGTACCAACATGATTACACTATTTTATTATTTTTTATTTTAAAATAGTGTAACAAACCTGTTATTTAAGCTTTATTTTTAATAAAGTTTTTATTGTGCAATAAAGGGTAAGAAACAAATGTTGTTTGTACAGCTCCACATCGGCACGAGGTATTAGCATCTTCAGGCAGAATCCTTCATCTCTTAAGATCACCCCTGGATCAAAATCCCGCTTAAGTGGATCAGATGAAATAGTGAAAAACAGAAATTCTTATCATAGGAGTGCACTTATATTATATTAAATATATATAAATCAGTCCTGTATTATATTCTTTACTGGCACTACCCCTCCCACTGTCCGAATTATCATGGGTTAGCTGGAAGAAAATACTATCTAGTATTAAACTCGGGTAGGTGGGCAAGACTTGCCACCGAGTGGGTGCCACAAGGTGGTCGTCGCAGGAGAGGTAGGCCAAGAAAACGTTGGCGAGACGATCTCGACCGACACATGCCGGAGTGGTCTGAGGTGGCACAAGACAGAAACATCTGGTCTGAGTTGGGGGAGGCCTTTGCCCAGCAGTGGGACACAAACGAGGCTACGTAAAAAAAAAATTAAACTCGCCTTTGTGCAAATTTGTTTTTAGTGCAATAAAGAATTATCATTCATTAATTCATGACATTTTATTGCACACGAAACATTTAACAGGACATTATATAAGAAATAACATATACAAAGGCGAGCATATCTCTGAAAGAGATTTCTTCCAGCAAACCTCAGAGAGTCGGAGTCGCACTTCTATTGATCACTTCTATTATAATGGAATCACTCTGCCAAATATATGATCAGTTTCATTTTTATGCATTTCTCTTCGTAACATTTAAGAAATCTAATGGTTGTACTTATGATTCTGTTTTCTAACCAACGTTACAAAGAGAATTGTTAAGAAACATGTCAAGAGTTGAAACAACATTGTTCCTGTCTGAATAAACTACTTATATAGTACAAAAGTGAATAGTGAGGTATATGAAAGAACGTTAGGGCATATGTTAACGAACTAACATAATATATCACAATTTACTAACGTAATATAGGTATGTTATTTTTCTTAAACATGCGCGGAAATATTATCATTACCTTTGAATAAAGAACACGCGAAATATCATATTTACGTAGACTGAAAAACCAAAATCACTTCCCGGCGCATTCTTTGAATTTGGAACGAAGAGCGCACCGGCAATGTTGTATGAAACGGTGTGCTGTTTGAATTTAGAACTCTTTCATCTATCGTACACATTGCGTTCTCGTGACTGTATAGCCACAGATCCGTTTACCTTTCAGCACAAACTATAAAATAAAAAAAAATTGGCGGTAAAGCGGAGTTCGTTGTTATTTGGTTAATTATAAATTATTATTAACTCCACCAGATTTAAGATCGGAAGCTAAAGTAGCGATGGAAAACCTGCTTCCAGCGAAATCAAAAGAAAAACAATAACATTTTCGTTCAATAATTGTCCTAACATGAGCAATATCACTTTTGATATTAATTAAATTTATTATGTAAAAGGTCTTTTTTATTTTCTTGCATTTTTTTTAAGAAAAGCACGGCCACGTCCCATAATATGCCACGGCCGCAATGACTGCCTGTCTCGTATCATTGAAGTCCTCGCCTGCGGCTCGGCCTTCAAACTCATACTCGACCTGCAATGGCCTATTTCGCTGCCTTTGCAATAATGTACTATTTTATGTCAGTAAAAAAAATTATATGAGTATAATCCTATGTAAGTAAATATTTCAAATTAAATTACGTATTTGTGTATGAAAATAAAATCGTATCTGAACCAGTTTTTCCGTCTCCAGTTATCTGAGGGCTATTTTTTCAATGTTATTCCTAGGCCCACAACTCATCGTACTTCTATTATGTTTTCGTTTCAAGATTACATCGAAGCCTTGTATTAACATAAGAAAGACTCTCTTTGCCACAAACTTTCCTTCGAGGATAGGATTTCGCGGAAAATAAGTATCCAGCCAATGTTATTAGTCCCTCAAATGATTTCTCGAATGACAGGCACTTCGTTAGATGTTATCGAAAGATTAATCTGAAAATAAGAATATCGAACTTTTGCTACTTGTTACGAAAAAAAAACATGAAATATGTTTCTTATATTTACCTACTTTTTTGTTACTTCGTGACCTTTGTAAATGTAATGTCAGTCTAGGAGTATTTCCATGTTTTTAATCTGTCTCCTGGTATCTGGTGACTATAACACTCGGTAGCTTATTTTGGGGCCAGTCTGGTCAGTACGACCTTTACGTTTTAAATGTCAAATGTTCCGACTTTCCAGCACATCAATTGTCAAATCCTGACATTTTCTTCTTCTTCAGGCTATATTATGTAGTCCACTGCTGGACATAGCCCTCCCCTAATGAGCGCCATAGCGCCCTGTCTTCAGCTTGCCGCATCCAGCATCTGCCTGCAGTTTTTTGCAGATCGTCATCCCACCTGGTCGGAGGGCGCCCTACACTACGTTTGCCGAGTCGCGGTCTCCACTCAAGAATGCGTTTACTCCAACGGTTGTCGGTTCTTCACGAGATGCTCCGATTTTCCAGCACATCAATTGTCAAATCCTGTCATTTTAGCGCGACAAAACTCGTAACTCGTGCCATTGAACTACCCATGCTGGGCAAGTTGTTCTTTAATGTAGATCACATCACATCACAAAAATATTATAAATGCTAAAGTTTGTGAGTATTTTTGTTGCCTGCTGTGTGGTTTCGGCCTAGAGAATAGCATCAACTCAAATTCTTCCCGCGGGTGTCGTAAAAGGCGACTAAGGCACACAAACCGGGGGGTGGGCAGCAGCGCCCCCTGCAGTACAATTCCAGCAAACTGCGATCCCCAACACGCATGCCCAGCGTGGGTAGTATGGGCATTACCCCCCAATGATGGCACAACCTTGCGCTATGTTTGGCGCTCATTAGGGGAGGGCTGTGTCCAGCAGTGGACTAATATAGCCTTAAGAAGAAGATGTGTGTTACTTTTTCACATCTAAGCGGTTGGCGCGATTTAATAAAATTTGGTATGGAGTTAGCTGCAAGAAGAACCAAGGTCGAAGACGTTGGTGAGCGGATCACAGACTTAAAGTGGAGATGGGCGGGACACTTGGCTAGAAGAGAAGACGGCCGGTGGACCAGGGCAGTATCGGAGTGGTGGCCAAGGGAGGGAAGGAGGTTGGTAGGCAGACCACCGACACGATGGTCAGACGACATCGTGAGGGTTGCGGGCCAGAGATGGACCAGGTTAGCACAGGACCGTGAGGAATGGCGCAATAAAAAGGAGGCCTATGCCCAGCAGTGGGTTGATGTGGGCTGATTATAGATATAGATAGATAGTAAGCTGCCACCCTAGATCAACACAGGCTACGTTTTACTGCGGAAAATATCTATTTCCCATGAGAAAATCGATGAACCGCGGGTGACATCGCGGGAAGTGCTCGTGGCGTAGCGGAACCGAGTAGCTTCCACTTGGATTAAGCAACAACAGGCGCAGTCAGGTACTGGATGGGTGACCATCTCGTGACTGCCGTTAGTGGCATTTTTTCAGAGCGCTTCCGTGCTTCGCAACGAACACTAAGCCGTTGGTGCTGGCTGTCATGTAATGGCAGTCTTTAAGCCATGTCAGAGGTTTTATGGGCGGCTTGATAACTTCTGACAGTAGGGCCCGCCACTGTCTTACAATCCTCCACCAACCCGGACTTGGCCCCCGTGCGGTACACCAACCTTCCTGCCATACAGGAAGAGACCCGTGCCTCAACAGTAGGGACATATAAAGGGTTGATATCGAACATCGCGGTGTCCAGCTAGTTCATGTATAAATTATGTAAAATATTGCGTTTTACATAGAGCATTTTCTCTATGTAAAACGCAATATTTTACATTGTACACAGTTGATGAAGTTCAGAACTCTTGTCTCAAAACCATTAATTACTTAACTTCACTTTCCACTCGCCATGACCTTGAAAAGCCTTTTGCCATTCAACCATACTCATTATTCGCTACGTACACGCACGCAGTTGAAGGGTACTTTCTATCTTTCCCTTAGCTGATTCTTCCCCTATTTGGTCGAAGTATAGCCGCCGGGGTCCTTACTGGTTCACTTACTCGCATTTGCTAGCACATACTCGGCAGTTTATATTGAGATGATGGAAGGTCCGGTAAAGGATGTCATCAATAAAAATAAAAGAGTGTGCGAGCGAAAAGAAATGCTTACGTAATACGCGCCCTTAAGGTCGTAGCAAATTATGGACCAGTTTCTGAATTGAACATTTCGCTAAGTAAATGTCTCCTGGAATTCGTTATCAAATAGAGTGACTAAAACGTTACGGACTGTTATATGCTTCTAAAGCGCTGACTGGGAGAGGCCATTTAGTCCCAGTCACAAGAGTATTTTTTTTTCTTTTTTATTATCAAGCCGATTTAGTGTCCCCCCTATAGTTCTCGACTTCTCTCAGTCCTAGGCCATTCCGCGCTACTCCAGAACAAAGTTTGTGAGGTCTTCCTTACACTATATGCTATATAAATTACCAAAAATATGCATACTCGCAATGACAGCTAGCTTTCGCCTTACAACCGACGCGCTTAGGTCGATCTTCCACCTTGACGGCGTCGCCGGCGCGCTTGAAGTAAGCAGACCGCATGCTTACAGCGTGCCGACTGCAAGCGGCCAGCTTATCCTAATCCCAAGAGTTTTCAATCACTAAGGCCATAAAATATGCGAAACTTGCTATGGCAGTAAGCTTCCACTCTGCAACCGGGGCGCATACGGCGAGGTTTAATTTCCCGGGCGACGCCCGGCGCGCTTGAAGTAAGCAAACCCCATGATTACAGCGCACCGACTGCAAGCGACAAGCTACTCCCAATCCCAAACATTTTCAATCACTAATGCCATAAAATATGCGAAACTTGTGGTGGCAGTAAACTTGAACCCTGCAGCCGGTACGCCTACAGTGAACTTCCACCTCTCCCTGCAGCCTGTGAGGTTACTTCTCGCGGGCGAGGCATGGTAAGCGGAGCTGTGCTGCTGCTGTATCGTTGCGTTCCGGTATAATGTGCCATGACCTTTACACTTATCTCAGCTGCCAAAATCTGTAACTAGGTTTCCTTTCGCTGGTTTTTTGCCTCACGTCTGGGAATTACGTGTCGTTTTTTCCGGCGTCCCTTGCAGTAATGAAGATGAGTTAGCGGCTAGCTGGTTGATGGTTTTTGTTCGTGCGCTACCTAATATTTCTTCCGGGAGAGGAATTTATACACACACTTACCCACTGTTTGTGAGAAAACTTGCGTCTTGTATAATAAGTATATCTTCACAATACAATCACCTCTTCTGGCCCCAAACTACAGGGTGACTGTGAATTCACTTTCAAAGGCGACTTACTTACGTTAGGGCTAGAGCTATTTAGGGTAAGTCTGCTTTGTTCCTGAACCGGATTTTTATCTAAAATAGCGTCTTTGTAATTTAGAATTTTAAATATAAATTTTGTAATAAATGCAAATCTATTGAACCTATAGTTCAATAGATTTGCATTTATTAATTAATTTAAGTTAATTTAAGATAATTAAATTTCACCTAATAAATAATCGCGATTAGACCCGTTTTACAATAAATATACATAAAATCATACATTGAACATGTTGCCCGAAATAAAATACATACATACATAACCTCACGCCTGTATCCTAGAGGGGTAGGCAGAAACCAGGAACTGCCACTTGCCACGATCCTGACAGATCACCTTCGCTTCAACAACGTTCATAAGTCGTTGTACGCACGCACGCCGGTTCCGGGTACTTTTTATCTTTTTTTTTGCTAATACATCCCCTATTTGGTCGCTTTATATCCGCCTGAGACGTCCCTTACCAGCCCTTCCACTCACATTCGCAGTATATATATTTGTTCTATCAATCTTTCTTCATTTTAACATTCCTTTATCAATTCTAGTCACTACATCCTCTTTCAGTCCAAAACGTTCTCTAATCAGACTATTGCGTATCATGTCATTCATCCGGTATACGGTCGCGGTCTAAAAATGTTTATCAGTTTTCACATTAGATTCTTTAGCACACAGTGTGCAGTAAAGTCTAAAATGCTATATCTAGGTACGTATTACTTTTTAATAGTTGTTGCATCGATTCAAACAAAAAGAGTATTCATGACGTTTTGATGATGATACTCTTTTCTTTATTTAAAAGTTGACATAATTGAATTTTTCACAATGACATTTATCAAAAATACTAGGATTGAATTAATAGAAATTGATTGTAAAACCATGGCAACCTCGCTTGAGAGAATCTTTATTGCTTCTTCTATGCTCTATGCCTAATCAAATACATAATATCATCGACCATGTGGCATAGATTTGTGCATGCAATTACCAACCTTAAGGTGGTAAACATTTTCAGACCGCAAGTGCACAGTAAAGAATATTCTTATCTTATCTTATACTAGCCAAAGGCACGCCCAAATAGATGAGTAGATGTACGTAGGTAAATGTAAACGGCGGGAATAGTAAAGTATGACTTGCCTACATCAAACAAACAGTAAAATAAACAGCAGCCTGATAAATTATTGCTTTCAATCAGTACAAAGCGGGATCCCAGTATGGTAATGAGATTGATTCGTGTACATTGAAGCGCAAAAGTCTCTTACTAATTGTAAGCGGCGAAGTGGAGATCAATAAGGGTGACGCGTGAGGTAAGAGTTACTTTAGCATTTCTTAATGATTCGCGATACTCATACATAGTTATATATTAAACGGGTGGAATCGCGATTATTTAATAGGTATTAAGGAAATAAATAATCGCAATAAGAGCCGTGAAAACAATGAAAGTATGAACTGTTCATGGTTTTGCAATAAATAAATGAAAAATGAAATATATAACTATGTAAGAGTCATATTACACTAAACAGTTCGATCTACATTCTAACTGGGGTTATTATACTCGTATATTATAAATTTATATATTAAGTAACATTTACTTTAAGCCCCCTCCCCAAACATTTTTGTAAAGAAAGCTCCTACCTTCTTAGATAGAATTCTCTAGTAGCGTGCAGTTACTTGATTTTTTTTTGTGAAATGCCTATCCCTCTGGGATAAAAACGTATGTATGTCTTAGATACATTATTTGGGTTGCCACTCGAAGCTGTATAAAAATTATCTGTCACATAATACTTCATAATGCCTCGCAGTGCTTATACACAGTTTTATATTAAACGCGTCTAATCGAGATTATTTACTAGGTAAAATATAACTTGTACTCGCCACTTCAGTCTTCCCGTGACTGCAACGGCAACTGCATCGTGGCCGAACAGTGGGAATTAATGTAATTACTTTTACCTCATAAACACCCGGGATTACTCCATTATAGCATATAAATGGTTATCGTTGTATCACTGAAACACATTTGTTCTTATGTAAATTTTAAGTAAGTGATTTTGTGTGTTACGGGCGTAACCGTCCATCGAAGTTCAAAAATTATAATGATCTTTATTCGATATCAACCCTTGTATGTCCCAACTGCCTGGGGCACGGGTCTCTTCCTGGATCGCAGGAAGGTTAGGCCCTACTCCACCACAGGGGCCGAGTCCGGGTTGGTGGAGGATTGTAAGACAGCGGCGAGCCTTACTGTCAGGAGTTATCAAGCCGCCCATAAGGCCTCGGACCCGGCTCAACGACTGCCATTACATGACAGCCGGCACCAACGGCTTAGCGTGCCTTGCGTTGCACGGATGATAAGGAAACTCCAGATCTGTTTCAATTTCTTATTTTCTGATTGGGTAATTGTTTGTGACTGTTTGTCTGTAATAAATAAAAGTAAATAACTAAACTACACCTGTTATATGCAACAATAATAACTATTGTAACCATCTATCCACAGAGCAGATCTACCTTTAGTTTATTTCTCTCCGGAGTGTACATTCTTACAATTGAATACAGAGCCTCGGAGCCGTTCGCACCCTATTCTAGTGATCTCGGCCTTCAGCCAACATGCTCCTATGAGCCTTGTTATGGCCCGTTCCTTGCCCTGTCGCGTATTTACAACTCCCCCTTTAGAGTGACTTTGCATTTCAAGAGACAAGGCTGAGCTATTTGAGTCAAGTTCTTACTTTCTTTCATCGCATACTTTACTTCCACGAAAATTGTTTTTACTGGTAAACAAAATTTGAGAGTTGGTTTGGGAAGGTTCCCTTTAGCGATTCGGGGTGAACAGATTAAAAGATCTTAGTATTGTATAAGTGTATTGTTTCTAATTTTGTCAGTTGGAAATTATGACTAATAAGTTAATAACGTAACATAACATTTACATACCTACAGGCACATACATTGCTTCTATCTAGCCACACTAGGATACCCTGTGTCGTGGAAAAATAACGACATCACAAACATGTAAACATCCAAGGCCTTGGGTTTTTTTTTATTCCCAGCCCGGGTCTTCTTGCATGGTAGGTAGATGGTAATTAGACATGATACGGCGAGCCTAACGAGGCAGTAAAAATAATGTTGACGTTTGGATTTTAAAGGTTAAAATGTATCAGAGAGCATCAGTTGAAATTTTTGATGATAAAGAACTACTAATAATGTAAGTATTTTTTTCATTAACATACCTCCGATATTGTAATATAGAGTTGAAAAAAAAAATGTAATAAAAATCTTTATTTTGTATTTCCATTTCATTCCATTTCGCCCGCATTGGGACAAGACCTTAACCAGACGCGTATTTACAATTCCCTATTTACACAACTCATCCGTGCGGAATGAGTCTCAGACGTGTTTGTTTATTGATTTAAATTAGGTAGAGCGCTGAAATGGAGTAGGGCTGGCGTGAATGGCAAATAATGAGGTCGGAGGTGACAATGTGTTTAAGTTTAGAACTAACGTATTGTTTGTGATTCGTTATTATCCTATTAATATTGTTGACTGCCTTGGTGGTCTAGCGGTATTACTTTTGATTACCATGCCGAAGGTCGTGGTTTGGATACTTGGGGTTTCCTAAGACTGGATATCTTTCTACGTATATTATATCCTTGTCTGGTTACCATAACACAGAGTATCCTAATTTGGGACCAGCACAAGTGATTGTGTTGTGTGGAAATTGTTATTATTTAGTATTAAATATTTGAGTGTTTTTTCCTCAATCACGCATAAATGGAGTTTGATTCGTACAGACAATTTCAATTATTAGGTAATTTTCTCTAATTTGACTCTGTAAGGCATACTCAAACGAACATTTAAATTTAACTTCCTATCTAAGAGCCACAACCACAAGAATCGGGCATAACATAGCACCCTTTCAATTCGCGTCTTGGCGACCCCAATACTACATTACCATTATCAGCCTAAGCCCCCCATAACTTACGAGCTCATAAACAAAAAGGAGTTTTGCAAATACGCGTCTTCGGATTACATTACCATAGCATAATGCTGTAGTATTTCGTCGCATGTCGTACCCAAAGCCGGCTGTAGGCTGTAAGCTGTTAAACGTGAAATTGCCTACTGCCTTGTCGAATGCTGTAGGGATTGTTCAAATGACCCGTGCGTGGTGATGATTTGGAATAATCTGGAAGGCAACGATGAAGGGTGTCACTTTTTTATGTAGCCTATAAACGCCCCACTGCAGGGCACAGGTCTTTGCTCAGAGAGAGAGAGAGAGAGAGATAAGGAGTATGGGCTTAATTAGCACGCGTGCCCAACGCGGATTGAAAATTTCAAGCGATGAGGTATTTTAATATTTCTGACACTCAGGTTTCCTCGCGATGTTTTCCGTCGCCGTTAGCGAGTGGTATTGCTTCTATAACTTTGCAAATTTAAATGTTAAAGGGTGTCATTGATAGATTTAACTGTGAAAACTGTGTTACTGAGAAAATGTTTGGTGAGAACTAAAACATTCGTAATAAACTAAGTTAGTATTGTATTCTACATTAATTCTACGAATATTTCGCTACATATTTAACTCTCTGGTCGTACCTTAATACTACGAACATTTTGCTCCGGATTTAACACTCTTTGATTGGCCTCTGTGGCGCAGCGGTTTGGCACGGTGACTGTAAAACCGAAGGTCTCGGGTTCGATCCCCGGCCGGGCCAAACTACGAAACGAACTTTTCTAGTTCATCTCGGGTCTTGGATGTTATCTACTTTATGTATTTATTGTATTAAATCTATCGTCGAGTTAGCACCTATAACACAAGTCATTTAGTTGTACTTACTTAGTATAGGGCTAATGAGATCTTTGTAATATGTCCATGAATATTTATTTATTTAATTTTTAAGAATTGTTCTGAGTCAGTGATTACATGCCTCTGCCTCGGTAGTCTGGCGTTTTACACGCATGCTTACCAGAAATTGATGGCGTGGGTTCCATTCCAATTCTTCAATCCCGATTTGTACGAATGGTCTTAATGTGGGTGTATTTCCATTTTCACATAGTTTGGGATCGAGATACGTGGTTGTGTTGTATGGAAGTTATTTATTTATGTCAATGTTTTCGCATCGCCTGGCAGCCTGTGCTCGGGTTGCCTAGGGACAAGTCTAATACAAAGACAGACCTATTCAAATACTAGTGTCTACAACCGTCCTTTAGAAGTGGCACGTTTGGGAAAGTATGCGAAAGTCTTCCTTTAACATTACTATCCCAGCGGAATGGCAGATGAAACTTTTTGTTTATCTTTGGAGCTCTTTGAGTTTTGTTACATTTCCAGAAGTGAATAAAGTGTAATGAGCCTCACTACTAGTAAAACTGTGATGTTTGCTACTCTTTTATGTCGGCATTGATAAGAGTTGCCATAAAGTAACCATCAGTTAAGTCTTAACAGTACTCTCTGCAAGTGTATTGATTCCATCTAATTTTAGGTTGTTTGACTCTGTATTCAGAGTTTGTATGCATTTTCTTAACCTTACCTGTGTGATAATGACCTTGGTAAACACAATTTAATTCATTGTTATTGCGGTCCAATGGGGTCTTTTAGAATTTTACAGCCTTTTCGTCTTATATCGGCCGAACGTTAAATCCTATGACTTTAATTAAAACTGTTTTTATACGGATTTATGCTCGTTTATTACATTGAGTTTATTATTATTCAGTTGTCTACCGTTGGAAAATCTCTGTTACAGAGGGCACACCGAATCTGCGACAAGGACCATCTACCTGCGGAACTCCAGCATGTCAAACGAGTACTTCGTGCAAACAAGCTGCAAGTTCCGCGTGTCCGTCGCGGAGGACGTGTCAAACCGGACACAGTCGAGCGAGTTCCAGCCTACCTGCCTTTCGTGAGAGGAGTGACTGACAAAATTGGGAGTATTTTGAAACGCGCCTCAATCAGAACCATCTACCAGCCGCCAAGAAAGATACACCAATTCATGCGAAGTGTCAAGCACAGGATTCCCTTACAAGAGGCAGGAGTATACAAGCTTGATTGTGAATGTGGTTCCTCGTACATTGGTCAAACGAAGCGTACCATAGCTGAGCGGGTGAAGGAACATATCGCTGATGTGAAACATAAGCGCTCTGGTAGATCTGCAGTCAGCGAGCATACACTTAGCGGTACCAACCACTTTATACATTTCGATAAAGTTAAAGTTCTAGCCCGAGAAGACCGTTTCTTCCCTAGAATGATACGTGAGGCAATAGAGATCCGCCGGCATCCAAATTTTAATAGAGATCGTGGTTGGAACATACCGGTAGCATGGGAACCAGTGCTTAAGTGCATGAGACCCCCTTGCTAGAAGTGTGACTGTAGAATAAATAATAAAAAATCAATTTAATTTCAATTAATAATCGGTATCTTTAAGTTCATATAAAGTAATTAGTTTATAAATTTAATTTTAACTTCAATTACTAATAATCAATATTGTTGACTTTATATAAAAAATAATTGGTTTGTCTATTTTGGAACGTAACTTCATAATTAACTTTTGTAATTTTTGCCGAGGGTAGTAAACTAACCGTTAATGATTTCTAAAAGACACCTGTCACCTCAGTCATCCGGGACCACGGCACCTGAAAAAGTGCCGAAACGTTGGAAAATTGTAAAAATGTAATAAACGAGCATAAATCCGTATAAAAACAGTTTTAATTATGTCTACAGCTCGTGTTAACCTTAGAAAATACTATCCTATGACTTTTTTAATTCACACTCAATGAAAATGACGGACGTAGAAATTCTGAAAAATCAACTGTTTAAGTGAGTGTTAGCTGGAAAAGATTTCTGATGAAATATGGTAAGGTCGCCAGGCACACTTTAAATTTCGTTAATTTTGTGTTTTATATATGCAATAAAATTTAAAGCACGTTCTGATCCCCACATTTTTTTTTGTTATTTTTTTTAGACAATTAATTTTTTTCTGTATACCTACATAGTTTTGAAGGTTGAGAATTAAGTTACCTCTGGGGGTATATCCATTTGTGCTCTTTAGTAAGTGTTAGTACAGGAAAACGAAAATGTGGAGAACTGTCGTCTCTGTATGCTACGAAAGTGCTACGCGCACATGATATTGCTACGTCACGCTACGTGCTACGATTCGTAGCTACGTTGCTACGAACAACATCTTATGCAAGAGTAAAATTTCATATTTTGAGACAGACTGACACAGACGGAATTTTTTGTTGAAAATATACACTGGATTTGTTTGTAATCAGTACAATAATTTTTTTTTTACTTTCACACACAATCTTGCTTGCCCTGATCCCAAACTAGGATACCTTTTGTTAGTCACAGGTTTCGATTGTCGCTTGGGACCGCCATTTCTTCTTGTTTCTAGGATATCCTACTTTAGGACCAAACAGTGTTTTCTCACGTGAACGTTGATTAAATTATGTACATTTACAGTAACAAATCAAACTTAACTCTGAGCCTCCAGCCTAGTTGGCTCTGCACATATTGAAATAGTATTTCCTGTTAATTAAGATATTCCACTTGAGATTATACGTATTGGTGAATGTACTGAACATGTAACTTTACCTATCCACTATGCACTTCAGGTAGTTTGAAAGGCATAGTAAAATGAATTTGTGACAATAGCTATCGAACATGGGTGTTTGTTTTCAAAAATATGTTCAACACGCTTAGATACTTGAATCAGTTAGAACCATTAGTAGCCACCTTTTTCTTCTTCTTCAGGCTATATTAGTCCACTGCTGGACATAACCCTCCCCTGATGAGCGCCGTAGCGCAAGGTTGCAGTACAATTCCACCAAACTGCGATCCCCAACCCGCATGCCCAGCGTGGGGATTATGGGCACTACCCCCCCAATGATGGCAAAACCTTAGTAGCCATGCCGAGTGTTATAATTCTGATAGACGGAGAGGCGGTACTACGTGTCTTTTTATTGTTTCAAGGAAGGTTTCTCATCTCAAAACAACATTTCTCAATTTTTGAAAGAAGAGTACTAAAATTGAAACAACATTTTTCAACGTATATTTTTAAATTTAGGTCTTTGTATGATAATCTTAATACATACCATTTTCAATTACTACTGTTTCGAGCACATGCCAACTTTGCGCGCGCACTAAAAACACCAACAGTTTAGTCCATGATTGTATCGCACCGCAGTCTGTGACGCTCGTGGGGTAGCACCTGGCACTGACTGAAAATCAGCGCTGAAGGCTTGTCCATCAGCATATTGCTGAGTCAGTTGCCATTTATAGTAGCAGTGACACGCCGTGATCTTTTTTTTTGTTTTTGTGCATGTTATGTTTAGTTATATGTTTTCAGTTTGTTACTATGGCGTGTGCACTGTTTCTGTAATAAATGTTTGTCTTCTTCTTTCTTTTTTTTCTTCAATATTCCTGCATCGCGCAATCAAAGTGTTTCACCTGACATACAATAGTACATTACACAACTAGGGTGGTAATACAAAGAAAGGGCGATCAAGAGCTTTTTTTATTACCTCCCGTGTTGTGTACATCTTTTTATGTCTACATTTGGCCAGAAACGACTTTATTGCTAGGTGTGGCATAAAAAATATTACATCTGAAAAACAATTTCTCACCAAGCAGATTAGCATCTGCTTGGTGAGAAATTTCCCTTTATAGTGGAAGAGCACGATAACCCGCTCTTCCCTATTTGAATATTACTTATGTATTTGGTAGGTACTTGTATTAACATACGTATAAGATTTGAGAGATAATATTATTCTACTATTTTTATTTTTAATGCACTAACCCGTGCTAAGGACAATTTTAAAAACCTATTTAGAGGCTAAAAATTCCACCCATGCCGGGATTCGAACCCGCGACCTCTGGCACGGATAGCCAGAGGCCAAGGGTTCGAATCCCGGCATGGGTGGAATTTTTAGCCTCTAAATAGGTTTATAATATTATTCGTAGATAAACAACAGAATGTAAATTAGTACGTTGTAATATTTTTCTGATTTCACGCGTATCAGTTTCTGGGTGAATAGTTCGTAGCCCCGGCTGTCTGAGTGATTTTAAGCGATCACGAAGGTTAAGCAACATAGGGTGCGTTCCGTGCATGTATGGGTGACCGTCTATGAATAACGCTAGTGGCATTTTTCCGAGCGGTTCCGTGCCTCGCAAGGTACGTTAAGCAGTTGTTGCCGGCTGCCGTCTATAGATGGCAGTCGTTAAGCCAAGACAGAGGCCTTGAAAACTTCTGACAGTAAGACCTGCCGCTAGTCTTGCAAGCCTCCACTAATTTGGACTTGGCCCTCGTGGTGGAGTATGGCCTATACCTTCCTCAGGGTAGATATCCGTGCCCCGCGGTGGGGACATAATGGGTTGATGATTAAGAGTTTCGTTGTCTTTGTATCTATGTAATACTTATACGTTTATTTCACACCAATGGTCCATAGTTATTAGTATACGCTTAACCTGTGTTAGTGAACATAAAATAATTTTGACATTAAAATAAAATGTTGTATAGAATCAGGCGTTACTTTGCGGAAATCCATAATAGCATTAAAAAGTTAAAATTACTTTGCTGAATTCCGCCAAAAATCCCACAAGCACCATGCGGTTAGCTAATGCAAGTCATTTGGGAGCCTGAGGATGCCTCGTGTTAGAGGCGAAACGCGTCGCGTGTTTTCTCATACAAGTATTGGTGTTGGTGGTGGTGTGTTCGTGTCTTGCTTCTGCTTGAAAAAGTGAGAGGGAGGGCGGTGCATTAGCTAACCGCATGGTGCTTGTGGGATTTTTGGCGGAATTCAGCAAAGTAATTTTAACTTTTTAATGCTATTAAAATAAAAATTACAATGGATGTGAGCCATGTGTACCCAATGCCTCAAGATAGGACTGTCAATCTTATCTGATATACAGAGAGAATAGTGTAGAGGTTCAAAATTTCACTGATGCCGTGAGTCGCCCATTGGCTCAATTGGTAGAGCGCTGGCACGGATAGCCAGAGGTTGCGGGTTCGAATCCCGGCATGGGTGAAATTTTTAGCCTCTAAATAGGTTTTTAAATTTGTTCCTTAGCACGGGTTAGTGCATTAAAAATAAAAATAGTATAATCATGTGGGTACAGTGATATCGTTCCGATGTTAAAACCTAACTGCAAAGTAGGTAGTCGGGGCTGTAAGTAATGCAATTTGCTTAAGTCAGATGTCGCTGCCTGTACGTAATACAGAGAGAATAGTGTAAAGAGGTTAAAAATTTCACTGATGCCGTGAGTCGCCCATTGGCTCAATTGGTAGAGCGCTGGCACGGATAGCCAGAGGTTGCGGGTTCGAATCCCGGCATGGGTGAAATTTTTAGCCTCTAAATAGGTTTTTTAAATTTGTTCCTTAGCACGGGTTAGTGCATTAAAAATAAAAATAGTATTATCTGATATGGTAAGAAGAATGCTGTTGGAATTGTCACGCACTGCGCAACAAAGAGGCTGTTCTGTTCCTGAGTATCGCATTTTATATGTAGCAGAGATATAAAATGCTGCCAGGCAAAAAAACAACACTCTTATTTAATATGGCAATAGAAGATATTATGCACAAAATACAGTCAGTTGATGAGCAGCTATTTTTTCGTGCCCCTGGCTTTGGAAACCACTGGGGTCTGGGGTTTTCAGGGCAAAGCCTTTATTAAAGAGGTAGGTCGTCGTCTGAGGAACCGCGGCTTGGACTACCGTTCCGGAGCATATTTGATGCAGAGGATATCTCCAGCAGTGCAGCGCGGTAATGCTGCCAGCGTTATGGGAACCTTTGTGGCGGATATGTCTCGGGGCGGTTTGATTGAATAATCTTATTTTGTTTGTGTTGTTTGTGTAATTTTGTTTTTTTTTTGTATTTAAATGACCATTCAGCTTATATACTAATATTATTTTATACGATACGACGATACTGTTGTGGATTTATTCTTTTGTTTGCATGTGACATTTTTCAAATATTATAAATGTGCATAATATCTTCTATTGCCATATTAAATAAGATATAATATGGCTATTACTATCGTAAAAATTACAATTTCTACGATATCTTTGGTACCAAAATAATTAGCGTCGTTTTACTGCAGCTATATAGGCTATTACATTAACTATAATTCACCCTGTGACACAACAAAAACTGGACTGCCTGTCAGATAATGTCGGTTAGCTTTCTTAGGGCCGGGTTGTGACAACGCTATCTGACAGCACTATCTGTTTATCCAGGGGTAAGCTTTTTCCTGTGAACAAGTACGAAAAACGTTTGCACTATGAATGTTTCAGAGCTAACTAAGAGTAAAATGAGTTTAATAACTGATTACTTTAGATTTGACCTCTTTAATGTACACACCAGAAATAAAATATATTAAAAGGCTTACATATCTAAGTTTTGCCGTATACAATTGCCGGTTTTATATCTAAAAGCTGATGGACTACATCTCAATTAATAATGTATTTGTTTGTCCTTGGATACGTATTAGTCTATTTAGTTAATTTATCTATTTATTTATAGAGAAGGAATGTAGATAGATAGAGAACACTTTCTTAGTCAACTTTTATATATCCCCACTGCTGGGGCATGGGTCTCTTCTTGCAGGAAGGTTAGGTCATGCTCCACCATGGAAACCGATTTCGTGTTGGTGGTCGATTGTAAGACGGCGGGCCGTACTGCCAGAAGTTATCGAGCAACCCGCCTAAGGCCTCTGACACGGTTTAATGACTGCCATTACGTGACAGCCGGCACCAACGGCTAAACGTGCCTTGCGAAGCACGGAAGCGCTCGGAAAACATGCCATTAGCGGTTGTAACAGGACGGTCACCTAACATGCACCTGACTCAGATGATACAAAGAAAGAAAGAAAATACATTTACATACGAACATAATTACGAACTAAAACATATATCGAAGTCCGCCCTTGTATGTCCCCACCGCTAGGGCACGGGTCTCTTCCTGCATCGCAAGAAGGTTAGGTCATACTCCGCCACCAGGTTGGTGGTGGATTGAAGGACAGTGGCGGTCTTTACTGCCAGATGTTATCAAGCCGCCCACAAGGCCTCTGATATGGCTTAATGACTGCCACAACATGACAGACTGTGACGGCTTAGCGTTCCTTGCGAAGTACGGAAGCGTTCGGAAAAAAAATCCACTAGCGGTAGTCCTGTGACTACCGCTAATGGTACTTTTTCCACCTAGTAGCATTTTGAATGATCACCCATCTAGCACCTGATCACACCTGCTGTTGCTTAAAGTGATTGATTTCAATTACTTTGTTCCACTAGATCACGAGCGCTTAAAACTTTATCAAAGTAATTTTCTATAATTTTATCAAACTAACTAAAACTTTCGTAAGTACAAGTTGAACTTTATCACATTGAGATAAGGTGAAAAATCTTAAACAAATTATGGGTTAAAGCGTACTAATTCTGAGGCTTACGGCCAAATACTCAAACGTCATTCAAATATTTAAAGGCATCTTAAATAATTGACAAGCCGTTAAACACAAAATTCGTATACACAAACGTTAGTTAAAAGCTTGTGTTAAATTTAAGTGGAACACAAAATAACTGGCAGTTAAACATCACTCAGCGAAAAATTCGTATACTCGAACGCAACTTAGCGCGATTTAGCTGTCAAATAGGCTGTCAAATCGAGTTGAGTAGGCGTTACAATTGAAAGTGGTCGCGAGGTCCTTCAAATCGTAAATAAGTTTCAATAATCAGTGAACTTAAGTGAAAAACAATGTCCTTATCATCATTATGCTTTTTGTCGGATAAGGAAGGGCCTAATGTACCTCGAAGATATGAGGCAAAGTTAAATGCTTTCGAGTATTATAATGAAACAAACTTCCATGCGCGGTTCCGGCTGTCGAAAGAGTCCGTCTTTGGACATACAATCCAACCAGTTACAAGGCGTAATAGATTCATGCAGTCAGTGGACCAAATTTTAATAACCCTGCGTTATTATGCTGCTGACATAATAACGCATAATAATAATTCTCATTCAATTCTTGTTTATATTAATATTTATCAGGGAATAGCTTTCAAAAACCGCAATACCGCAATGTTTTTATTGTGGTAGACTTTTCAAACGTTATTCATTGGTGAGTGAGATAGCCCTAACGTTTCATTCTACGACAATATAAGATATTATTATTTCAACATTAAACATTTTGCTTTTTACAAAACGAGGTAATATTATTAAGTACAATAATTTAAGTTTGTTTCATAAATCATATTATGATTTATTGTATTTTTATAAAAAAAACTTCGTATTTCATCACAAAACTTAAAATTGATCGAACAAATTCTGCGTAAATCGGATACACTACGTAAGTTTAAATATTTTGTCAATGAAAACAGACTTGTTATTTATTTGACGGCTTCTCAGCTGATCACGGTCTGAAATTGTTTCAATGACGTTTGTGTATACCACTTAAAATTTAACAGATGTTCAAATTTGAATGCCCTTCAACTGAGTGATCGATTTGACTGACGTTTGAGTATTCGGCCGTTAAGCTGCTTTATTAACTTGTTTAGAAAGAGTTAAGGGCCCCCCAAACTTAGAGCTGAAATGTGACTATCATAAGTAGACAACTTAAAGAAGTCAAATTATAAGCAACTCTGAAAAAAGGTGAAAGGTTGATAGATCTTTTGGTTTAACTGCGCGAAGGAAGCGCTAGTACCTAGTCAAACCAAGTGATTGAAATCAATCACTAGAGTTAAGCAACAACAGGCGCGGTCAGGTGCTGGATGGGTGGCCGTCCCGTTACTACCGCTAGTGTCATTTCTCCGAGCGCTTCCGAGCTTCACAAGGCACGCTAAGCCGTGGGTGCCGGCTGCCATGTAATGGCAGTCGCTAAGCCATGTCAGAGGCCTTATGGCCGGCTTCATAAATTCTGACGCTGTCTTACAAACCTTCACCAACCCGGACTCGGCCCCCGTGGTGGAGGACTTGGCCCCCGTGTCCCCGTCCACTTACCGTCTGGTTTTCAGTTGGGTAACTTCTATTCCTGAACAAGTTTGTAATGTTAAAAACCTATTGAGAGGCTAAAAATTCCACTCATGCCGGGATTAGAACCCGCGAACTCTGGCTATCCGTACCAGCACTCTTTCCAACTGAGCCAATGGGCGACTCACCGGCATCAGTGAAATTTTGAACCTCTTTACACTATTTTCTGTATTACGTACAGGCAGCGACATCTTAAAAAATGTCCTTAGCACGGGTTAGTGCATTAAAAATAAAAAATAAATAGTATAAGTTTGTAATGGTTTGACCTGAGCCCTAAGGGCACGAGAAGTATATGTACAAAAGGGCTCAGTATCTAATTTCAGTCTGTGTGTTTTTCCATGTTTCCGATGTCCTTGCTCAGTTACAATATCACTGTTAGGTAAATTCGCGAACTAAAGTTTGTGTCGGCCGGGCTGAAATATTGTGTAGGCAAAACTTTTAAATAGTTTCCCAACATGCATGCAGGACTGGAAATTTTGTAAACGAAAACTGGAGAAAGCAGAAACGAAGGAAAATTTCAAAAGCATACCTTCCGGAGTTGTCGCTTGTTAATTGAATGTGACGCAAAATTTGTTTTTGCGAGACAAAATAAGTTGGAAAATGTTGCCCCTCTTAATTCAAGCAGAATTGTTAGTTCACTATTTAATTCTGCTGATAGGAAATTATTGCAAATTACAGGAACACCCCGTGCTTCGTGTTCCGTGCTTCGCAAAGCACGCTAAGCCGTCGGTGCCGGCTGTCATATAATGGCAGTCGTTAAGCCATGTCAGAGGCCTTATGGGCGGCTTGATAACTTCTGACAGTAAGGCCCGCCACTGCCTTACAATCCTCCACCAACCCGGACTTGGCCACCGTGGTGGAGTATGGCCTAACCTTCCTGCGATGCAGGAAGAGACCCGTGCCCTAGCAGTGGGGACATACAAGGGTTGTTTAGAATTTAAAACAGAAACAGAATTGTAGATAAACTCTGCAAATGTTAAACGAAATTTTCATGTAGCGTATATACGTCCTATTGCATTGTTTATAAGGAGATTTTATTACAATCAACATGCAATTACCTTTTGATTGATATATTAATTAATTTGCGAGACATTCTATCTGTCTATCCAATGCATGAATGGAGCCCACTACTGGGCCCATGCCTCTTCCCGATGCGGTACACTCCGATTCGAGGGCTTTAGCTATGTCATAATGAAATGAAAAGGTTTTATTAAAAAGTAGCGCAGAAACTGCGGCCTAAGGAACATTATTCACACACGTAATTTTTTATGTCGGAAGAGTCAGAACAGGTTTCATGATTTATTTTCGTGACGACCTGGTGGTGCAGCGGTTTGGCACGCTGACTGTAAAACCAAAGGTCTCGGGTTCGATCCCCGGTCGGGTCAAACTAGGAAACGAACTTTTCTACTTTGTCTCGGGTCTTGGACATTATCTATGTATTTACTGTATTAAATCTATCGTCGAGTTATCACCTATAACACAAGTCATTTAGTTGTACTTAGTATAGGGCTAACGAGATCTGTGTAATATGTCCATGAATATTTATTTATTATTATTATTATTGGTCTGGTTTAGTTAGCGAATCTGGACTTAAGTTAATTAATTATACTTTAATGCACATTACATTACATAAGAAACAAAGGCGAATTTATCACTGAAAGAGTTTTCTTCCAGCTAGACTTGGAGGGTCTGAGCAGCAGAAAAAACGGGTCTATATACGTAATAACTTAAAATAAATAAGTTGATATCTTGTACTTCTGTTGATTTCATGCTGGCAAAGCTCAGCTCAACTGTTCAAGTTTTTAATTTTATAACTACAGTTGGCAACCTGTTTTCTTATTTAATGCCGCATTTTTTTCTTCAAGAAAATGACGAGCTGTTTTGTGCCATTACTGCAGGAAGGCGAGTTGTGCATTAATTTTCTTGTTTCTTCATTGGTTTCGGGTCAAAATGGTGAAAATATCGTTAGTATAAGTCCCGCATTCAAACCTCCATGTTTACCCGCGACACAAGCTGCGCCTAGTGTGGGAGGCGCTATGATACTAATGTCAAAATCCTTTTCTTTCGATTGCAACTCTGTATGTCCCCACTGCTGGGGCACGGGTCTCTGCCTGCATTGCAGGAAAGTTAAGCCATCTACCACGGGGGTCACGTCCGGGTTAGTGGAGGTTTGTAAGACAGTGGCGGGCCTTACTGTCAGAAGTTATCAAGCCGCCCATAAAGCCTCTGACATGACTAAACGACTGCCATTACATGACAGCCGGCACCCACGGCTTAAGGTGTCTTGCGAAGCACGGAAGCACTCGGAAGAATGCCACTAGTGGTGGTAACGGGACGGTCACCCATCCGGCACCTGACCGCGCCTGTTGTTGCTTAACTCGAGTGATTGATTCCAACCACTCGGTTCGACTAGGCCACGAGCGCTGAGCTTTCTTATAATAAACATTTTTTTTATGTTATTCATTCACTCCCGGAGCGGGTCGTTTTCCAAGAGGGCTGAAAAACGAGACGGCCCGCCAAAAGCGGTAACTCTAGCAACACTACTCACAGCCTCAGTCAAATGAGCGGAGGCCTCAATTCATCACGGCCGAGTAGCTTCCCGCAAATTAATCCGGGAGGGCGTAAAACAAGTTGGCGACCATTCCGGTGCCCCTGGCAAAGGTTAACCGACATTACGTGGAAGTACCCGTACTCTATTTAACACGTACACGATTCAAGGTTGCCTGGAAGAAATTGCTAGCAGCAATAAGGCCGCCAATTGTACCTCTTCTTTTGTAATGGTTGTCTCTGTAATTATTTTCTGGTGTGTACAATAAAGAATATTCTTATCTTATCTTATCTATTCGCTTCCACTGCCTCGTTGGTCTAGCGGTTAACACACTTGACTGCTAAAACAGAGGTTGTGGGTCCGATATCCACTGGAGCCCGCCTTACTTGGTCTAAAGAAAAGGCTTCGGTTTTGGTGTATTTCAACGTTTGTGATGTCCTTGGGTTGAGAAGCAATTGCACTAGTTTCATTATTATTATTAATTTCTACGTACCAAAGTCAAAGTAAAAAAAATACTATGAAACTTTGTTACTTAACGTCAACGTCAAAGTTGTTAGTTTCCAGTTGAGATTGTACAATTGGCGGACTTAATACTACATGTATTTAGTTCTAGCCAACCAACAGGTGACGCGGAGGAGGTGGAGCTGGTGCCAAACAGTGAAATGATATTTTAATGTAATAACGTTTTAAAATTTAACAAAATATTAACATGGACAATACTTCATCTACCCATTATGTCCCCACCGAGGGCCTCGGGTCTCTTCCTTCAGAAAGGCCATACTCCATCACGGGGGCCAGGTCCGGATAGGTAAACACACTATATACTAAGTTAATAATTAAGCATACCTAGCTTTTGAGGGCCCTCATAGTCTGTCCTTCGCATTTTCTATTTGGATGAAGTATGACCGCATGATAAGCCCCTTGCCGACTTTTCAAACCACATTAGTTCCTGCGTAATGTATGAAGTCTTGATATTTATCAACCCTTTGCATGTCGCCACTACTGGAGCTGCAATGCATAGAGGCCCATTCTATGCATTGCAGGAAGGTTAGGCCATACTCCACCATAGGGGTAAAGTTGAGGTTGAAGGAGGATTGAAAGATAGTGGCGGGCTTCACTGTCAGAAGTTATCAAGCCGCTCTTAAGGCATCTGACATGGACTAACGAATGCCATTGAAAGACAGCTTTCACCAACGGCTTAGCGTGCCTTGAGAAGCACGGAAACGCTCGGAAAAAATGCCACTAGCGGCAGTCACGGGATGGTTACCCATCCAGCATGTGACCTCGCCTGCTGTTGGTTAACCAAACCGATTGATTACAAACACTCGGTTCTACTATGCCTTGAGCGCGTCATATGAAGATAAAACGGTATGAACTCCGTTTTCACATGAAGAAATGTTCAGATTCAAATTAAAATTCAAATCATTTTATTTCAACGTAAAGAATTTACATTTTGTGTGCTGAATGTCAATGTACAATGTAAAATGTAAGCCGCCGCCTTCGGGCCGTATTGTAGTGGAGAAAAAGGCAGCGGAAAAAAAAAACTCCACTCTGACCCTCTTTTCTCAAATCTTCTTAAAACCAAATACATCAGTTGCCATTATGTAAACCTAATAAGATTTCATGATTGCCATTAACAACCCTAAATGCCAAAGCATTAGTCAAATGTCTCACAATAATAGTTGAAAACATAAGTGCTGCGGCCAGACACACGAACAGCACTCGTTCAGAAAATAGGAAATCCGCTGCCATAAATCAGCATTGAAGTAACATACCCGCCGTGCATGTAACACTACATAACAATTTGTTACGTACACCAGAGTGTCATAAAAAGGGAAATCAAAATAATTCTCTTCACGCGGTTTTGTGCTCGCGTTTCGTTGGAAAATAGCTCTTAAGGCTGTGTGGCAAGAGCGAGAAACTATTCGTACGCACGGGAAACAATTGCCGAAACTGCACTACCGGGAATACAAATGTTGTAGAGTGTACGCTATGACATTAAGTGAACTGCTTGGTTATAAATTTCATCCTTATCGCTGTTCTGCTAATACAAGACGTAATTGAAATAAGGAAAATCCAAAAACCTGTTTTTTCCATGCTAACGCAGCAGTAGAACACCTTTTTTTGTATTCGGAGGTCGCGGATTTAAATCCTGGCCTATACCAATGCCTGTTTTCTAAGTACTCATACCATTAGCTAACTAAAAAAAATTTTTTTTAAATCCTATTTAGAGGTTTAAACTTCCACCCATGCCGGGATTCGAACCCGCGACTTCTGGCTATCCGTGCCAGCACTCTTTCAACTGAGCTAATGGGCGACTCACCGGCATCAGTGAAATTACGAACCTCGTTACAATACTCTCTTTACGATTACGTACAGGGTAGATAGGTAGGTATGGGTGGAATGTTTAGCCTCTAAATAGGTTTTTTAAAATTGTCCTTAGCACGGGTTAGTGCATTAAAATGAATATAATCTTCAGGAAACTTAAGTGTCTAAGATGTTCACATAGCTCAGCGTTGAGAATTGCCAACTGGCAGTGGGCACAGGTTGTAATTAAGCCCATACACTTTCTTACTGAGAGAGGGCCTGTGCCCTGCAGTGGGACGTTTTCTGACTACATAAAAAAACTCAAGCTCAATTTTTTTTAATAGAATTGTTTAATGAACGTCAAAGCTGCTTAAGCTGCTGCATCTGATACTTAAGTATGAGCATCAGATGACACGAAAAAATATAGAATATACTAACTCGGGATGTGAATGAAATGCCCGGCAATTACAACAATATATAGGGTACACCCATATACGCTGAAATTAGTTGGCATTTCAGGCGAAGAATAGCCCGTGTACTTCACAGGGCCACTTAGCGCGCGGTAATGACACAGAGAAATCGACTGCGGTTAGTGATGGGCGAAAGAGTAAAAACCCCGGGTAAATACGGCTCGAATTTGTAAAACAAATCAATTTTTTTTTTTATAAAACTGTAAAACTAAAATGAAAGTTAGTCAAAAAAGTAAAGTTTTGATAATTTCTCTGATAGATAATGCTCAAAATTATATACGGCAAATAGAATGGTTCTATTGTTAAATAGACAGATTATCTTTATGTATATACACTAGGAATGATTATGCGGAGGCTGCAGCTTTGATAGACCTGTTTCCATGTTTTATTACAAATTTAATAAATACATACATACATAAACTTACGCCTGTAGCCTAGAAGAGGAGGCAGAGATCACGGTCTGCCGCTAAATTAAAAAAAAACTAACTGAAATAAATAAAAAAATATCGAAACCAGAACATTAAACAAAGAGAAAATCCTTAACCAAAAGATTCGATTTGAAATACCATTTATTGACTCTTTATTTTGATTTCGTGATATTGTGATATTTATTAATATGACTATAAATCAAAAAATTAAGTAACTTTCCGAAATGGAGAGGAGGGTAGGAGGGGTCCTTTTACATTGAGACGGTATTATTGATAAAAGTAGGATTCCTGTAAAACATGCTCAAAAGCATTAGCATTAATTTGTCTTTACCTTTTATCCAAGGCTTTCTCAACTGTATTTTCAAAGTATTTAGCGGTAGCGCGTCTGCCTACCATGCAAGAGGTCCCGGGTTCGAATCCCGGCTGGAAACAAAAAAAAAAGTCCAGGTCTTGGATGTTTACATGTTTGTGATGTCGTTGTTTCTGGTTCCCACGACACAGGGTATCCTAGTGTGGGGCCAGAAGCAATGTATGTGCCTGTATGTAAATGTTATGTTATGTTATTTAAGAGTATTTTTTTTAATTCACTAACAGTATAGTGTTATTTATTACACTGTACTGTTTGTGGATTTGATGTAGTACCACTTTTTTTGCTTGAGTGGTTTTACCCCAGACAACGGGCATCTCTAACTTTGGCCCACAAAAGGAATAAAATCCACATGTGAACCGACTATAATGAGGTTAATGGCCACTTTGGCGGCCTTTCAGAACTCTGCTATTAGGCGGCGATCACACTGGGCGTGTTACGGTTATTGCTAACAAACTGTTGTGTGGGCAGTCAAAGAAAGACGCTCGGTCTGAACATAGGGCACTGTAATGTTATTTTATGAAATATTGTGTTTCACTTAAAATATTTAGTTAGAATTGTTCATTTTATTGTTGATACCAGAAATAAGGTTTATTTAAGTTTTCATTTTGTCTTGTGACCAGCGTAATTTTTTTGTGAATAAAAAACTAATTTAAAAACCTATTTAGAGGCTAAAAATGGCACGGATAGCCAGAGGTTGCGGGTTCGAATCCCGGCATGCGTGAAATTTTTAGCCTCTAAATAGGTTTTTAAATTTGTCCTTAGTACGGGTCAGTGCATTAAAAATAAAAATAGTATAAAAAACAAATTGTTGAATTTCTATGTAAGCGTTGCGCCCAAGTAGTTTTTGTGTGAATAACAGAATTTTTTTTTTGTTTATTATACACAAACAATTAACTACGAACTATGTTCATAAAATATCAAATCTAAGGCAAGGCTGACTCTATATGGTGGTTTTGTTTCTTCATTATTAAGTTATCTAAATAAGCAATCACCAAATATTATTGGATTATTGTCAGATAAACTTACGAGGCTTTTGATCAGAAGATCAGAGCGAAACCTGGCCCTACTCTTCGGACAAAAAGGCAAGTAAGTTTAACCGGTAACAATCCAATAATGTGTAGTACTTACGTTACGAAAGTTTAAAGTTTTAAAAATCACCAAAGGCTGCTTAGCAGTAAGTAAACATGTTTGTCAGTGTAATTTGTACGCTATGAAGAAAAAGGTTGTGTTTTGTACTAATAGGGATGAGTCCTAAGCCCAGAAGCACAATGACTGACAAATTAAAGACTTTCGTACAAATGGACTGAGCTATCGAAGGTCGACAGTACCGAAGTTTGTTGTTATATAAGTTCATACTGTTGTTTATTTGAGGTTGCCTGGAAGCTATTAGCAATAAGGCCGCCAATTGTATCTTATCTTCTGTATCTGCTGTTCTGTATCAATTTTCCGGTATACAATAAAGAATATTCTTATCTTATCTTTACTGCTTTGATTGCAACCGCCCGTTTCCTTAAAGTAGATAGAGAAAGAACACTTTATTGCAGCACTGCAAAAAAAAAGAAATACATAAAATTACAAATAAATAGGATTCATTATTTATTTTATTTATTTCTGTTAAGAATATTAACAGACGTATAACAATTGTACATGTAATGCCAGTCGTTAAGCCATGTCAGTGGCCAGATGGGCGGCTTGATAACTTCTGAAAGTAAAGCCCGCTACTGTCTTACAATCCTGTAATAGTAGTGTGATTTTTGAACTAAAACTTTCGTAAGCACAACACATTGTAGACTTTTAGTCCGGATTTACTTACGGGTGTTGTTATATCGGAAAAGTCCGACCAGGTTTCGCCCCGATTCGCAGAGCTTAATCATGGTGAGCAGAGACGGAGCTCGCGTCGTCGGTTGCTTGTCTCACACTAACAACACCCGTAAGTAAATCCGGACTAAAAGTCTACAATGGTAGTGTGATGTATATACAAATAAATAAATAAATCCTCCTACAAGCCGGACTTGGCGTCCGTGGTAGAGTATGGCCTAACCATACTGCGATGCAGGAAGAGACCCGTGCTCCAGAAGTAGGGACAGACAAGGGTTGATATCGAACAATTTTACATAAAACAAATAAATAGCTAAAGGCTAATTATAAATGTCCATTACTAAAAGAGAAAAAAAAAAAGAAACTTCTGCAACTTTAAAAGAATTTTAACAGATAACTTTAATTACACTATTTTTATTTTTAATGCACTAACCCGTGCTAAGGAACAAATTTAAAAACCTATTTAGAGGCTAAAAATTTCACCCATGCCGGGATTCGAACCCGCAACCTCTGGCTATCCGTACCAGCGCTCTACCAATTGAGCCAATGGGCGACTCACGGCATCAGTGAAATTTCGAACCTCTTTACAATATTCTCTGTACGTAATACAGAGAATATTGTAAAGAGGTTCGAAATTTCTGTACGTAATACAGAGAATATTGTAAAGAGGTTCGAAATTTCACTGATGCCGTGAGTCGCCCATTGGCAATTTACAATATTCTCTGTACGTAATACAGAGAATATTGTAAAGAGGTTCGAAATTTCTGTACGTAATACAGAGAATATTGTAAAGAGGTTCGAAATTTCACTGATGCCGTGAGTCGCCCATTGGCTCAGTTGGTAGAGCGCTGGTACGGATAGCCAGAGGTTGCGGGTTCGAATCCCGGCATGGGTGAAATTTTTAGCCTCTAAATATGTTTTTCGATAACTTTAACTTTGACATAATTATTAAAAAAATTTACAGCAAAACTTAAAGTTAATGCATGCAATATAAAGGTAAAAAATCAATCAATCCATAAAAACACAAAACTGGCACTGTACTACCGTGATAAAGTAATACTTGATACTCTTTTGACAAAACTCATTGCCGTAACATTTAAATGTAAAAACCTATTTAGAGGCTAAAAATTTCACCCATGCCGGGATTCGAACCCGCAACCTCTGGCTATCCGTACCAGGTACGTAATCTGGTACGGATAGCCAGAGGTTGCGGGTTCGAATCCCGGCATGGGTGAAATTTTTAGCCTCTAAATAGGTTTTTAAATTTGTTCCTTAGCACGGGTTAGTGCATTAAAAATAAAAATAGTGTAAACATTTAAATGTGTAAAAAAGAAAGGCACGTTAGGCCTTTAGACCGGACCTCTAGGTCCTATATTTCAAATATGAAATGTTCCCTTCTTATTAATATTTAATTCTTATAATGATTTAATAATTGTATAAATAAATTGAGTTATCGATAAAAAAAATGTATTGACATATTATATAAATTATACTATTTTTATTTTTAATGCACTAACCCGTGCTAAGGAACAAATCTAAAAACCTACTTAGAGGCTAAAAATTTCACCCATGCCGGGATGAAATTATTCGAAATTTCACTGATGCCGTGAGTCGCCCATTGGCTCAATTGGTAGAGCGCTGGCACGGATAGCCAGAGGTTGCGGGTTCGAATCCCGGCATGGGTGAAATTTTTAGCCTCTAAGTAAGTTTTTAAATATTATATAAAATAACTGTATAAAAATTATTAAGAAGCTTGTTGTGTGATATTAAAATAGTGTTTATATAATAATGTTTCATAAAAGTACAATATAATTAGAATTAAAATGTCATAGGCCTAATTTATAAAGGCCTTCTATAATTTATAATATTGCGTGCCCTACCGGGTCCACGAAGATCCATATTTTTAGTTATGCCATCTGTATTGTATACTTGTGGAATGCAATAAATTATTGAGTATTATTAATTACTTTATTGCACACGAAACATTTAACAGAACGTTACATAAGAAATAACATATACAAAGGCGAGCTTAACTCTGAATGAGATTTTTTCCAACAAACCTTAGAGAACCTTTCCCGGGCTAAAAGAAAGTCCTTACGAGGTAGAAGGGAGGAAGAAGATAATGGATCTTTTATCTCTTGATACGTAAAAACCCAACATCATAATGAACGTCAGCCAAAGCAGACACACAGTAAAATAAACGATAAAAATGGCTTACAATTTGCTCCTATCGAAAAAAACCGTAATTGACTCGACGTATAGAGAACGGGAGACATGAACAAGATATTTTTATTCCCACTGCCGCGCCGCTGACACGTGGAAATAACTAACTAACGTAACAAAACGACATGAGGTCGTTTTGTTTCGTACCCTCAGACACTCAGGTTTCCTCACAACGTTTTCCTTCACTGTTGGAATAGAGCTAGTGGAATTGCTACTATCACTTCACAAATGTATATAACATGGAAAATAAACTCATTGGTACACGGCCCGCACTGGAAATCGAACCTGGAACTCGCGCTTCTGAGTCCATTGACCTACTCGAGTGGGCTACCACCGCTCCATACGTCATTATTATTAACCAGCTGTGCCCCGCGGTGTTACCCGCGGTTTATTAATTTTTCCCATGGAAATAAACATTTTTCTGCAGTAAAACGTAGCCTGTGAGTTAATCCAGGGTGTCAACTAACTCCATACCAAATGTTATTAAAATCTCTCCAGCCGTCTAAGCGTAAAGAAGTAACAAACATACACACTCACAGAATTTCACCTTTATATTATAAGTGTGATATTTTTATTGCTCAAAAAATAATTAAGGAAACACTGACATTGCTAAAATAAACTTGTGATGATGTAAAACGTTTAATAAATAATAGAACTGGAACTGTATATTTTATTTATAGTATATATTATTTAAACAAAAACAGAAAACTGGATAAAAAAGAGAATTAGGAGGGAAAAAACAGAAGATTTCTTTAGACCGGTTTTGTCGAAATGTAAAGTAGTAATGTTAAAAAAATGGAATCTCAAAAATGGGTGACGTAATTTTAAAAATTGAAAATGATAGACCGAACAAATGAAAATTGGTGTAAAGAGGTTTGCACCGTTACAAACTGTTTCGATGGGAACGTCAACGTAATATTTTCAGACAATGACATTTAACAGAAGACACGTATCTGAAAATGCCGCTCGTATGAAAAGGACTATTGTACTCAGCTCTCGGGAAGAATAAATAGGGTACCGCAGTAGAGGATGCAGGAAAAAAGCAGCTTGATTAGAGGCATTCATTAGTACCTATTGGCACTGGCATGTTGAAGAACCTTTTCAAACTCGTTTGTATTTTGGAAACAGGAGCCACGTTCGTTTGTTTCGTGTAGGTTTTTTCGAAAATAATATATAAAATAAATTAAATTACAAATAATTCATTTTATTATAGTACTAGCTGACCCAGCAAACCTCGTACCGCCTAACAGTTGATTCTTTATTTTTTTTTATTTCTCTCCGTTTAAACCATCCTCGTACTTCAAGGAATATTCTAAAAAAAGAATTAGCGAAATCGGTTCAGCTGTTCTCGCGCCTTAATATCGACTTGATACTTAATTTTTTATATTAAAGATTTGACGTCACACTTATGATGGCCTTTTGGGTAACTTAAGTAGGTTTTTGATATTAATTTCAAATTAACATCTCTACCAAATTAACGTCTCAAAACAACAAGTTGAAATTGCCTGTTTCAATTCATAAAGTTAGCAATTCAACTTGAAAAGCAAATTACCGGTTTCACCTGGTTTATTTAATTAAATCTGCGGTCGAAAACCAGTTAAAACTGGTTGACCGCTAGAGCGCATTTTGGCAAACTATAAACGAGTTTGTGGTCTCGATATTTTAATGCTATCTGCGTTATAATGGCTCGTACCTATCGAACGGAGGATGTTTGAATGTGGATACAAAAATAATAGAATAAAAACCTGGAATAAAAAAATACCAACTACCCAACACCTTTTTAGTGTTTATTTTTTTATTTTAAGTTAGATTTAGGCTGCTTTAAATTATTATTAATACTTTATTGCACCATAAAATTGTACAATGCGGCGAACTTAATGCCATAAGCATTTTCTACCAGTCAACCGCAGGAGGTAGAACGAAAAGATGGCAGGCGTGCAAAAAAAAAAAAAGGAAAAAGACAACCTTAAATATAAATTAGTTTGTGGTCTCGTTATTTTAATGCTATCTGCGTTATGATGGCTCGGTTCTATCAAATGGTGGAAGTCTACATTTAGATACAAAAATTATGAAATAAAAATCTGGAATGAAAAAAACTTTCTTATTGAGTCATTAGTTTTATTTACTTATTAATTTAATATATAAGTTTATGTTTATTTAGATAATATATTTCACTTTATTTAACGAAAGTATAAATTTACATAATAATAATACATTTAATTTTTTTTAGTGTATTATATTTTTTTCAGTTAGATTTAGGTTCATCGCATAACCAGAAAAAAAATACAGAAGTATTCTCTATCCATCTATCTATTTTTCTATCTATCAAAGAAGGCATTCCAATCATTTCCATCACGGATGAGAATCCACCGCCTAGTTCTAGAATTCATTCCAACATGCTCTTTTAGGTCAAAACAAAATACACTGTGTTAGGTTATAAAAAAACGGGGACCAAGTCCTAGTTGGTGGAGGATCGCAAGACAGTGGCGGGCCTTATTATCAGAAGTTACCAAGCCGCCCACAAGGCATCTGACATGGCTTAACGATAACGAAATAAAATCTATAAACATACAACTTCCTATAGTTGCCTCACACACACACACACACACGCACACACACACACACACACACACACACACACAAACACACACACAAACACACGCACACACACAAACAAACACACACACACAATATGGCAAACACTTCGTTAATATTTTTTAACTGCTTAGCATATTTACCCGGACTTGGCCCCCGTGGTGGAGTATGGCCTAACCTTCCTGCGATGCAGGAAGAGATCCGTGACCCAGCAGTGGGGACATGACATCGATCGATATTTATTGAAATTTAGACCTTTTGAAATTTTCCATAGTACAGCACATCAGGTGCAGCAGAAAACTAGCGCTGGTCACTTGTGGCTGGCATTTTGCTGAGCTGCAGCCTTTTTCTTTTGTTGCACTTGCGTTCTCCCTCTTCAGGCTATATTATGTAGTCGTATTGAGCGCCATAGCGCTTGTGTTCGGACATTTCTATTTCCAAGCGTTATCAACCCTTGTATGTCCCCACTGCTGGGGCACGGGTCTCTTCCTGCATCGCAGGAAAGTTAGGCCATACTCCACCACGGGGGCCAAGTCGGGGTTGGTGGAGGGTTGTAAGACAGTGGCGGGCCTTACTGTCAGAAGCTATCAAGCCGCCCATAAGGCCTCTGACATGGCTTAACGACTGCCATTATATGACAGCCGGCACCAACGGCTTAGCGTGCCTTGCGAAGCACGGAAGTGCTCGGAAAAGTGCCACTAGTGGTAGTCACGGGACGCTCACCCATCCTGTACCTGACCGCGCCTGTTGTTGCATAACCAAGTGATTGATTGCAATCACTCGGTTCGCCTAGACCACGAGCGATTCTATTAACAATACCTTTGTGGTTTTTTTTTGTTCTTCATATTTTTTGTTTTCTTTTCGTGTACAAAAATAATAAATGTTTTGTCTTTGACTTTTACAATAACAAAATGTCCTTCAATAAAGAAAAAATGTACAAACTTTAAGCTTATATTATTTTTATTTTAAATGCACTAACCCGTGCTAAGGACAAATTTAAAAACCTATTTAGAGGCTAAAAATTTCACCCATGCCGGGTTTCGAACCCGCAACCTCTGGCTATCCGTGCCAGCGCTCTACCAATTGAGCCAATGGGCGACTCACCGGCATCAGTGAAATTTGGAACCTCTTTACACTATTCTCTGTATTACGTACAGGCAGCGACATCTGGCTTAAGCAAATTGCATCACTTACAGCCCCGACTACCTACTTTGCAGTTAGGTTTTTACATCGGAACGATATCACTGTACCCACATGATTATACTATTTTTTTATTTTTAATGCACTAACCCGCGCTCAGGACAAATTTAAAAACCTATTTAGAGGCTAAAAATTTTGAAATTGGTGAAATTTTTAGCCTCTAAATAGGTTTTCAAATAAATGTTTTGTCTTTGACTTTCACAATAACAAAATGTCCTTCAATAAAGAGAAAAATGTACAAACCTTAAGCTATAAATATGACCCTCCATTGAGTAGCAGGGAATAATACTATAAGAGAATAATACCATATTTATTTATTCTTTGTCCAGCACAAGAACGTTCTCCTCCATCGCCCACTTTGCTTTTTGGGCAGGGGCCAAATTGCAACAAGGCTATGAATCTTATCGCGAGTCGTTATGAAAAATGTATCGCTGTACTTAGGATATTGGATGTTTAATCAAGTCGTAAGTCATGGGATTATTTCGCAGACAATTCGACTTGGGTCCGCTCGCATCAACCGGCGATAGATGGAAGAGTACTTCAACTTACTACTTCATAAGTAGTATAAACGTCACGTATCGATGTGAACCATAAGTATACACTATACTTTATTGTTATCTTGTCATCCAACATAATATGTGCCTATCTACGTGCATAAGTTATTAATTTGTCACAATTATTTCGCCTTTTTTGTGTATAAATCATTTATAAGGAATTCGTAAGCTCACTTAAGTTGTAGAAGAACATTTAGCTAGATAATACAAATTTACATTTTCTATTGTTTTAGCCTCACTTTTTTATTATTAATATAATATTACTTCTCAGTGTGAAGGTCAAAGAATGCAGTACCTACTTTAAGCCTATTTACATATGTTTATATTATTTTTAATGCACTAACCCGTGATAAGGCCAATTTTAAAAACCTATTTAGAGGCTACAAATTCCACCGATTCCGGGACTGGAACCCTCGATCTCTGGCTATCCGTGCCAGCGCTCCTCCAACTGAGCTAATGGGCGACTCACCGGCATCAGTGAAATTTCGAACCTCTACAATATTCTCTGTATTACGTACAGTAATGAATGACTTATAGTATTTTCTAAGGTTAACACGAGCAGTAGACATAATTAAAACTGTTTTTATACGGATTTATACTCGTTTATTACATTTTTACAATTTTCCAACGTCCCGGGTGAACGAGCATAAATCCGTATAAAAACAGTTTTAATAATGAATGACTTGTGAAAGTTCATGAACCGAAGGTGATCTGTCAGGATCGTGCTAAGTGGCAGTCCCTGGTCTCTGCCTACCCCTCTGGGATACAGGCATGAGGATATATGTATATGGATAGATGTATATATGTATGTAATGAATGTTCAATTAACAAAAAAACAGCGGCCTGTTCTACACAATGGCGATTTGAAAGCGATGCGACAGCGTGGCGACTGCGTGGCGAGCTCACCGCGACGACTCTGCGCCGTCGCGGTTGGCTTGGTTTTTTTTTTTAATTTATTTATTCCAATTTTTACATCATTTGCTAAACTGCTAATTAAGTTTATCTGCGAGCTCTTGGTACCAGTTTTTATAAATTAACTTACACAATATACTCAACCGATAGTATCGGTAACAGTGAAACCTAACTACAAAGTAAGGTACTCGAAGCAGCAAGTGATGCAAATTACTTCAGCCAGATGTTGCTGCCTGTACGTAATACAGAGAGTATTGTAGAGGTTCAAAATTTCACTGATGCCGGTAAGTCGCCCATTACCTCAGTTGGGAGAGCGCTGGCATGTTTAGCCAAAGGTCGCGGGTTCGAGTCCCGGCATGGGTGGAATTTTTAGCCTCCAAATAGGTTTTTAAAATTATCCATAGCACGGGTTAGTGCATTAAGAAGAATATAAAGAGTGACTTAGTTTATATTCTTGATGAAAACAAAGTCAGTAGTACACGCTGGGATTTGAACCCAGGGCTCCCAATTGAGAAGCCGATGTTGTACCCCTCTGTTACCATCGTGCCTATTTTCCTTCACTGAATTTGATTTCTCCGTCTTCCAGGTCTTGGGAGCTACCGCCGCCGGCGTCGAGAGCCCGCGCGTAATAAAAAGGTGAGTCTCAGTCGGAATTGTGCCAAACCAATATGGCTGTTAGTACCGAATCGAACTTTTAGATCGAGGCCTTGGGGTGACGTCAGAGGTTGCGAACGCGAATGAAAAGCAGAGACCTTATAGAGGTTACCATGAGTTGGAGTTGTTGACAGCGGACAGTTCTTATATTTTATTGCACACGAAAAGGACATTATGAAATAACATGTACAAAAGCGAGCTTACCTCTGAATGAGATTTCTTCCGGCAAACCTTAGAGAGTCGGAGAGGCAGTAAAAAGCGGATCTATATACGTGTACGAAATAGACTAAATGAATCCTAAACTACCTAATATTTTTCATACATACAGGCACACACATTGGGTTGCGCGACGCGTGCACGTCGAGGCGTGTTTACTAACAATTTTGTTGCAATGACAGAACATTTGGTACAAATCATCCAAACTATTCAAAAAAGACATTGAAAGAGTTATCATGGGTGAGAATTGCCAAGGAATGGAGCGAATAGTTGCGGTGGGAGCCTATGTCTGCCTCAACTGTGCTGCGTCGCCTGCGTCTCATCATGCGCCCAGCCTTATAGGTTACATAAATAAAACATGTGATGTGTCATGTGTGACTTTGCAACAAAAAGATAAAGGTTAAATTGCTGTCGACGCCGTACGCTGCAGTGTGATATTTTTAGCCGCCACCATATCCTCACGCCAGGAAATTACGCCTGACAAGCGCAGGAAAAATACTGGCTCATTACCGCGAAATATTTTTAAACTGCCGTTTTATTCAACTAGCAATACTGGATAGCGACAGAAGGTACTTGAAGCACTTGATCTGCAATCAGGCTCTGTACTGTATTAAAAACTGCAATGAACAATTGTTTGTTGAACCTTTTGCACAACAATTATCGACAAAAATCGACATGTTTGATTTGCGTAATTTTAATTTAAAAAGAGTTGAGAATTTAGCTAAGTAAATATTTTTTAAATTATTATATTTAAAAAAAAATAGTGCAACGGTGTAAACCTCTTTATACCATTTTTATATTTATTTTTCTATCTATCACTTTCAAATATTTAAAATTATGTCACACATTTTTCGATTTCCCTCATTTTCATCATTACCACTTTACATCTTGACTAGATCTGACTATTAGTGCTGTCTCTGTGAATTTCCTAGAAAATACCATGACAGAACGTTACTTAAGTACTCACTCATTGAAATTCTCAATTCAGAAATCGGACCTTACTCTTTCAATCGTCCTCAAACACGCTCTCAAAGTGAGTTAATTTACTAACAAACTCACTCTGAGAGCGAATTAGTTGGATCTGAGATTTCCGCACTAAGCATGCACTGAGATACGTCAACATTTTAGAGAGACTAGGGTTTTCTCACAATGTTTTACTTTATTGTTAACGAGTGGTATTGCTACTATAAGTTGATAAATGTTTTAGCCTCTAAATAGGTTTTTGAAATTGTTCTCAGCACGTGTTAGTGCAACAAAAATAATAAAATCATGTGGGTACAGTGATCATTCCGATGTAAAACCTAACTGAAATGTAGGTACTCGGGGCTGCAAGTGACGCAAATTACATCAGTCAGACGTCGCTGCCTGTAAAAAATACAGAAAATATTGTAAAGAGGTTCGAAATTTCGCCGGCTTTTGCCCATTAGCTCAGTTGGGAGAGCGCTGGTACGGTTTTTTTTTCGCGAGGTCCTGGTACGGTTTTTATTTTTTATTTTAGTAAGATACTGCCACTGTTAATAATGTGGCAACCTTTGGTCAATCGTAAAATTTCGAAAATTATTTGTTGTATTAGTTTGCTGCTTAAATTAAAAAAAAATACATATCAATTGTTTCTAAAAGAAAGATTGAATAACATACTTACGTACTAATCTATATAACTGGATAACTAATGGGTTCATCCTGGTACGGTTAACCAGAGGTCGCTGGGTCGAGTCCCAGCATGAATGGATTTTTTGCCTCTAAATAGGTTTTTTAAATCGTTTTCAGCACGGGTTAGTGCAACAAAAATAATATAAAAGTGGTCATAGCTTAGGAAAAAAAGTCACTGTACGTAGGTATGGTACATGCTGGGATTCGAACCACGACCTCCCGATTGAGAAGAAGGCGTTCTACTGCTCCGCTACCTACGCCCCTCGTACATAAGATCTTACAAAGGTTATACAAAGTACCTACATACGAAAAAAGAGTCTGATACCGAATACGCGTCACGACAATGTTTGCTCGCGTAACTAAATCGATTAAATTGCACAAATATCTTTGCACAATGCATTACATCCTGTCAGCTGTACCTCTGGCACAAGTCAGTGTGGCTTCTTCCAGTTTCTGTTCTACGCCACGGAGCTCCGAACTAGTGATGTAAACCGATTACAATTTCAAGCACCGGTTATGTATTTGGAAAAAAAACATAGATTATCCCCTTGTGTGATTCAATCTTAAAAACACTATTTAGGTGCTAAAACACAGGGCAAAGACATCATTCAACAGTTTGTTCCAACTGAAATACCGATTATCGTCAATAAAACTTTTCAGAATATGAACCAAATTAAATTAGTTGTACCGGTTTTCTTACGACCGGTTAACATCACTGTTCAAAATATCGCGAGAGCACTTCAGACCGCGGAGGCTTCACACCTCATACGTCACGCGCTAATTGCGCCCGCCGCCATATTTATAGTTTTAGCTGCGCTTGAGTGTGTTTGCTAAACTGCGCAGGAATTATGCAATATTATGCAGGGAGTGTGAGCATATGCGATCTTTCTTTTACTTCTGGTGGCTCAGATTTGGCTCAATTTAATTTCGTTGCTGCCGTTCAATATCGGTTTTAAAAAACCGGTTGTCTTACAACCGGTTCACATCACTATTCCAAATATCGCGAGAGCACTCCAGACCGCGGAGGCTTCACACCTCATACGTCACGCGCTAATGGCGCCCGCCGCCATATTTATAGTTTTAGCTGCGCTTGAGTGTGTTTGCAAAACTGCGCGGGAATTATGCAATATTATGCGGGGAGCGTGAGCACATGCGTTCTTTCGTTCTCTTCCGGTGGCTCAGTATAATGGTTGACTCTAGATTAAATACATTTGAAACCAAGACTGGATGACAAAGATGACGTAGCCTGGGCAGGCCCTCTACCAGATAGTCTGACGACCAGGGCCCAGATTCTGCTAATGCATTGTGGAAAATTACGACTGCATTAACGTGTCATTAACCAGTAAGTAAGGCCTGCCACTGTCTTACAATCCTCCACCAATCCAGACTTGGCCCCCGTGGTGGAGTATGGCCTAAGCTTTCTGCGATGCAGGAAGAGACGCGTGCCCCAGCAGTGGGAACATACAAGGGTTGGTACCCAAGCGGTGGTAGCTCAGTGGGTAGAACAATGGACTCGCAAGCAAGAGACTCCTAGTGCGCGCTGTAGCGTTAATATTTTTCTAACTTAATATTTAATACTTAATACCTAAATTAATATTTTTCTATTACCGACTTAACATTTCTTCTTTTACTCGTTCTTGGCCACTATTTGGAGCTATCTTTGAATGAGTGATTATCTGTGGCAATCACACATTCAATACCTTTTTCACTCAGTCATCTCGGCTCTTGCGGCTGATTGAAATTTGACCACGGATGGAGTTGGGTGTGCGCTCTGTTACGCCGCCAGTCTCCAACCGCCCTAGCGGCCATTTTTTAATCAATAGTAATATTACCTTGCCTGCGACCCTTTGCCCCCGCTTTTGGGGTTCAAGATTCCCTCTGAAAATTCAAGATCCAGATTTAAACTGTAGAGTCCGGACTAGCTTCTTCCGGACTCGTTTTAAAAGAAGCCCAGTTGCCGCTACGGACTGCCGCCTCTACCTTCTTAAAAGCCTTGCCCTGGTGTGGCTTCCCGGAGGGATCGGCGCCGGCCTTCTACGCCGCTATCGAGCCGCCACGGCGCGTCATCGCATCCAGCCTAAGGAAGTACCTATCGGCAGCTCGGGCTGAACCAACCTAACTGGTGTAGGGCACGAACCTGTTTCCCACAACCCACTTCTTTTCTTTTTGTAAATAAAATTTTGTAAATATTGTATCTCAGATTATAATTTCTACCCCTGTGTTTTCCCAAGTGCGACAGCGCATGCACCAACGACTTTGATAATTTCAAAGATACGTACATTTGCGAATTTGTAGTTGCAATACCACACGCTAACTGTGAAGGAAAACATCGTGAGGAAACCCGCGACTTGTTTGGCGCCGCACGTATTTGACTAGTCTTTCCTGTGGGCTAAGCCGACTAAGCTGTCAGGATGGTATAGGTGCTGGACAAGCCAAACCATTAATGAAAGCATGTCCCAGGCACTAAAGCATCTGCGTGGTCCCTTCACCTATCTAGTGTGAGTAAAGATGCCACTGGACGCTGTATAAAATAATCGTCTCATTACGTAGATGCAAAAGGCCAACGTCGATTTAATTTCGTTGCTGCTTCAAGTCTACGCGCACGATTTATATTGAACCTTCTATGCATCAAAGATATGAAAAAAACTCCCCACGTGACCAGGTATTTTTTATAGTGACGGAGAGTCGCCGGTGCAGACGGCACAATACCGTGAAACTTGGAAAACCATGAGGGAAGCCTATGTCCTGCATTGGGCGTCTTAGGAATGATGATGGTGATGAGATCAAGACATATTTCGAGACCGCCAATGGGAAACTTGCGTCTAATTTAGATTGAAGCGGAACGTTTCATACCACAGAAATCGTATACAATTTCTGTGGGAGAAGTGGCAGAAGTTCGAAAAAATTTGAAATGAAACAATCATATATTTTTTCGGGATTTCCGGAAAGCGTGAAAAAATTACTTACTCTACTAACATAAACCTTATAGATTTAGGTTTCTCATAGAATTCTGAATGTTTCTTATACACCCATATAAGAAACAATCTGAATTTTCATGAGAGATATCTCGCGGATGAAAACACTATTTACCAGATAACTCTAATATTGATAAAAGTTTCATACATTACGAGGCGTTACGTGCAAGTTGTGATAGCATGATATATATTTTTTTTTATTTGCTTCTTGTAGGACGGGTTCGTTCGGAAGAGCAGACGCATAGACAGCGGACAGATAAAGTTTTATTATCAGAATGTATTAGACTTTTTTATAATAAAGCCCTTAGATCAGAAATCTACAAGTTATCGTCATCATCGTCAGGCTGTACTAGCCCACTGCTGGACATAGCCTTCCTCTAATGAGCGCCATAGCGCCCTGTTTTCAGCTTGCCGCATTCAGCGTCTGCCTGCAGTTATTCGCAGTTCGTCATCCCACCTAGTCGGAGGGCGTCCTACACTACGTTATTGACAAGTAAAATAAGAATATTCTTGATTGTACAACAGGAAAAACTACAAAGATACGGTACAATTGGCGGCCTTATTGCTTAGAGCAAAGTGCCACTTGGAGGAAATCACTTGGTATTTCAATACCACGGAATTATGCACAAAGTTCGTACCTTACGTCTGAAGCGAAAGAGTTTTGTCTGATGTGTTTTCGTGGTAGTGCACTATTATTTATATGAGTTGGGTTTCCCAACTTATGTTTGTTAGTTTTCAAAACTTTCATAGCGCTGGGGGCGTTTGGATTTAAAACGGGACTTTATTAATATTTTGCCACCGTGAGCCCTTTGTGTGATAACATTTTCACGTCGAATTTGACTATGACTTATGACTTATGACTTTACAAAACCGTTGCCATATATGTCTAGGATTTATTATTGTTGGGGTTTATTTAACGTGGAAAGACATGGCGAACATAAAATACACATTTCATTGTTAATCTTTTAACAAACAGAATCCGCTATTTGACATGTATCAAATTTGACGCGATAAATGAATATCTTCTATAGTATTTAACGCAAGAAACCGAAATATATTGATTTTGCTAAGTAAGTATGCAGGCTACGAAATGTGCAAAGTAAAAAAAATTTTTTCTCGTTTAATTCGTAACGGTGAAATCGCTATCCGCCATCCTGAAACCATCGTAAGTATGTTAACAAACATCTTTCAGCCAGAGCCAGTGAACATTGATTATTATAGGACTTACATCAAAGTGATCTTCACATAAATACATCCGAGTTTCAATTAATAAAGAGTCGGGGTCTCTTTTGGCAAGTTTAAGCCAAGTTTTTCGAACGTTAATTTCACTGGGTACACGAATCCACAACTCCCCGGGGGTCTTTCTTGACGTGTTTTTTCATTCTCGAACAATTCAATAATGATAATTTTTATATGTTGGATGTAAATTCGATTAAATCATGATTGCATTGTTGTTATTTCACTATGCTCAGAGATCACTTACAGAAAATTGAATGTCAAACGTTGTTTACAATTTTTTGGACTTCAAACCATAGACAAAAATAACTGACCGCTTTTTTGGCTGTTTAGGAAAATAAAGTTTTAAAATATATTTTTATGGTCCTCAAAAAATAATATACTAAAATATTTTTTGGTCTAGTGGAAGAGTTATTTACCGTTTAAGACTTACTTGAAAAGAGAGTCTTAAATAGCGGATTGCATTGACAATATGAAATACATGAAGTATCATGTCATATCAAATTCAAACGGAGGACCGTCGACAGTGCTGTGGCCAGTACTCACAATTAAGTCGCGACGCTCATACTACAGTTTTGGCCTTTGCATCTACGTAATGAGATAAATTAAACAGCGTGATGTCGCTGCAGCGTTCAGTGCCACCTTCATTCACACTACATAAGCGATGGGACCACTCGGACACTTCTTCTTCAGGCTATATTAGTCCACTGCTGGACTTAGCCCTCCCCTGAGTGCCATAGCACAAGGTTGTGCCATCATTGAGGGGTAATACATTACATCCAAGACCCGAGACAAACTAGAAAAGTTCGTTTCCTAGTTTGATCCGGCCGGGGATCGAACCCGAGACCTACGGTTTTACAGTCAGCGTGCCAAACCGCTGCGCCACCGAGGCCGTCACTATATGTTGATGATGATATCAACTCTTTATATGTCCCCACTGCTGGGACATGGGTCTCTTCCTGCATCGCAGAAAGGTTATCCCATACTCCATACGGCTTGGTGGCTCATTATAAGACATTGGCGGGCCTTACCGTCAGAGGTTATCAAGCTGCCCATAAGGCCTCTGACATGGCTTAACGACTGCCATTACGCCAATTGCGATATATAACATTTTACCGAATAAACAAGCCGGACTTGGCTCCCTGGTGGAGTATGAACTATCCTTCCTGCATTTCAGAAAGAGACCCGTGCTCTGGAGCACTGGGGACATACAACAGACATACATACACAAAAGCGAAAGTCACATTGAAAGTATAACTACCATTTACGTCTGTATGTTACTTGCTATCTAATTAAAAACCTTTTATAACGAATGACGTGTGTATCAAGAATATGACAAGTACAATATATACACTTAACCGCTTTTAATTTAACTCTCCTACAGTTCTACCGTCGAAGATATTAAGACAATAAGGACGCTTAAAAGTACGTGACACAAGAATGAAAATAGAATACATTTCATTGTGCGCAACTCCACAGTGTCTAATGTATAGATTAAAACCACCAAAACAAAGCAACTTCAAAGGCATTCACTAACGCATAACATCAGCATCTCGGATGTGATAATTAATCTTGAGGAAATCTCGCTATAATAACGTGGCACAGGCAGATTATGAGTATGAGCTTGAGCCTGCATCGTTTTAATCTTGCGGTGAACGTTTATGCTCTTTAGATTAACATCAACCTAGAGCATTAACGAACATAATTTTGCTGCAGTTAACAACATGCATTGTGTAAACTGGAAGACGTGGGTAAAGGAATCAAGGAACTTAAGAGCTGTCCCTTAAAAGGAGCAAGTCCCATACAAACGTGGTTTGGTATTTACAAACTCAAACGTCGTGTCGGATTGGAATAAAACTTGGCCAATACGTTGAGAGATTGAGTTTTGCTCGAACTTATAATTGGAGATAAAATTATCCAAAAAAAGTATAGAAAGAAGATATAAAAGTAGAAGTATAGAAAGTTAGTATAGTCTGTTAGCTTTTAGAATATACTTTGGCTACTATTGGATAGAATCGGATATATTCGTGTAATAGAAATATCGGAACTATTACATGACACTTAATTTCGAAATTAGAACTCGATCATCAATACGAAAACCGGCGAAAATTAGTAAAAACCGAAGCCTACTCTAGAGCCCGAGTTATATTCTAAAAGCTAACCGACTATAATATAGTAATAATCTCAAGCACAGTTAGTACGAAAGAACAGTAAGGCTATAACTTCTTTTCCATTACTATATTTGCAATTTTAACCACGTGCAAGCTACAATTAGTGTCCTCTAAACGTATTGCCAAAGGTTTATTGCGATCCGGACTGTAGTTTCTAGGTGAAACCCAAACTACGTTTGGGTGGAATGCTTCTTGAGGCACCGCCTTATATGGAGATATGCGGGGTATATGGGGCCTGTCTCTGAAGAGATTTATCTGTTTTGCAAATCCTCGCAGAATAAATACGACGACTTTTAGAATCAGTGTTATATTTACAATAGCGGGTTGATTGCGCAAATATTTTTTACAGGAAGAAAAACAAAAGACGACTTATGTAGAAAAAGAATATGTTTCAGGTAGCAAGGAGTGTGCATACTTTTTGGCAGGCGCAAACATCCTCATATATTTATAGTTCATATTTTTTTATGATAATTCGACGTACATGGAAATTGCGTACCCGAGTTTCCTATTTATTGAATAAATGGATGAATTATTTATTTGGATTTACACACACCCATGCATACAATAAAACAATATTAAGAAAATTATGTTTACCTACTTCCTATGGCGCTACAACCCGGTGTGGGTCTTGGCTTCTTCAACATTTTTCTTCCAATTCGCTCGGTCCTTTGCATCTTTCCTCCATCCTGATAGCTTCCCCATCTTCTTGAGGTCTTCGTCTAACCTAAAAAACTATATAGGAGTTGTAAAAACAAACAACACATACAAGTAGAACAAAGACATATTTTATTTTATTCGAGAAAACAAACATTGTCGAAGTTATCATTAGTATAAAGGGTAATTAAATGTACAATCAGCGTTTTCTACAGTTTACATATAATATAGGCATACGACAGCCACGTGGTAAGCATTTTACTTGCGTCACAAAAAAAAATAACAATTCAAACACACAGGAGTGTATTTTCCAGTGTGAGTACTGTGGTTGTAGCAAAAATAATGGTGCACTAACTCAGCACGAGCTGGCTATTAATCTGTGAGTTGATTAACTTGGCAATGTACAGCGAAATTCCTTGAATCAGGCCCCTATACAGGATGGACGGACGGCAGACGAAGGCAGTTACTGACTAGTACCAGAGAACTGGCTGCCATTTTCGGCTACCACTTTGTAACCGACTCTAAATTGGCGGGAATCAGGAATATCAGCTGTTTTGTACATCTCTAATTTAAATAGGTTTTTAAATTTGTTCCTTAGCACGGGTTAGTGCATTAAAAATAAAAATAGTGTAATCATGTGGGTACAGTGATATCGTTCCGATGTTAAACCTAACTGCAAAGTAGGTAGTCGGGGCTGTAAGTAATGCAATTTGCTTAAGTCAGATGTCGCTGCCTGTACGTAATACAGAGAATATTGTAAAGAGGTTCGAAATTTCACTGATGCCGTGAGTCGCCCATTGGCCCAATTGGTAGAGCGCTGGTACGGATAGCCAGAGGTTGCGGGTTCGAATCCCGGCATGGGTGAAATTTTTAGCCTCTAAATAGGTTTTTAAAATCTCTAATGTAACTTATAAACGTTCCTCTACAGGGCACAAGCCTTGCCTTGGGAGAGCGGGGCTTAGTTACGACACATGCCTCCCACGGCATTTTCCACACGATGTTTCCCTTCACCGTTACCCGGTAGTATTGCTACTATACCTTCAAATATACGTACCTTAGAAAACAAATTGCTAGCTATAGTATTTTCTTAATGATTCGCGATACTCATACATTCCATAATTCCGAGCAGCCGTGTGTTCGAACACACGGCCGCTAGCAATTTAGTTAGATATTAAACGGGACCAATCGCGATTATTTATTAGGGTAGACCCGAGACCACGGCAACTGCAACGCTGACGAAACGTCGGGAAATAAGGTAATTACGTTTTGTCTAATAAATAATCGCGATTTGACCCGTTTAATATCTAACTAAATTGCTAGCTGCCGGGATTCGAACACACGGTCACTCGGACGTGAGGGCGGTATCCAAGCCTTAGCCAAGTATCTCATTGGTTTTTTTTTGCAAGTTTTAGGCAACTATACTAATGCTAGAGCTACAAAAAAGTCGTTGTACTATCGAAGTAATCTTGTAAACTTCTGAACGATTTTGTACAAATTTATGGTAATACCTATGCCAAGACTAAAGACTTTGTCCACATTGTGATTCATTATACACCGCAAAGAGTGAACACGTTGGCGTATCGCTTGTTTAAAACATAAGCCGGCTGTAGGGCTGTCACACACTTCAAAAATAAAATAAATTCATTTGCTTAGAACATGGTACATTACGGCGACATTTTAAAAAATATGATTTCACATTCTGGTAAATATGTCCTAACATACAAATGTATATCTAAAACCCATTAATGTGAAAAGAATTCAAAATAGCATTTTGAATTCCAAATATCAGGCAGGTACTAAAATTTACGATTTTAATGTAATTTAAAGATGAAATTAAATAATTGAAATGTCAGTAGCATTATATTAAGTAAAATAAATTTAAAAAACATAGAATTTCAAATTACTTAACTTTATCTATAAAGCTTTCATTTAAATTAACCTTATAGCAGAGACTTTGACACGTTACATAGTGTAAAATGAGCTGATTTAAAAAAAAATCGTGGTTTGATCGTGCTTAAATTTGGAAATAAACTTATCAAGAAGAAATTGCAGACTTTAGAAATAAACATTTTCTTTTCAAAAGAAAATTATATATCGCTAGTGGCATTTTTTCCGAGCTCTTCTGTGCTGCGCAAAGCATGTTAAGTGGTTAGTGGCTTCTGTCATGTACTGGGAGTCATTAAGTCATTTCAGCGGACTTATGGGCGGCTTGATAACTTCTGACAGTAAAGCCCACCGCTGCCTTACAGTCCTCTACCAACCCGAACTTAGCCCCCGTGGTGGAGTAAGGCCTAAACTTCCTGCTAAGCAGGAAAAATCCAGCAGTGAGGATATACAAAGATCAACCTTTTGTATATCCTTATGCCGGATTTTTCCTGCATCATCATCATCTTCTACTTCTTCAGGCTATATTAGTCCACTGCTGGACAAGCCCTGCGCAAGGTTGTGCCATCATTGAGAGGTAATGCCCATAATCCCCACGCTGGGCATGCGGGTTGAGGATCGCAGTTTGGTGGACGTACTGCAGGGGGGGCTGCTGCCTACACCCCGGTTTGTGTCCCTTAGTCGCCTTTTACGACACCCGCGGGAAGAATTGGGTTGGTGCTATTCTGTAGCCGACACCACACAGTAGATATAATCGTCATCATCTATCTATTAAGCGTAGCTTCTTGGGAGAATCTAAATCACGCGTAATCCTATAGCGGCAACCCTAGGATAGGAGCGAGTTATTGTTCAGAAGTGGTGGAGTGGGTGCTTCTTGTTTGTTACTTGTTAAAGGTTCTGTTATGCAAAATAATGAATTCGTCAGCAGCGATACTGCATTATACTTACCTCTCCTTAAGCCGGGGATGCTTTCAGAATACAGCCTCTTCGCCTTAATTATTTTGCTTAAGTAAGAGGCTGGATAAAGTAAGAGACTTATCGAGTTAGGTTAAGAGGATTTTTACGTCTATTAGATTTCTGTTTTACGTACGGCCCACTGCAGAGCACATAATTTCTGTCGAAGAGAGAGGCTTAATTAGCACGAGTGCCCACCGCGGATTGGCATTAGCGCTGAAGTATGTAAGACACGCAGGATTTCTTCTAATGTTTTCCTCCACCGTAAGCGAGGGACAATTGTTGCTACTACAACTGTAGAAGTGTACCTAATTGACTTAGAAAACGAAGTACATGCAAGGATTTGAACATAACAATGGTTGTCTGGAAGAAATTACTTTTAGTAATAAGGTCGCCACTTGTAGTGTACTGTTATTTTTTAAGACTCTTATGTAATCCCTGGTGTACACGCAACAAAGAATATTCTATCTGTCTATCTACGTCCCGAATATGATGCTGGTGTTTTAAAGCTGTGTCGCCACCAATAGATTAGATTACTGAACGTTTCTTAGCATGAAGCAAAAACTGAAATCCGTTATCACAGTGTCGTTCATAGAACTACTTCTAGTATACAGCTGTGGGACGATTTTTGTATATACAGGCTGTCTCATTGAATTCGGTCAGTATGGGAAAGTCTGAAACCATAAGACATACGAAGATCTGTTCTGAGGAACCATGTCGTCGATTTTAATAACAAGAAAAACTGCATTCATACTTTTTAAAAAACATCTGTACTCCGTTCGGGAATCGAACCCGGTTTTTTTGAAAAAAAACCTACACTATTTCTATTTAGATATCGATTGTGTAGGTCTTAAGTAGTAAATATCTGTATGAAACATGATGTCTAAAATGAATAAAATGCATTGTTTTTACATACTTTAACTTATTTTAGTAGGTGCTCGAAGTGACCAGCCGCCTTTTTCAATACAATATTCAACACGTTTAGGTAACGATCTTACTATTGCATTTTGTATCTTCATGTGGTGAATTTGCGTTAAAATTGTCTCTATGGCCACTTTTAGGTCTTCAACGGTGTCATAGCTTGTCTTTTCAATTGATTGTTAGTGTTTGATTAATAGAAGTTTTTTTTTTCAAAACATCCGGATTCGATTCCAGAACGGAGTACAGATGTTTTTTTAAAATGTATGAATGCAGTTTTTCTTGTTATTAAAATCGATGACATGGTTCCTCAAAACAGATCTTCGTATGTCTTATAGTTTCTGACATTCCCATACTGACCGATTTGAATGAGACAACCTGTATATATCTTAAAATATTAAATATAACGTCATTTGGTAACCCAAGAATTTGGTTAGTCAGAGGTCGCGGTTTCGAGTCCCGGCATGGGTGATATTTTAAGCCTCTTAATAGGTTTTTGAAACGGTCCTTAGCACAGGTGAGTGCCTTAAAAAGAACATAATCATGTGGATACAGCGATATCGTTCCAATGTGAAACCTAACTGCAAAGTAGGTACTCGGGGCTGCAAGTGATGCAAAATTACTTCAGCCAGATGTTGCTGCCTGTACGTAACACAGAGAGTGTTGTAACGAGGTTCGAAACTTTACTGATGCCGGTGAGTTGCTCATTGGGTCAGTTGGGAGAGCGTCATGGGTGGAATTTTTAGCCTCTAAATAGGTTTTTATAACCCAAGAAAATTTTATATGAAAATTCTTATAAGAGATCAAATAGCAGTCGTTTGTACAGACGTACGGCGGCTCACAGTGAAAATCGCACCCAAGACCTCCGGCGTGGTAAGCAGACGAGATACCTCTAGACTAATGAGGCAGCCAATTTCTGATGACAATTAATGTTTGCATAGTAAGGTTTTCTTACTCCAAATATTAATCGTAGTTTTGACGCCGACGCCGTAGGGTTAGTTGACATTTAATCAAAATTATATGAACCTCCGCTCGTAAAGCGGTGGCAGCGGAGCTGTGTAGAACGCCGACTTCTCAATCAGGAGGTCGTAGGTTCGAACCCCGGCATGTACGAACGACATTGTTTTCTAAGTTATGTACACTTGTGAAAGTATAGTAGCAATACTACTCGCTGACTGTGAAGGAAAACATCGTAAGGAAACCCTAGTGTCTGAAGTGTTAAAGTACCTCAGCGCTTGCTACGTACAATGGCCCAACTATGCGGCGAAGTACGGAAATCTCAGGTTTAACTGACTAACTAACTAACTATGAACCTCCGCTGGAGTGTTCCATAAAAAGGTTTTAGGTTCACAAAAGAATAAACGAGAATCGATGCATGAAAAAAGATTCCCAATGAAAAAAGAATAAAAATTGTTTTTTCAACCAATATCCTTTGACGGGGCAGAGTTCAAATTCATTTTTAGAATTCGTTCATTTGACAGTGCTTTTAAAAACTTTTAAAACGTGCATACGTTTTTGTGCACGGTTGCGTAGGTGAAATCCTTTTCCAGTCGAATAGGAGGCGAAAGCGTTTTTATCTTATACCTTGTTTGTGACTTAGGTAGAAGAATTGTCGTTGAAATCGGCGTAGTGAAATACTCCTTCTTTCTGAGGTGGCATAATATCCAATCACAGAAAATAAAAAAAGAGTAGAAGTAGTGACATGACACATTAGTACGAAAACCAGTGTAACCAAACTGATACACATAAACCAAACGCACACTACGAATGCCAAGCTGCCATTGGTAAATAAAGTCAATGCCGAAAAGGTGTACATCATAAAAGTTTCAAGTAAAATATGCACCTTTTCATAATGTTAACAATGATCAAAGTCAAATGACAATGATGAAATTAAGGTTGACATTTTGTAGTAACGCTACTCTACACTAGATGGAACTATCACCCCGTCGGACCGAAAAGAACTTTTACCTAGTAAGACATAAGTTCAAAATTGAAAAACAATTGCATTCTCAGTTTGGGATGGGACAATGCGAGTTCTAGTTTGTCGATAGGGTGAACCTATCGACAAATAATACAAAATGGACATTTACTGGAAGAAAATGCATCTTTTTTACATCATCTTTTGTGCAATAAAGAATTAATACTAATAGGGTGGATAGATGCACAAATAAAACAATGTGGTAGATTTCATAATATTTTAAAATGTTATCTCTTATTAAAACTAGCTTTAACCCGCTGCTTCGCCGGCGTTACAAATTATAACACAAGAAATATTATTCTACGACTCAATTCAGATCTTTGTCTATCTGTACGCCATGTTTCATACGTAATACTAATTGATGATTGTACTAATACAATTTCATTTATACGCAGGAGTCTAACCTGGAAGTGAAGCACATTTTTTCTGGTATTGCTGCATCACATTAGTGCCACCTTCCGCCTTTTTTAGTTATTATGAAGTGTTCATGAAAATGCTGAATATATTGTGTTCATCTTCGTTGGGAACCAATTTTGCCTTCTTATCGCTGCCTTCCATTTTAATTTCATATCCGGTTTCCCTAGGAAAACGAAACGAAAACTCACTTCCAAATTGTTTTGAATCCGAGAGGGTTATTTTATTATTGCCTCGTTTGCTGTTGTCAAAGGGGTTGAAGTATTAAGGGTAAATAGCAGAATAATAAAAAACCATAAAACAAATAACATAACAAAACAAAAATCTGATGCTCGCCAAGAGAACAACCACTCGAACAGGTAAACAGTAGTAAACTACTTAATTTTTTGAACTGAAGTAAAAAAAAACCATACGAGTCGTTTTCGATAACCTCACTTTACATCTCGGTTGGAATATTTAAAAATGTAAGATTAAAATTACTTTGATAGTTTCTTAAATATTTCAGTCCCTAATAAACTGGTGAAGAAAAACTATATCGCGATCTAGCTGTGCTCATGTCTTGTATGTGCTCATAATTATCATGTTTTGTATGAAAAGTAATGTATGAGCTCCAATGACAGTTTTCACATGCACAACGGCGCCTTTTCACATGCGAAAAGGCGCTAAGGAAGTAGGTATAAAATAACAATAATTATTTTACCTACTTAGACGAATTGGAATTTACAATACCTAAGTATCGTTTAGTATGTATGACTACTAAGTCATAGACAACTAATTATCGATAGATTTTTATCATGTGTGCCCCCATCCGTAATCGAGTAGAATTCAAATTTCGACAAAAATTTCTAGAGAATGTACACTTTCTTCAATGAAAATTTAACTTTACTATCCAGTAAATAAAGGTGGTTTCACTTTCTCATTTTCGCATTGGTTTCCGTGTTCATGTCATTACAAATTTAATTAAAAATACAATGAAATACGTCTTAAAGATGAAATGTTACGGCATGATCGGTATATTTTGGTCCCCAACTTTTATTTTTGCTCTCTAACACAGCATAACAAGGCATTTTAATAAAGTTTTCACCATTTTTTCTTTACTAGAAGCGCACGGCAACTGAAGTCAACAAAACTGTCACCGACTACGCATAGGCAATACATTGCTAATGTGAGGCACGCGGGCACCGCCCACTTACGACTTCTACTCTTTTTTTATGTTCTGTGTATCCAATCGTATAAATTGTATTCTAAAAAGAGGTACTAACTGCATTGCTGGGTCTCTTCCTGCATCGCAGGAAGGTTAGGCCATAATCCACCACGGAGGCCAAGTTCGGGTTGGTGGAGGCTTGCAAGACTGGTGGCTGGTATTACTTAGCTTAACGATTGCCATCTATCGACGGCACCAACTACTTAACGTGCCTTGAGAAGCACGGAACCACTCGGAAAAGTGCCACTAGCGTTAGTCATAGACGGTCCCCCATCCATGCACTGAACGCGCCCTGTATTTCTTAACCTTCGTGATCACTTAAGATCACTCAGGCAGCATGGGCTGCAAGCGAGTAAAATGTATGCGACTTCCAAAACACTGCGTTTATTTTTAGACTATCGACAACTGCATTGTTCCAAGGGTATAATAGTAGTTTTAAAATGAAAAATAAACGTAGAGTAGGCGTAATTAAATTTTTAATGTAAATATCATAGAACCGAATGAAAAGGCATAACAAAAATGGTGAAAAAAGTTACACCGGTACAACGCTACTTACGGAAACCATAACGCAGATGAACAATACATGTCACTCCATGATTACGCTTTAATTACTCTTTTTCAAAAGAATATTTTAATTTGTTAACTATTACAAAGCAACCAAAAAGTTTGCTCTTGGCCAGCGTTTCTCAACTTTTTTTTTGTTCACGCATATTTCGGTACATAATATTACTTAATTTCAATATTTCTTTGCACTAACTATCCGTCTTTATTTTCTTTCTAGAATGTTGTTGCCGAGAAGAAATTGCTATTAGTAGTAAGGCCGGTCGTTGTACTACATTTATATAATTTCCGTTACTGTATTTTCTGTGTATATTAACTTTAGTGTACACAAAAAATACAGTAACGGAATCTGCTTTGTTTCTATCTCTCTAACCGTAGCTTTCTAAGCACCTAGTATACATTGTTTATAGGAAACTAAATGCTTTAAATAGCAGATAGTATAGTATAATAGTATAATTTTCTGAAGAGATAGAATCTAGGTCTTTTAAAACTTCTGTGAAAGGCCTAAGTTTTGTTGTTGTTGTGAACATTCTGACAAACTTTTCGACAAAGGAAAAACACAATTTTTCATTATAACGAATAAAGAAACACTAGGTATTGCTTATTGTGATCCCGGCCCGCCAAGTTGTTTATGAAAACAATAAAAATCGGCCGCATAAACATCGCAAAGGGCTTCCCTCTTATTTATTAACACTCAATCTTTCTACAGATTAATACAACATACATAGTTATATCATTGAATTTAAAATTCAATGGTTATATGTATGTTGTATTAATCTGCTGTGTGGTGTCGGCCTAGAGCACCAACCCAATTTCTTCCCGCGGGTGTCCTAAAGGTGACTAAGAGATACAAACTGGGGGGTGGGCAGCAGCGCCCCCTGCAGTTCAATTCCACCGAACTGCGATCCCCAACCTGCATGCCCAGCGTGGGGATTATGGGCATTACCCGCTATGATAGCACAACGTGGCGCTCTTTAGGGGAGGGCTATGTCCAGCAGTGGACTAGTATAGCCTGACGACGACGACGAAATAGTTATATATTAAACTGGTCGATTCGGCAGCGTTACAGTTGCCGTGGTCTCGAACAATAAGGTAATTACGTTTTACAACATATTTGCTCGTAAAGTGGTTGTAATTACACCAATTTCAATATCGTAATGTATCTCATTACGTACTTGTGCGATAATGTAATGTAAAAGGCACGTGTTTTTTTTTAATAAAGTTTTAAGATACTCCGTCTAAAAATGAACGATACTTTTAAAAATCTTTGCAAAGAGGTTTTATGTCAAGAAAGTGGTCAATATTTTATGAATAAAATTAACTTTGGGAAATAAAATATAACAAATAAACATTTAATTCTTTAATTTAATTAATTTTGACAATAAATTACAACCATTTATCTGTAACAAAAACACAAAAATATTAATTTACTTTATTAGTAATACTGGCTCTTTTTGTACCTTTGCCTAAAAAAAAAGTTGATGCGCGCGCATCGCTTATTTATGGACAAGTAAAAATAAATCCGCGCGCTTTTCTTTTCGATGTATTGTTTTTATTTGAAAATGTCGTCAAGTAGTGATGATAACAAAGTCAGAGTTTTATTAATTTCCTCGTAAATATGTTATAAAACGTCGTATGACATACGTGCGCTTTGAAAATTACAGCCTCTGCTTCCTTATAGCCCTCGCCGATGGCTCGGGCTAGTACGCCTCGGCTGTAATTTTCAACTTACCGCACTTATATCATAATGTACTATTACCTAATAAATAATCGCGATTAGACCCATTTAATATATAACTACGTATGAGTATCGCGAATCATTAAGAATCATTAAGACAACATAGTATAAAACAAACCATAACCTCGCGCCTGTATCCGAGAGGGGTAGGCAGAGACTAGAGACGACCACTTGCCACGATCCTGACAGATCACGTTTGCTTTACCAACGTTCATTAGTCTTTGCATGCACGCACGCCAGTTCCTGGTACTTTTTATGTTACCCTTCGCTAATACATCCCCTATTTGGTCTACGTATGTCTGACATAGTGTTAGAAGCGCTCGTGGCTTAGTGAAGTGCTTGTGGCCTAGTTGAACCGAGTGATTGGAATTAATCACTAGGGCTAAGTAACCACAGATGCGGTCGGGAGCTGGATGGGTGACCATCGTGCAATAATTAATTTAACAATAATAATATTTATAGGGTCTGCAGAATGTACCACATGAGTTAATTGGTCCTTAAATTATTGCTTGATATAAGATAAGAATATTCTTTATTGCAACCAACCCGGACTTGGCCCCCGTGGTGGAGTATGGCCTAACCTTCCTGCGATGCAGGAAGAGACCCGTGCCCCAGCAGTGGGGACATTTAAGGGTTGATAACGATTCTTTATTGTACTCACCAGAAAATAATTACAGAGACAACAGTTACAAAAGAAGAGGTACAATTGGCGGCCTTATTGCTGATAGCAATTTCTTCCAAGCAACCTTAAATCGGAAAGATTGCAAAAGGAGAAATTGAGACGGGTAGTTGGTGCTCATCGAATATTAATACCTATACGTAATAAAAATAAACTTACATAGATAAATACCATTATAAACATACATAAACATTAAGTTATAATGGCAAGCATGATAGGAACAATAAATGGGATTTACCTACAGACAAAAAGAAAACAAGGAATTATTTGCAAAGAAAGAATTCTACTACTTTAGATTTAAATATAGCAGGAGATGTGCGCCTTACAGAAACCGGCAGCTCATTCCACAGCCGGACCGCTCTTACAGTGAATGAGCTGGCAACGAACTTTGTCGTATGTCTAGGTGTTTTCAGATTTAAGTAATTAGCAATAGCGGCACTCACTAACTGTGAAGGAAAACACTGCGAGAACACTTGAGTGTCTGAGGTGATCAAATACCTCAGCGCTTGAAATTGTGAATCCGTGGTGGGCTCTGAGAAATAACCTGTGCCCTGCAGTGGGACATTTATAGGATACATAAAAAATACTTTTATAGCACTTAAGTACATAAAATCGTACAACACGGCAGACTTAATTTTTGACGTTAAGAGTACAATTTAATACTATTTTTTCATGACTTTGGATGCAAAAAAAAAATACGAAAAATAAAATTACGCCGTAGTCATGCTGTATAGTATGACACCATACTTGGCTCATTGAATAAAATAACATTATAGTTATTATATTATTTTTCTTTTAATGCACTAACTCGTGCTAAATACAATTTGAAAACCTAAAAAATAATATAACCATGTGCGTACAACGACATCATTCCGATGTAAAACCTAACTACAAAGTAGGTACTCGGGGTTCCAAGTGATGCAAATTACTTCAGCCAGATGTCGCTGCCTGTTCGTAATACAGAGAATATTGTAGAGGTTCGAAATTTCACTGATGCCGGTGAGTCGCCCATTAGCTCAGATGGAAAGAGCGCTGGCACGGATAGCTAGAGGTCGCGGGTTCGAATCCCGGCATGGGTGGAATTTTTAGCCTCTAAATAGGTTTTCAAAACGTTATAGTTAACCTCAGTTTCACCCGACTGGGCAAGAAGGTCGCAGTTATTAACGTAATTGTACGCAATTCACTCTGTGTACCTTCAATCAGCCATCTACCTTGGCAGTTGTTTGCTTTCCTTCGGAAATAATATCGGCAGTGGACCCTTTTATTAAATTACGTCGTACCAACCGCCTTCGGAGCAACCGATCCGTCTTGAATTGTATTATTATTAATTCTTTATTGCACAGAAGACAATAGAGAGAAAGAATAACTTTGATTATATGTACACCAGTAATTACATAAGAGACTTTCCCTTGTGCAATTTCCGCCATCTTGAAAAGAATGGTTAAATTTGGTTTTTTCACAATGACTCCGTTCTCTACAAAAATGTTGATGCACTTTTTTGTTGCTTTTTATACGATCTACAATTATCAGAAATGCATATGAGTGGAAAAGTTGAATTTATGATATTACGAAATCGATCAAGATTGTGATGAGATGTGCGTTTTCCGCCATCTCGAAAAAAGGGTTAAATTCAGTCTTTTCACAAAAACTCGGTTTTTAGCTGAACATTTTAATTTCTTACGTTCTACAAATAATAGAAATGCATGTGAATGGAGAAGGCAAAATTACGATTTCGATCAAGATTTCATACCTGCTATTTCTGCCATCTTGAAAAAAAACCGGCCAAGTGCGAGTCAGACTCGCGCACCGAGGGTTCCGTACAAACCTGTATTATAGACCTGAGTATTTGGTATGAATTTCAATTTAATACCTCTACGCGTTTATGAGGAAATGGGTAGTAAGTTTAAAATTATTAAAAAAATATATATTATGTGATGTAACTAAAAATTTATGGTTTTCGTAATTTTTCCTTTATCTATGCTATAAGACGTTGCTTCGTACCAAATTTCAAGATTCTGAGTTCACGGGAAGCACCCTGTAGGTTTTGATTCCCTTGCAAGTGTCGAAAATTTGCGGCATAAACGGCTGTATCTTTTGATTGCGTTGGCTTAGAAGTTTGATTTTTTCACAGCTTCAAGGGAAAGTAGACCTGAGTAATTGATATAAATTTCAGCTTCATACCTCCACGCATTCCTGAGAAAAAGGGTCTTGACAGACGGACGGACGGACAGACGGACAACGAAGTGATCCTATAAGGGTTCCGTTTTTTCCTTTTGAGGTACGGAACCCTAAAAAGGGTTAAATTCACTATGACTCGGTTCTCAGTTTGTGCCCCTTTTCACCCTTTAAGTGGTATATTTTAAAAGACTGGAATTATTTGTTTTCGCATTAAAATATTCACATTAAAATATTCCCCTGTATTTTTCTAAAGTAAATTAAATAGGTAAGGTCAAAAACAACTCGGATCTGTACAGTTAGACGGATAGGAAAACCAATATTATCTTTAAGTGAAATAAGCCTTATCGGCCACTGTTCGTTACCATGTTTTCTTTACGTGTCACCACAAACAAACAGAAAGTGAGGCTAAACACATTAATATACCCCGGGTCATGCAGATTGTGCGAAAAATAAAGAGCTTGGAGATCTTTATAAAAATAGAGATAGGAAAAACATATTTGTTCAACGTTTTCTTATTAGTTTACCAGACTAAATCAGTGGCTCTGTAACCTTGGTAACAGTAGTAACTTTGTTGGGAACGAATTAGTAAATATCGGAATCTCCCAGACGGGTAGGCAGTGCCATCAGGAAGCAGGATGTTTTTTATTCAATGAAATAGGGTATGTATTAGTGAAGAGCAATATAAAAAAATCCGAATCCGGCGAATCACTTGACCAAATGGTGAATTTTGTCAAAGAATTTCAGCCTGGGATGTCTGCTTTAAAATTCTCGTTTTCAAAACGAGCAATGTAGACGTGTGTTAATTAAAATACAGTCCAAACTACCGATCGATCGATATCAATCCTTGTCTGTATCCACTGCTGGGGCACGGGTCTCTTCCTGCATCGGAGGAAGGTTAGGCCATACTCCACCACGGGGTCAAGTCTGGATTGGTGGAGGATTGTAAGACAGTGGCGGGTCTTACTGTCAGAAATCATAAGGCAAGAAGTCAATCAAGCCACCCATAAGGCCTCGGACGTGGCTTTCGATATCAACCCTTTTGTCCCTACTATTGGGGCACGGGTCTCTTCCTGCATCGCAGGAAGGTTAGGCCATACTCCACCACGGGGGCCAAACGTGGCTTAACGACTGCCATTACATGACATCCTGTACCAACAGGATGTCAATTCAAGAAAGCGCTCGGACAATTTGTCCGAGCGCTTCCTTGCGAAGCACGGAAGCGCTCGGACAAAATGCCCCCAGCGGTACTCACGGGATGGTCACCCATCCTGACTGCGCCTGTTGTTGCTTAACCCTAGTGATTGATTCCAATTACTCGGTTTCAATAGACGACGAGCGCTTCCGAATATTATCACCTTTAAATAAAATTCAAAATCAATGAAAAATGTATCCTAGCTCTGCCCGGTAATGGGTAAAATGCATCACAGAAAAAAAATACTCGCTTGCAAAATAACCAGTTGGTTAGCCGCCTAACTAGATCAGAGGCACTCTTCAACATAACAAAGCGAGAGCTAAGTGGAAATCCTCCACTGGACGAACAAAAACAAGTTGAAAACTTAAACCGCGCGTTGTTTTGCGCGGTACTGGATGAAAATTGTTTTTTTACTTAACACTGGTATTTAAGAATACTTTATTGCTGTTGAAATACGCGCGTTTTCAGCTTTTTTGCGGCGAAGCTCATAAGAAGGGTAATGTTTATGGCTCGTATGTAACTATGTACGAATTTAATCATTTTATTTAACTACAAAATATCGCTCGTGGCCTAGGCGAACCGACTGATTGGAATCAATCACTTGGTTAAGCAACAACAGGCGCGGTCAGGGATGGGATAGGTGAGCGTCCCGTGACTACCGCTAGTGGCATTTTTCCGAGCGCTTCCGTGCTTCGCAAGGCACGTTAAGCCGTTGGTGCCGGCTGTCATATAATGGCAGTCGTAAAGCCATGTCAGAGGCCTTATGGGCGGCTTGATAACTTCTGACAGTAAGGCCCGCCACTGTCTTACAATCCTCCACCAACCCGGACTTGGCCCCCGTGGTGGAGTATGGCCTAACCTTCCTGCGATGCAGGAAGAGACCCGTGCCCCAGCAGTGGGGACTTACAAGGGTTGACAACATCGACAACGACAAAATATCGTACATAACATTATATATGACCATGAACACAGTCCAATTATGTAGTTAAATAAAATTATTTTATATATGCAATGCAATGCACAGTACGTAATATCATAAATGACTGAATAACTATATATATATATATATATATATATATATATAGAAATGAATTGCTATATAGTATAAATAGTAATTCAGTACATTGTTTTTTTAAAATTGTCCCTAGCGCGGGTTACTGCATTAAAAATAATATAAATTTTTGTTTCACAAATTGTATTCTTGGCACTCTAAGTCTTTGCATTAAGTATATTTCCATTGCAACAATTTATAACAACTGTCTGTTGGCAAAATAGAAATAAATAAAAATCTAATCAAAGTTAAGAATTTACATTCTGTTTGCAGAATTTCAATGTATAATGTAAAATGTAAGACAAAGGAAGCGGAGAAAAAACTCTACTGTGACCATCTTTTCTCAAATCATCTAAAACAAAACCCAATACATCAGTTTCCACTATACTTACGTACCTTATCTTCGCGTGTAATATCTATGTAGATAATATAAGATAAGAATATCCTTTATTGTACTCCAGATAATATGAAACATATAAAAATACAAAGTACAAATAGGGTTAGGGATCTATGTATAGGGAGAACATTTTTTTCTGACACTCAAACCGTATTCTGACAATAGACGAGCCATTGTGGACGCTTCGTTTCAAAATGTAGAAGAAAGTGGCAAATGAGAAAATTATATAACTTAGGTACCATCGATTTATTTACCGTGGGAAATTGGGCTCTTTTTGGGACTCAATCAAATGGTAACAAATAAAGGTATTCTATTCACAAAGACTTTGAAGGTGACACTTGAATTTCCTCCTATTTCCGCTCCCCTTTTTAGTCCATGAATTTTCACTGTTTCGCTGTAGTTAACAATAATATTTATTTTATTAATGTGACAAATATTGTGTAAGCAGCACGACCACGGCGCATTTTTTTATTGACATACATGAAAATACGTGTATTTACATTGACTCTTAACGTCAAAAATGAAATGCGGTATTATACGATTTTTTTTCAGAAATTAAGTGAAATAAAAGTATCTCTAAATATTTTATTTTCTTGCATGAAACAGGCTTTATGTTTGGATTCAATGAGTGGCTGCTCAGCTGTCATACAATAGAATATCTCAGGAAGGAGATAGGGGATAGACTATTGCAGCTTATAGAGGCATTCAAAGTATTTTGTTTCGTCGATAACAGAGCTTTAGTTACTAAATTCCGCTCCACTTTGACTCAGTTTTCTGTTTATTATACTTAAATAAAAAAATATGAAAATAATATCAATGGTATGGCTTGCTTGTTATTACGTATAATGCTAGTTTGCGCTCTAAATATTATAATTTATCCTTTAAATAGTTCAATTAAAGAACTCAAATTATAAATAATTATGTATGGTTAATTACTATTATAATTAGTATGGTTTATTAATTCATTCATTCATTCGTTCGTTCGTTCGTTCGTTCGTTCGTTCGTTCGTTCGTTCGTTCGTTCGTTCGTTCGTTCTTTCGTTCTTTCGTTCGTTCGTTCGTTCGTTCATTCATTCATTTGACTCGGTGCTAAGTCAGTGACAAAGGTAAATTTAAATGATACCCTCGCTAGAAAGCATCGAATGTTCCTCGATCATTGGCAACATGGGGTGGAAATCAAGGTCGGGCCTGGGAATTGAACTAGCAATACGCTTGACCTGCCCATTTATTGACACAACCTTAAGTAAACCTGAAGACAGCTCAACCGAGACGGGGAAACACTTTGAAGCAGTTGTGATTGTGTTTCATAGAGTTGAATAATGGATTGGTGGTAATTTGCTAACTCAATTTCAAGAACCCACTTAGTTTTGAATTTCATCTATCTATGTTAAAGCGGATTTTTATAGATACATACTTTGGCTTATTTGTAACCGACAAAGTTTTAATATAATCCAACTAATATTATAAACGAGAAAATTTGTAAGTATGGATGGATAGATGTTTGTTACTCTTACACCTAAAAAGTACTGAATGGATTGTAATGAAACTTCACAATAATATATCTTATACATCAGAATAATACATAGGCTACAATTTGTAAAGATAATGTGATGAAATTATGAAAAATTCATAGTGCTAATTCTTTTCTAACGCTATTAGAAAGCAACTTACAATTATTTTTGAACTAAAACTTTCGCAAGAACAACACATTAAGCTCTGCGAATCGGAGCGAAACCTGGTCGGACTTTTCCGATATAACAACACCCGTAAGTAGATCCGGACTAAAAGTCTACAACTTACAATTAGGAATAAATTGCAAACGTATTTTCGGCAGATAGTCTAAATGTTACTTGTGCTAAAATACCTCTGAAAGCAAACACGTGCGACAGCATGTCAATTATTTCATACATCCAGTCGATTTGTGTCCATTGTCACATTGTTAATCTACAATTTTGGCATAACTTTGGTCCGTTATTTAGTACGTGTGACCAAGGTTGGCGAAACTTTATGGAGTCCGTTTTTTTAAAAGAAATGTTTGCTGAGGCCACAGACGTGCTTCTAAATAAATTTTACTCACGAACTAGCAACTGAAGTAGCATGAACATAGCTATTGAGCTAGATTCCACCCTTTGTACGAGTATGTACTCAGTGCTGGGGCATGGGTCTTTTCCTGCTTCGCAGAAAGGTTAGGCCATACTCCATCGCGGGGGCTAAGTCCGGGTTGATGTAAGAGAGTGGCGGGCCTAAACCACCAAGTAACGACTTAACGTGCCTTGCGAAGCACGGAAGCGCTCGGAAAAATGCCACAAGCGGTCACAAGTAATTGATACCAAGAGAGAGAAAGAAATTTATTATACCAACAAGACCCATCACAGAAACAAAATTACCAGAAAAATTGACATAATATTAGCACAACAGAAATAAACGAAACACACAAAAAAATAAAAAATAAAACAGGTTTAGCCTGTGCTGTGTCTAAATTACGCTACAACGTTAGTATTAAATGTTTTACTTACATACCTACATAGGTAGAGAACACTTGATTATATATAAAAAACACACAGATATTACTGAAAAAGCGTCAAATCGCCAATCCGCACAAAGGTCCGCACAAGGCACAGGCCTTTTCTCTGAGAGAGATTATGGGCTTAATTACCACGAGTGTTCACCGCATTAGTAATTCCAAGCGCTGAGTCATTTTAATACTTTAGGTAGTCAGGTTTATTAACATTTAGCAAGTGGTATTTTACTATAACTTCACAAATGTACATAAATGTAAAAAAAACAAAGTCATGCGTAAATACTCTTACTGGGAATCGAACCTGGGGCTCGAGTTGAACTGTTTTCTATAAGACGTCTTTCAAAAAGTGAACATTATCAAGCTCAACAACTGTGACAACTATTTTTAGAACCTAGGATCAACAACCTAGGACTTAAATAGATTTCCGCTAAAACGGCCCTTTTTGACAAAAATTCTCCTTGGACTTAAGTTCTTGTCAGTACTTTCTAAAATAGCTACGTAATGTATTAGGATTTATGATAGTTAGAATATTTTCGGCGCTTAATCGCGTAGTAATTTATTGCTATTTTACCTCGACGTTTCGACGACGTTACAGTCATCGTGGTCACGAGAAGACTGATGGCTGGCACCCGTTCGCATCTTCGGCTGATGAGGTTTCAAACTACCCTCAATCAGCCATCACAAAGCCCTATTAGGGTTGCGACACACTACACACTACACTGACAATGTCGGATGTTAAGCCATGCGACTTTTTTCCACTCGAACACTTCTTGATGACCGGATCCCACGTTTGCGACAATTTGAAACCACATTCCCGATTAAAAATGTTGTGTTTCTGAATTTGAACCGCCTCACGCACAATTCGGCTATAATAATAGTAATCGTTGGAAAGTTCCGATGGTTTGTGTATTATGCCCCGAAAATATTCTATGTATTCAAGTCGCGAAAGTTTAAAATTTTATTAGATTTATGATGTTACTTTTTCCAGAGACGCGTTAAAAAATGTATGATTTTTATTCAGTAGTGGCGTTAATTATTACCGCGCAGTGCCTTAAGGTGATCCACAGCAATCTTGGCTGATGGTACAAAAACACCCCTTACCTTTCCACCCGATTTAATTCACGTCGGAAACTATTCTTGCTTTCCAAACTGACTCGAAGACAATTGGCTGGGTACCGTTAAGTCTGTTTTCAATTTGCAATTTCAATTCTTTAACTATCTTTGTCGGTGCTTTTCTCTAGGGTTGTTACCTACAATTACGTATAAATACAATGAAATGCGAAGAACCGACAACCGTTGGAGTAAACGTGTCCTTGAGTGGAGACCGCGACTCGGTAAACGTAGTATAGGACGCCCTCCGACTAGGTGGGATGGCGATCTGCGAAAAACTGCACGCAGATGCTGGATGCGGCAAACTGAAGACAGGGAGCTATGGCGCTCATTAGGGGAGGGCTATGTCCAGCAGTAGACTAGTATAGCCTGACGACGACAATGCAATTGAATTATACAATGAGATAGATAACACTTTATTTTACATTAAAATCGAAATAAGTTGCGTTGGAAAGGAGTTGAAATGAAGTATTAACTAATAAATAATACCTGTTTAATGTATTACTGTGTATGAGTATGATCATTGAGATCGAATCATTAAGAAATGCAAGGATATAAGGATATAAATAGCCAGAGGTTGCGGGTTCGAATCCCGGCATGGGTGAAATTTTTGGCCTCTAAATAGGTTTTTAAATTTGTTCCTTAGCACGGGTTAGTGCATTAAAAATAAAAATAGTGTAATCATGTGAGTACAGTGATATCGTTCCGATGTTAGACCTAACTGCAAAGTAGGTAGTCGGGGCTGTAAGTAATGCAATTTGCTTAAGTCAGATGTCGCTGCCTGTACGTAATACAGAGAATATTGTAAAGAGGTTCGAAATTTCACTGATGCCGTGAGTCGCCCATTGGCTCAATTGGTAGAGCGCTGGTACGGATAGCCAGAGGTTGCGGGTTCGAATCCCGGCATGGGTGAAATTTTTAGCCTCTAAATAGGTTTTTAAATTTGTTCCTTAGCACGGGTTAGTGCATTAAAAATAAAAATAGTGTAAAATGCAAGGAGTTGCAGTGAAATGAAATAAAAATATTTTATTCAAAGTAGGACAGCGGTTCAATCAACGTTAGAAGTCCATCTTAAATCTGGATTATTTTGAAGTAAAGATTAACAAAAAAAATCTTTTTGAATGCATTCATGCATTGTACTGGTTTTAATTCCAGACATCACTATTGGCACAATGTGTAAATTTTTTGAACCGCGTTGCGTTGTTGTTGTGGTTGTGGAGTTGCGGGTTGTGTCATTATAATAATAAATATATATATTTGCAGGTAACCATAGCACAGGTTTATCCTAGTTTGGTTTCCTCCGAGATACAACCTGTGTAAATTCATATTAGTAAAGATTTTTGAGAAGCGCTCGTGGCTTAGTGGAACCGAGGTGTAAATCAATAAATATTCATGGACATATTACACAGATCTCGTTAGCCCTATACTAACTACAATTGACTAATTGAAATAAAACCACAGTATTGAACTTCTATATTTTTTTATTAATTCTACACCAAGAACTAAAAGAGAAGCGGGCGGGGATTAAAAGAGAGTAGTAGAATATTGGGTTCTCCATCAGGAGTTCGTGGATTTGATTCTCGGCATGTACCAATGACTTTGTTTTCTATGTTATGTACATTTGTGAAGTTGTAGTAGCAATACCACTCACTGACGGTAAAGGAAGACGTCGTGAGGAAACCTGAGTGTCTGAGTTGTTCAAATACCTCAGCGCTTGAAAATTCCAACCCGCGGTAGGCCCGTGTGGTAATTAGGCCCATATTCTCTCTGAGAGAAGGCCTATGTTATTTCTTAATGATTCGCGATACTCATACATAGTTATATGCAACAACAGGCGCGGTCAGGTACGGGATGGGTGAGCGTCCCGTGACTACCGCTAGTGGCATTTTTCCGAGCGCTTCCGTGCTTCGCAAGGCACGTTAAGCCGTTGGTGCCGGCTGTCTGTCATATAATGGCAGTCGTTAAGCCATGTCAGAGGCCTTATGGGCGGCTTGATAACTACTGACAGTAAGGCCCGCCACTGTCTGACAATCCTCCACCAACCCGGACTTGGCCCCCGTGGTGGAGTATAGCCTAACCTTCCTGCGATGCAGGAAGAGACCCGTGCCCCAGTAGTGGGGACATACAAGGGTTGATAACGTATACATAGTTATATACTCGTATCAAACGGGTCTAATAGCGATTATTTATTATCTCTTCGGTCTTTTAACTCCTAGCGGAGCATAGGGCCTCAACCACAGAATTCCACTTCTGACGGTGGTTCGCGGCAGCTTCTAATTCAGGCCAGCTAGTGCCGATCGACTTGGCCTCTTGGTCTATTGATCTTTTCCAGGCGGTCCTTGGCCGCCCCCTCTTTCGGCTGCCCAATGGGGTAGACGTACCATGGGGTAAAGGTTTCGGCAGCGTTACAGTTGCCGTGGTCTTGGGTAGACAACAATAACGCGGCCGAAACGTCGGGAAGTAAGGTAATTACACTGCCGCAGATCGTACTAGCCCGTCATTCAGTACTTTCAGGAAACGGTTGTAAGAGCATTATCTGTCTATATCTTAGCTCTTTGATAGGTATTTATGTAAGTAGGTTCTTATTCTGTATTGTTTATGTATGTATGTATGTATGTATGTATGTATGTATGTATGTATGTATGTATGTATGTATGTATGTATGTATGTGTGTATGTATGTATGTATGTATGTATGTATGTATGTATGTATGTATGTATGTATGTATGTATGTATGTATGTATGTATGTATGTATGTATGTATGTATGTATGTATGTAATAATATTGGCCTTTTTGCATCCACTTAATGAGATGATTTATGCAGCGTCCAGTGGTATCTTCACTCACACTAGATGGGTGAAGGGACCACTCCGACGCTGTAGTGCCTGGGACATGGTTTTAAAGATGGTGTAGGCTTGCCCAGCACCTATACCACCCTGACAGCTTAGTCGGCCTAGCCCACAGGAAAGACTAGTCAATACGTGCGGAGCCAACCAAGCCGCGGGTTTCCTCACGATGTTTTCCTTCACCGTTAGCGTGTGGTATTGCGACTACAAATTCGCAAATGTACGTAACTTTGAAATTAAACAAAGTCATTGGTACATGCCCGCACTCGGGATCGAACCTGGGGCTCTCGCTTGTATGTATGTATGTATGTATGTATGTATGTATGTATGTATGTATGTATGTATGTATGTATGTATGTATGTATGTATGTATGTATGTATGTATGTATGTATGTATGTATGTATGTATGTATGTATGTATGTATGTATGTATGTATGTATGTATGTATGTATGTATGTATGTATGTATGTATGTATGTATGTATGTATGTATGTATGTATGTATGTATGTATGTATGTATGTATGTATGTATGTATGTATGTATGTATGTATGTATGTATGTATGTATGTATGTATGTATGTATGTATGTATGTACGTACGTACGTATGTATGTATGTATGTATGTATGTATGTATGTATATTTATTTGATGGTTTATGTAGTTTATTCTTTTCATTATAAGATTTTTTATGTATTTGGGTAGATATCTATCTTGGCATGATTTTGTTATCTGTGTAAGTGTATTAGTATGTAGTGTATGTTGTGCACGTGCATAGACCCGTTTCACATCCCCACTCAGACTCCCCAAGGTTTGCTGGAAGAAATCTCTTACAGAGATAAGCTCGCCTTTGTACATGTATTTTCTTTCATTGTATTTCTTTTTTGTGTTTTTCGTGTACAATAAAGTGTAAAGTACGTTTTACCTGATAAATAATCGCGTGAAGGCTTGTGCTATGCAGCGGGTCGTATATGAGCTGCATAAAAAAAATTGGTTGGTCTAACTACCGTCCCGTCGTCCCAGCACTAGTCTTTTCGAACAACTTTTCTTTTCGAAGCCAAGCTAGAATCAATAATAGGACGCCGCGTCTAGCAGTCCACGGAACTTTTATTGCAACTTCCCATTTGCATTGCTAACCATTGCCTTTCTTTAATCTCGTGAAAGGGAATAAGTGTTTCTTCTTTTTTGTTTTGTTTAGTTCTTCTGTTTTAGTTAGTGGTGTCTCCTGCTATGGAGTATTTGGAAAAATAAAATGTTTAAAAACCTATTTAGAGGCTAACAATTCCACCCATGCCGGGATTCGAACCCGCGACCTCTGGCTATCCGTGCCAGCGCTCTATCCAACTGAGCCAATGGGCGACTCACCGGCATCAGTGAAATTTCGAACCTCTTTACACTATTCTCTGTATTACGTACATGTTAAAATGTTTGAGCTCAGAAGAAATGCAAAGTTTAAAGATTAATGATGGTAAAAAAGTAAGTAATATTTTTTCTCTAGTATTTTTTTTTTATAGCCTGTAAACTATTATTAATAATGGCCATGTTATAAATGTTAAATTTTGAATTTTTCGTTATTAATTTCGCTGTAGTTTTCCCTATCATTGCATGAAATAAACAAATGATGGTCAGGATCGTGGCAAATGGCAGACTCTTCGGTATACAGGTATACTTCGGTTATATTATGGAAAAAGGGAGGTTAAACAAAAGTTTAGTTTTTGTGAAATTATATGAAATAAAAAGGTTTTATTCATAGTAGCGCAGACACTGCGGCTTGATAGACGTTATAATTCAAACTAAGATCTAGACTTTGACAGGGCGCTATGGCACTCATTAGGGGAGGGCTATGTCCAGCAGTGGACTACATAATATAGCCTGAAGAAGAAGAAGATCTAGACTTTGAAATGGACACTATTTCAAAATCTAGATAATTTTGGAGAAAAAAAATGGGAAAAAACTTCAAACTTAGTCTTTTCAAAGTCCTAAATTAACAAAGTTTACATAAGTATTTTAAAACATAGAACTCATGCATTGTACTGGATTTAATTCCAGACATCATTGTCATCTAAATAATCATTTATGTTATAGTATCCCTTTGGCACAAAGGGTACTTAACACATGTTTTGAACCGCGTTTCAGGCAAGCTTAAATAAGTCTAATGACATACGAAAATATTCTAATCAACTTACGACCACATAATCTGCTAAATAACCAAAATCGCAATTTAAGCACGAAGTAACGAACCTAGGTTTAGCTTTCCCATTGAATTCTATACGTTTAGAATTCAATGAAAAACTTAATCTATTGACAAAAAAAATCTAACCAACTAACTCAGAATCGGAATTTCTACACGAAGTACTCGTATCCAACCTACTCGAAAACTTGTATTACATTTTCCCGATCCAATATTGTCGAACGAACCCCCCGCGGCAAAATCCACGAAGCACCTGATAGAAAGGACTCGTAGGTTGGCGTGATAAACCTCCACGTATGGTCTCAATCACCGCACAAACGCACGCCGCGTATCTATTGTGTTATTCACTACACACACAGGCAAGTAAGCCGTTCGGTAGAGCAGAGAACGTCTAGAGCGAGACAGTTTTTCATGAATCATTTTAGTCGATAGCAGGTGAAGCTGTGTAAAATAAAAAGGTTGTATTATAGGTTATCTTTGTTGCAAAGTAGTCTTTAATGTAACTGATTAGAATACACCTGATAGAAAGTACTTGTAGGCTACCATCCGTACCGTACCGACCGTACGTGGAGGTTTATCCACGTACGGTCTCAATCACCGTACAAACGCACGCGGCGTATCTATTGTGTTATTCACTACTCACACAGGCGAGTAAGCCGTTCGGTAGAGCACAAAAGGTCTAGAGCGACAGTTTTTCATGAATAGCTTTAGTCGATAGCAGCTGAACGGTTATATTCTTGAGGCAAAGTAGTCCTTAACGAAACTGATAAGATTGCACCTGATGGAAAGTACTCATGTATTGAAATTATGGTGTCAATCACCGTACAAACGCACGCCGTGTATCTATACTACTATTTACTACTCACACGAAGCGCTCGTGGCCTAGGCGAACCGAGTGATTGGAAACAATCACTTGGTTAAGCAACAACAGGCGCGGTCAGGTATGGGATGGGTGAGCGTCCCGTGACTACCGCTAGTGGCATTTTTCCGAGCGCTTCCGTGCTTCGCAAGGCACGTTAAGCCGTTGGTGCCGGCTGTCATATAATGGCAGTCGTTAAGCCATGTCAGAGGCCTTATGGGCGGCTTGATAACTTCTGACAGTAAGGCCCGCCACTGTCTTACAATCCTCCACCAACCCGGACTTGGCCCCCGCGGTGGAGTATGGCCTAACCTTCCTGCGATGCAGGAAGAGACCCGTGCCCCAGCAGTGGGGACATACAAGGGTTGATAACGACTACTCACACAGGCGAGTAAGCCGTTCGGTAGAGCAAAAAACGTGAAGAACGAGATAGTATTTTGTAAATCACTTTAGTCGATAGCAGGTGAATCTTTATATTCTTCAGCTAAAGAAGTCCTTAACGAAACTGATTAGATTGCACCTGATGGAAAGTACTCGTGTATTGAAATTATGGTCTCAATCACCGTACAAACGCACGCCGTGTATCTATAGTACTATTTACTACTTACACAGGCGAGTAAGCCGTTCGGTAGAGCAAAAAACGTGAAGAACGAGATAGTATTTTGTAAATCACTTTAGTCGATAGCAGGTGAATCTTTATATTCTTCAGCTAAAGAAGTCCTTAACGAAACTGATTAGATTGCACCTGATGGAAAGTACTCGTGTATTGAAATTATGGTCTCAATCACCGTACAAACGCACGCCGTGTATCTATAGTACTATTTACTACTTACACAGGCGAGTAAGCCGTTCGGTAGAGCAGAGAACGTGAAGAACGAGACAGTTTTTTGTGAATCTCTTTAGTCGATAACAGGTGTAGCTGTATATTAAATAAAAAGGTTATATTATAATAATAATAAGCCCTTTTATTCTGTATTAGAGAGATGAAGTTCCTTAGATTAGATTAATATGAGTCTATTAGTTCAGAGAATGTCTCTTAACACAGTGTGCCTCTCGGCATAGGCCTCCTCCAACGATTTCCACTGGTCTCTTTCCTTTGCAACCCTTCTCCAGTTAGGTCCAGCTGTGATCTTTATGTCGTCTTCCCATCTGTGATGTTGCCTGCCTTGGTTTCTCCTGCCATCTCGTGGGTACCAATATGTCACCTCGGTGCTCCACTTCCCCTTTGTGTCCCTTAGCAAGTGGCCTGTCCATCGCCACTTTTGTTGGTCCACACGTGTAAAGACATCGGTGACTCCCGTTTTGGTTCGTAGGTCGGTGTTTCTCACCCTGTCCTGTCTTTTATGGCCTGTCATGCTTCTCTCCATAGCTCTTTGGCATCTGGCGAGTTTATCTCTATGGGTCACAGTGAGTGCCCATGTTTCACAGCCGTACGTCAGGCACGGCAAGATGCATGTGTTAAAGGTTTTCCTCTTTATTGCCATGTAATAAAAAAAGGTTATATTATACTCGTAGGTTACTATTTTTTGTTGCAAAGTAGTCTTTAACGTTACAGATTAGAATACCCCTGATAGAAAGTACTTGTAGGCTACCATCATAAACCTCCACGTACGGTCTCAATCACCGTACAAACGCACACTGCGTATCTATAGTACTATTTACTACTCACACAGGCAAGTAAGCCGTTCGGTAGAGCAGAGACGTGAAGAACGAGACAGTTTTTCGTGAATCACTTTAGCCGATAGCAGGTGAACCTGTATTTTGAATAAATAGGATAAATTATACGTTTCTATTTTATTCGCAAAGTAGTCCTTAACGTTACTGATTAGAGTGCACATGATTGAAAGTGCTCGTGGGTTGTCGCCATAAACTGCCATGCTACGGTCTCAATCACCACACTAACGCACGTCGTATCATATTTACTACTCACACGGGCAAGCAAGTCATGGTTAGAGCGGAGAACGTCTAGAGCACGACAGTTTTTTGTGAATCACTTTATAGTCAATAGCAGTTGAATCTTTATATTTTCATTGCAAAGTAGTCCTTAGTGTAACTGATTAGAGAGCTGCTCGTACCGTCTCAATCACCATACCAATGCACGTCGTATCATATTTTACTACTCGCGTAGACAAGCAAGCCGTCAGTAGAGCAGATAACGTCTAGAGCGAGACAGTTTCTCGTGAATCACTTTATTTAAAAATATAAATATTCACTATACACTATGCTATCGACTGATAGCATAGTGTATAGTGAATATTTATATTTTTATTGCAAAGTAGTCCTTAACGTGACTGATTAGAGAGCTCCTCGTACCGTCTCAATCACCATACCAATGCATGTCGTATCATATTTACTACTCACACGGGCAAGCAAGTCACGGTTAGAGCAGAGAACGTCTAGATCACGACAGTTTTTTTGTGAATCACTGTACGTAGATAGCAGGTGAATCTTTATATTTTCATTCCAAAGTAGTTCTTAACGAAACTGATTAGAGTGCACCTGATTAAAAGCACTCATGTTTTGAATGTACGGCCTCAACCACAAATCAATCGATCTATTGTCTTATTTACTACTCACATAGGCAAGTCGGTAAAACAGAGAACGGCTAGAGCGCGACAGTTTTTCGTGAATCATTTTATAGTCCATAGCAGGTGAACCATAACATTTTTATTGCAAAGTAGACCTGAACGTAACTGATTAAAGAGTACATGATTGGAAGTGCTCGTGGGTTGTCGCCATGAACCTCCACGTACGTCTCAATCGCCGTACCAATGCCGCATCTTATTTACTACTCACATAGGTGAGTAAGCCATTGGTAGAACAGAGAACGCTTAGAGCGAGGCAGTTTTTTGAGAATCACTTTAAAGTTGACAGCAGGTGAACCTTTTTTCATTGCAAAGTGACGCAAATTGCAGTGGCTATCTATTGGGCAGGAAGAATATAAACCACTCAAATCGCTGACACGAAAAGATGAAGAAGCATTGCAAAGTAGTCCTTAACGTTACTGATTAGAGTGCACATGATTGAAAGTGCACGTAGCTTGTTATCATAAACCGCCAGGTACGGTCTCAATCACCGTATCAATGCGAACCGCATTTTATTTACTACTCACGTCGGTAAGTAGTACAACATAAAATGTCTAGAACAAGACGAGCGGTAGAACGCTTCTCAATCAGGAGCTCGGGGGTTCAAATCTCGGCTTGTACCAATGACGTTGTTTTCTTAGTTTTGTGCATTTGCGATGTTAAAGTAGTAAAACCACTCGCTAAAAGTGAAGTAAAGCATCGTGAGGAAACCCTAGTGTCTGAAGTCTTATCATAACACGGCGCGTACAATGGCCCAGCTACGAGTCTAAGAGCGGAAATCTCAGGTCGAACTCATTATAAAGGTTTTTAGGAAGCTGCCAACGTGACATTATTAATATGCCTACAATATCTGGGCTTATGACCTCTAAATCTTTTTCTCTTGAACTGCGATAGGTACTGTGTGTGATAGGTGACAGTATAAAAATGTTTATATACGTTTTTGATGTTCTGTTTTATTGTTTTTAAGCGTATGTAAACGTAATAAATGTCTGAAAGGTGTTCTGTTTGTCCTTTTACTTCTGTATACATGTAATATTTATCCTTTATGTTATATTTGATGTCGATGCATGCCTATGTATGCCGTTTATTAAATGTTTTATCTGTCTATCTATCTACTGCAAGAAAGCAATCGTAAACAGCCATCACAAATCTTCTAGTACGCTCTCAATCACCGTACCAATGCACGTATATGAATCGATTCATTTACTTTTAGGGGGGTGCCAACGTAACACTAGTTATATGCCTACAGTATCTGAGTTTATGGCCTCTAAAACTTGTTCTCTTGAACTGTGATAGGTACTGTAAGAAAGTAATCATGGGCAGCCATCACAAATCTTCTAGTACGCTCTCAATCACCGTACCAATGCACGCCGCATCTTATTTACTACTCACGTAGGCAAGTAAGCCGTTGGTAGAGCAGAGAATGTCTAGAGCGAGACAGGTTTAGATATATCAATCGATTTATTAATTTTTAGGAAGTTGTCAACGTAACACTAGTAATATGCTTACAGTATCACTCGCCGGCTTTAAAGGTTTAAATCTTTAAAGCCGGCGTCTGGACTAAAAAAAATCTGACCACTATGGATAAACTTGGCGACATATCCGGGAGAGCTACTAGAAATGTGCAGACGCTATTACTTCCTAGGCACCGACTAACTAAAACTTGTAAGTGTACAAAGGTATTCGGAGCGAAGGTATATAATATGCTGCCGCGCGATATTATTGAAACCGAGAGTCTTAGTATGTTTAAAACAAAACGGAAGCGTAGTCTTCTTGAGATGGCACCGTCGTTGTCAGGCTATACTAGTCCACTGCTGGACATAGCCCTCCCCTAATGAGCGCCATAGCGCCCTGTCTTCAGCTTGCCGCATCCAACATCTGCCTGCAGTTTTTCGCAAATCGTCATCCCACCTAGTCGGAGGGCGTCCTACACTACGTTTGCCGATGTTATAGATGCCTACGTTAGAGATGGCACCAAACGACATTAATACATTTTTTTACTCAGATAACTGAACTGTAATTTATTTTATTTTTATTTATAATGAAACATTGACATGATTATACTATTTTTATTTTTAATGCACTAACCCGTGCTAAGGAACAAATTTAAAAAACCTATTTAGAGGCTAAAAATTTCACCCATGCCGCGATTCACTCTACCAATTGAGCCAATGGCCGTGAGTCGCCCATTGGCTCAATTGGTAGAGCGCTGGCACGGATAGCCAGAGGTTGCGGGTTCGAATCCCGGCATGGGTGAAATTTTTAGCCTCTAAATAGGTTTTTTAAACATTGACATGTAATTTTATTATTAGTTAGTTAGACCTGAGATTTCCGCGCTTAGCCTCATAGTTGGGCCATCATACGTAGCAAGCGCTGAGGTACGTTAACACTTCAGACACTAGGGTTTCCTTACAATGTTTTCCTTCACTGTCGGCGAGTGGTATTGCTACTATAATTTCACAAATGTACATAACTTAGAAAACAAAGTCATTGGTACATGCCGGGGTTTGAACCCACGACCTCCCGATTGAGAGGCCGGCGTTCTACACCGCTCCGCTACCACCGCCCTAATTTTATTATTATGAATAAAGTAATCTAATCTAAAACTTTTTCCTTTGAACTGTGATAGGTATTGCAAGAAAGTAATCGTGGGTGGCCACCATAAAAATCCGCGGACGCTCTCAATCACCGTACCAACGCACGCCGCGTGTCTATTGTGTTATTTACTACTCACAGAGGCAAGCGTCTGAGGCGACGGTAGAGCAAAGAATGTCTAGAGCAAGGCAGTTTTACGTTTCTGAATCGTTGTATGTCATTTTAGGTGGATGCCAATCAGCCATACGGATGACTACATGTATGTCTTACTGATCTCGAAAGTTGTAGGTAGCCAGTTCAGCTTTTAATGGAATACCTTTTTGACGTTATAGACTACGGTAGATTGAGGTTCGAGTCCGGTTAGGAATGAAAAGACCAGTTGTGCGTTGCATGGAAGACAGAATAGAAATGTGTGTTGAAATTTTTTTTTTTTTTTTAACCCTATAAAGGGCACCCTCCGGAGGACACGGGGGAGGGAGGTGGTGAATGCTCATGCATAACAGCACGGACCCGGCCGTGCTGCCAATGTGGGACTCACAAGAAGTGCGCCTACCCACTAAACACCACCTTGGGACTGGTTTTGGTCCTAGAGACCCCTAAACCCACATCGGGAGCGACCCCCCTCGAGGCCGAGGAGGGCGCACAGCGGAGCTCCCTAGCGGAGCGTCCGCTTAGAAGAGTTTATATTACAAAACTGCTATGAAAGAGCAGTGCCCCCCCTAGGGGGGACACTGGCAGAGGAGGGGGGCGCGTCTGACTGAGACCGAGCCTCTAAGAGGTGGTTCAGGTCAGACGACAATTTGTCGGGCGGGTCAACGAGTACGTTCCTGGGCCTGCGCACCAGGTAACGTGGGTCCGTCGTGGGCGGAGAGTAAGCCGCTGCTTCGCGGATCAGGGGGTTGGGATGTTCTTCAGCAGTGCTGAAGAACGTCTCTGAGAGGGACCTAATAAATTGCTGCATGGTTGGGATTTCCATGTCCCGATGTAGGTCTGCGTTCCTGACGCACCAGTGAGCGTTCAGTGCCCTACGAATAAAAATGTTCTGTACCCTCTGCAGTCCGTACAGGGCTGAGGGGGACGCGTGAGCGAAGACGGGTGCCGCGTAAGTCATCACGGGACGAATGCAAACCTTATAGAGCGTTCGCTTGTTCCTAGCTGACATCCTACTATGCCGGCCTATCATGGATGATAGGCGGCCTAGGTAAAATCGGGCTGTCCGGGTCACCTTCCGGATGTGTGGGACGAAAGTCAGGTTCCTATCTAAAATGACACCTAGGTACTTGGCGGATTTTTGCCAGGGGACTGGGGTCCCTAACATGCGAATGGGGGGGTCCTCGCCGAGAAACCGTCCACGATTGTGTTCAAAACGCACAGCCGTGCTTTTCTCCGGGTTGACCTCGATGCGCCATAGTCTGAACCAGGCTCCTAGCTTATCGACCGCGGGTTGGAGTTTGCGGAGGATACACGACATCTGCCGACTCTTGCAGTAGAGTGCGGTGTCGTCGGCAAAAAGTGACAATTGGACCCCATCGCCGGGAATGGGAATGTCATTTGTGTACGAAATGTACAGGAGGGGGGAGAGCACGGAGCCTTGCGGGACCCCGGCTCTGAGCGGACGGGGGGACGAGAGTACCCCCTCGTGTCTAAAACGGAAGGACCGATCCTTCAAAAAGCTATATATGACGCGGACAAGTCGGTCGGGGAGACCCAGTTCGTACAATTTGTACACGAGCCCTGCGTGCCAGACCTTGTCAAAGGCCTTGGCGACATCGAAGAAGACGGCTACCGTCTTTTCGCGCCTAGGGAAGAAACCACTCAGGATATACTCTACTATGCGGTGGACTTGTTGAGGGCAAGAGTGCCTAGCTCGAAAGCCAAATTGGTGATGGATGATGAGAGGGGGTCCCTCTGACGGGAAGAGGTGGTTTCTCATACGAGTGATAATAACTCGTTCGAAGAGCTTGCCCATGGCCTTAAGAAGGCTGATGGGGCGGTGGCTAGATGGGACGTTGAGGGGCTTCCCGGGCTTGGGAATGCCTATGACTGTCGCCTCTTTCCATGCGGATGGAGAGTGACAGAGGTCAAAGCAGGCATTGAAGAGAATGGCAAGGAGGGTGAGCACCTGGCCGGGGAAGTTTTTGAGCGCTAGGTTGGCAATACCGTCCGCTCCTGGGGCCTTTTTACGTTTCAGTCTTTTGATAAAAAGCTATTTACAAGCGATATTTATACGAACTTAAAAACTAGATCGCCAATCAAATACATTTAAAATAATATACACCAATAGGAAGAACAGAAAAATAAGCCAATCACAGAAGAGAATAGTCCGCGGGCGCGCGCGGGGGAAATCTTGCGGGACGCAGTGTGCAGGGGGCACATAAATATAAGCTCGTGCGCCGCGTGAGCCCATGGCGCATCGAGGTCAACCCGGAGAAAAGCACGGCTGTGCGTTTTGAACACAAGCGTGGACGGTTTCTCGGCGAGGACCCCCCCATTCGCATGTTAGGGACCCCAGTCCCCTGGCAAAAATCCGCCAAGTACCTAGGTGTCATTTTAGATAGGAACCTGACTTTCGTCCCACACATCCGGAAGGTGACCCGGACAGCCCGATTTTACCTAGGCCGCCTATCATCCATGATAGGCCGGCACAGTAGGATGTCAGCTAGGAACAAGCGAACGCTCTATAAGGTTTGCATTCGTCCCGTGATGACTTACGCGGCACCCGTCTTCGCTCACGCGTCCCCCTCAGCCCTGTACGGACTGCAGAGGGTACAGAACATTTTTATTCGTAGGGCACTGAACGCTCACTGGTGCGTCAGGAACGCAGACCTACATCGGGACATGGAAATCCCAACCATGCAGCAATTTATTAGGTCCCTCTCAGAGACGTTCTTCAGCACTGCTGAAGAACATCCCAACCCCCTGATCCGCGAAGCAGCGGCTTACTCTCCGCCCACGACGGACCCACGTTACCTGGTGCGCAGGCCCAGGAACGTACTCGTTGACCCGCCCGACAAATTGTCGTCTGACCTGAACCACCTCTTAGAGGCTCGGTCTCAGTCAGACGCGCCTCCCCCCTCCTCTGCCAGTGTCCCCCCTAGGGGGGGCACTGCTCTTTCATAGCAGTTTTGTAATATAAACTCTTCTAAGCGGACGCTCCGCTAGGGAGCTCCGCTGTGCGCCCTCCTCGGCCTCGAGGGGGGTCGCTCCCGATGTGGGTTTAGGGGTCTCTAGGACCAAAACCAGTCCCAAGGTGGTGTTTAGTGGGTAGGCGCACTTCTTGTGAGTCCCACATTGGCAGCACGGCCGGGTCCGTGCTGTTATGCATGAGCATTCACCACCTCCCTCCCCCGTGTCCTCCGGAGGGTGCCCTTTATAGGGTTAAAAAAAAAAAAAAAAACCGCGTGAGCCTCCTCCAGTCGCGAATCGACATCGCGAACTGCTGACGTCTGGTGCAGTAGGTACTTGGTAGCTACACCTTTTATTGCAGCCTGACCTCTTGGTCCGCAACAACTTAAATGGTGACTTGATTAAGTGTAATAAATGAGCAGACAAACATATAAAGAAAAATAATGTCCATGAAAAATAATGTAGGATTTAATTTTTTTTTATATGTTTAATCGCAAAAAATCTCCTTTGTTTTCCCTTGTTATTGTTCATTTTTATTTTTCTAGATATTTTCGATTAAAAAAATATTTATATGATCTATTTGTTATTGCCTTTGTAACATGTATTACCGTAACCACACATATGTTATTTATTAATGACTAAGCCCGATTACACCCGTTGAATATTTAACTTCTTCTTCTTCAGGCTATATTAGTCCACTGCTGGACATAGCCCTCCCGTAATGAGCGCCAGAGCGCAAGGTTGTGCCATCATTGGGGTTAGTGCCCATAATCCCAATATATAACTAGAAAACATAAATTAAAGCCAAAGATAAACCTATGTGTGATTATAGGAATGCACCATATTAATGTGCAATCCAAAGATTTGAATAAATAGCTTAATTTCGATTACAACATCATAGGTAACTACATTTTTTTAATGCACTATCCCGTGCTAAGGACAATTTTAAAAACCTGTTTAGAGGCTAAAGAGGTAAAGAGGTTCGGAATTTTACTGATGCCGGTGAGTCGCCCATTGGCTTTGTTGGGAGAGCGGTGGCACGGTGAGTTAGAGGTATCGGGTCGAATTTTTAGCCTCTAAATAGGTTTTTAAAACCTCATAAATTTCTAATATCTTCTATTTGTTTATTTTCTGATTGATTGAATGATTGTATTGTATCGAAGTTATTTATTTATTTTCTTAGGCGAAGTTTAACATCCTGTCTAATAGAGATTTTCTCTCTGTAAGCCGCAGCGGAAGTATATTAAGTCTGTGATCTAAGCACACACATACACAACACATGCACGTAGCCATCCGGGCAATTGTGACTGCAGGTTTTTCCTGACTAGTCCTTTTTTTTAAATAAGACTGCCTCGTTGGTCTTGCCGTTAAAGTGCTTGGGTACCAAGAAGTCGTGGGTTCGATTGCCTCTGGAGGCCGTCGTACATTTGTACAAGTGGCCTCAGTCTGGCAGTATTTTCATGTGTGTTACGTCCTTGCCTGGTTATCATAGCACAGGGTATCCTAGTATTGGACCAGGTCAAGTGATTGTGTTTGTGGAAGTTATTAATATTATTATATTTATAATAATATAATGTAATTGTTTGTTTGAGAGGGTAGAAAATAATATTTTTTTTGAACAACTTGCATATAATCTGAGTATTTGTGCTTATGGAGCCTGCATTAATATGTCAAAACAAAAAATCGTTGACTAAACAAAAAAAATACTAACCTGGTTGTAGGCATTATGTACTAAATATTATGTCATGATGTCCCCACACTAACCTAGGCCTCTATCATGGGCGACTTACAAATGTAAATGTTTTTACTATGTATTAAAAACTTTAGTTTTATGAATATACAAGCAACAACAAATTTTAGGGCACTTTGGAACAAACTGCAAACTGCTAATTCCAAAGGACTTACGAGCACAGACATTTTTGTGCTAAGACTAAAGCACAAGTAAATGTCGAAGTTTAGTTATTAGATAAAGTTAGATTTTTTATTCCGTAGAATTCTGAGAGCTATCATTTCTCGACTTTTGTAGGTAAAACATAAAATAATATCTAGAATTTTATTTATTATTGCCCTCAAATAGGTCAAATATTTCTCTTTTTCGGTGGAGAGCTTTTTTTTAATAATAATAAAAATAAATTTCACACAAGTTGACACAACACAATGACATTGTATCAACACTTATGAAATGTCAGAAAACTAAGAAATAAAAAAAATGGCTTTAGTAGGTTAGCATTCAACATACATATTACATAATTTTTTTAACTTACCTAGCACTTAAAGTCAAAATTCAACAATAGTCACCAAGAGCATTCGGGTCGCTTCAGCGGCACCCGTAAGCGCCCTCACGCCGCCGGCATTTTTCCGGTACATTTGGCCTGATATGAGCTGCGAGCACGTCCCTGTAGTTTCCAATACGCCATGCCTGCGCGCGGACAAATGAAAATTATTGGTCGCCTTCGCCTGGCCAATGCGACTTTTGCGTTCCACGAGTTCTTCGTCTGCTGCAATAATAAGTTTTAAATAATAGCACCTAGCGACCAAGCTATGCTAAGCTTTGGCCTTTGGGTCTACGTAATAAGATTAATAATTATTATTACCTTTATTTTCCTTTTATAAGCACGTCTCTGTAGTTTCCAATACGCCATGCCTGCGCGCGGGCAAATGAAAATTGTTGGTCACCTCCGCCTGGCCAATGCGACTTTGGCGTTCGTCGAGTTCTTCGTCTACTGCAATAATAAGTTTTAAATAATAGCACCTAGCGACCTAGCTATGCTACGCTTTGGCCTTTAGGTCTACGTAAAAAGATTAATAATAATTATCTTTATTTTCCTCCCATGAGCACGTCCCTATAGTTTCCAATACGCCTTTGGGTCTACGTAATAATAATTATCTTTCTTATACATGCCATGATGACGACCTCAGAGGCGTAGCGGTAGCGCGTCTGCCTATCATGCAAGAGGTCCCAGGTTCGAATCCCAGCTGGGAACAAAAAAACCCTAGGTTTTGGATGTTTACATGTTTGGTAGTTCGCCAGTGTCGGCTAGGTCTACCTCACGATGGGCTGGTTAAGAGAGCGGAATGGGAGGTGAAGTGAATGGACTTACTTGGTGATGGTGGATGATGGGTCGCTTTAGCTGTTGGGCAGATGATGAGCGGTGATGGATGAGCTGATGCGTCCAGCGTACGGAGAACACTCCTGCACTGTTCACTTATAGTCTAATATTGTCAATATATTGTTCTTTGAGCTGATAAAGTTTCTTGGTCACCAAATGTCTATCACTTCACGAGAATTCGAGCACTTATCACGCGCGTATGTCACCGTGCGAATGTGTATGCAGATGGATGGATAAATTAGTAGCGAGCGAGCGGCACGAGCGACGGCACCGGAACGACTGAATAATGAATGAATTACCACAGATTCATGATTACGTCGCGCGATCGATTCTCGCGCGAACAATGTTTGTGATGTCGTTGTTTCTGGTTCCCACAACACAGGGTATCCTAGTGTGGGGCCAGAAGCAATGTATATGCTTGTATGTAAATGTTATGTTTACATGTTACGTTATGTTAAGCTGGCGCGCGGACCAATGAAAATTGTTGGTCGCCTCCTCCACCGCTCCACACAATAATACCACTAACGACCGAGCTATGCTATGCTTTGGCCTTTGGGTCTACGTAATAAGATTAATAATAATTAATGATAATTATCTTTATTTTACTTTCATAAGCACGTCTCTGTAGTTTCCAATACGCCATGCCTGCGCGCAGACAAATGAAAATTGTTTGTCGCCTCCGCCTGGCCAATGCGACTTTTGCGTTCCACAACACCTAACGACCGAGCTATGCTCGTTTACATTTTCTTTGTAAGCCTTTGCCTCCACATAATAATAATAATTATTAATTATAATCAATCTAACATATTGCGGTGCATACTCAATGTACCTATTGTGTTACTATTTTTGTTTCCTTGCAGAAATCTAGTTGTCTGTTGTCAGTCTGTTGCTATAGGTAAAAATCTGAAATAGGCTCACTAATTAGTTTTATAAGATTCATACATTTTTTCTTCTGACAGTGAGGCCCGCCACTGTCTTACAACCCTCTACCAACCCGGACTTGGCCCCCGTGGTGGAGTATGGCCTAACCTTCCTGCAATGCAGGAAGAGACCTGCAGTCCTTGTATGTCCCCCAGCAGTGGGGACATACAAGGTTGCAATCGCATACATTGTTTATCAGCTGGTTTTCCATAGATAACAAATGAATAAGTAAATAATAATTATCCTTATACTATTTTTATTTTTAATGCACTAACCCATGCCGGGATTCGAACCCGCGACCTCTGGCTATCCGTGCCAGCGCTCTTTCCAACTGAGCTAAAAGGCGACTCACCGGCATCAGTGAAATTTTGAACCTCTTTACACTATTCTTTACACTATTCTCTGTATTACGTACAGGCAGCCACAAAGCCTTTTAGCCTCTAAATAGGTTTTTTAATAATTATCCTTACTTACAATATTTGAGGCAGAAAAAAAATCACAGTTTCGTTTCATGTATTCCATGCATTGAAATGCAAAACTTTATTGTAAAATGGACACAAAAGGTTACCAAACTAGAGCTATGGCTAGCCATTCATTCTTTTTTTTTTTCAATCAGCCAGTACTTTTTCTCTGCCTCTCTCAGGATACCAACTGGAAATTTCAAGCGCAGACAGACAGATGTTTCAACACTTTGGTTATTCGGTTTTTTCAAGAGGTTTGGACTTTTTGATCACACTTTGACCAATGTCCACAACTGTTGTATACAGTCTGTTAGCTTTTAGAATATACGTCGTGCTCTAGAGTAGGCTTCGGTTTTCGCCAATTTTCGCCGGTTTTTGTACTGATGATCGAGTTCTGATTTCGAAATTAAGTGTCATATTAGTTCCGATATTTCAATTACACTATATCGCTAGGAAACCTGAGTTAGTAAGGCAGTGAAATGCGTGACTCATATCCAAGAACGGTCATCCACAAACAGCTGGTTTTAGTTAACATTCTAGCAAGTTTTGTTTTTAAAAAACGATTGCTAAAAACACTCGGTAAACGCTGATTAACCCCTCTAGCGCCCGACGCGCTCGGACAAAAGAAAGTTCAAAGGTGCCGCATAGTGCAGGGTCATTTCGCACCGCCATTTTTTTGCATCTTTTTTGTGGACACAGTTCCGCATTTCTCAAATTAAAGAAAGTACTACGTAATTATTCAATAAGTGTTATATATCACTACAATCTGCATAAAATTCCCTATCCGATTATTATACTTGTAATGCTAATAAAATTATCAATAAAGTTACATGATATTCAAATGACGAGATGAATTTCACTATCTACGCCATTTTGACACTACTTTGAACTTTGTCTCACTATTTTCACTAATTACTCATTCACTAGCACTGAACTAACACTTATAATATGATCTGCTTAGTATCTATTACTGTTTACACAATTTTCATACTCTAATTCACCAAAATACAGCTATAAATGAATAATTAACAGGAAGAGGTAAAATGACACTGACCGCCCATACAAGCGGCACAATCCGGGCTAAAAGTTCGAGGCTTTTTTCACTTTGTGGTGGGGATTTCAGTCTGTGGTGGGGATTTAGCAGGGAAAATTTGTACCCACAGATTAAATAACCTCTGACCTCTCTGTTTGACGACATCTGTGGCGCAGCGGTTGTGCATCTGCCTACCATGTAAGAAGTCCCGGGTTCGAACCCCGGGTGGGAACAAAAAAAAAACCCCGGGCCTTGGATGTTTACATGTTTGTGAAGTCGTTGTTTCTAGTTCCCACGACACAGGGTATCCCAGTGTGGGGCTAGAGGCAATGTATGTGCCTGTATGTAAATGTTTATTTAAATATACTGCCTCTAAGAAGTGCAATAGAGATTTTTTTTAATTTCTATTAAATTTTGGGCTGAGGTCGGGTTCAGGCTAATAACACCATCACTGGTCCTATAAAAATAATAATAATAATAATAATAATAATAATAATAATAATAATAATAATAATAATAATAATAATAATAATAATAATAATAATAATAATAATAATAATAATAATAATAATAATAATAATAATAATAATAATAATAATAATAATAATAATAATAATAATAATAATAATAATAATAATAATAATAATAATAATAATAATAATAATAATAATAATAATAATAATAATAATAATAATAATAATAATAATAATAATAATAATAATAATAATAATAATAATAATAATAATAATAATAATAATAATAATAATAATAATAATAATAAAACTTTATTTCAGACTATGCGTCCATACAGGCAGGCGGTACAACATAATTAAATTAAAAAGAAAAGTTTTTAGAACTTCTTATACAACAAAGTAGGGTCAAAGGGTGCACGGGGTCCACACGTGGCAACTCTGTCCATAAATGAATCAACGCGGAGTCTCACGATGGCATTAAACGTGTTAACACGCGCGTCAGCAAACATGGTTGAGGCACTACAGTATCTCTTTAGCCCCATCAGATGTCTAAATACATTGTTGTACTGAACGCGAATGCCATCATGAGTCGCTTTCGTGTATTTGGTCCAGAGTTGGCACGTGTAGAAACTCAGACAAAAAGTTTTAAATAACAGAGTCTTTACGATATTATTCGCTTTATAAAAACGTCGTGCCAACATATTTCCTATGATTGACAAGGCACGACGCTGAAGTTCCATGTCAGCGTCGTTCTTCAACGACGATTCTAGGATGTGGCCAAGATATTTAAAAGTTTCGACAATTTTAATGGGTTGGCCTCTCAGCAAGACCCTCGGAATAATAATTGGACCTGTGACCTGTAACTTGTGAAAAGGTACAGCAAAAATCCTTGTTATAATAATAAAAAAAACTCGGTGACGCAGCGGTTTGACACGCTGTCTGTAAAACCAAAGGTCCCGGGTTTGATCCCCGGCCGGGTCAAACTAGGAGTTGAACTTTTCTAGTTGTCTCGGGTCTTGGATGTTATCTATGTGTTTATTATATTAAAAATATCGCCAAGTTAGCTCCTGTACCACAAGTCAATTAGTTGTACTTAGTATAGGGCTAACGAGATCTGTATAATGTGTCCATGAATATTTATACATTATTTATAATTAGGATTTTTGCGTAAACCTATACTTATACGGATCCCTTAATATTTTTGTTTTTGTTCCATAAAAGTACTGTTGAAAGATGGCTTTACTGGTTGTGTAAGCAGATAGCTCTGCTGTAGGTTCTAAACATAGTTGTCACATTGGTTAATAAATCTTAAGAAACTTGACAACTATTTTTACAACCTACAGCAGAGGTATCTGCTAAATAAAAATACTGTTCAAAGATGACTACTGGTTGCGTAAGAATCACCTCTGCTGTAGGTTCTAAAAATAGTTGTCACGGTGTATGATGTCCCATTTTTGAAAAAAACTTAGTATACAAAAAGTAATGATTTTAATTCCATTTCGGGCGCAAGTAAGCACCGCGCAGCTTCGTTCCGAAGAATTTTTCATGGTATTTTTCGCGGCGTGTAAACAGTTGCCTGGGAACCAGCGGCAGCTGTTCCGTAGCACTGGCGACCTATTGTCCTGGGCCTCACAAATTCAGTGTTGATATAGCAGGACTGGCGGGCAGGCAATTTTCAGTCCTTTTTGGCGTCAAACATTTTAATGGACGGTTTTGTCATGTCGGTGAAAAGCAACTTTTATTTTTTTATAGCACCACCTGTAACTGCCACAGACCTGGGTTGTAAATTAAACGAATAATTTAAGAAATATATAACTCATTGGATTCTGACACTAAGACCAGCCACTTTTACAAGCCTCCACCAATCCGGACTTGACCCCCGTGGTGGAGTATGGTCTATACCTTCCTTAGGGAAGAGACCCGTGCCCCTGGGTAGGAACATTATGGGTTGATGATGATTACTCATTGCATACACACACATGCAAATACACATGCACATAAACACACACACACACATATACACACACACACCCATAGACACACACAAATACCTTAATTAAATAATGATTCAAAAATATAAAAAATATAATTACTTTATAACATTCAGTTGGTTATAATCCTAAATGTTTTATGCAGAAACAATTTTATAAACAACTTTATAAATTTATCGACAAAAAAGGGACGTATTAGCAAAGGGGAACATAAAAAGTACCCAGAATCGGCGTGCGTGTATGCTACGGCTTATGAACGTTGATGAAGCGAAGGTGATCTGTCTGCATCGTAGCAAATGCCAGTACCTGGTCTCTGCCTACCCCTCTGGAATACAGGCGCGAGGTTATTTATGCATGTACGTAAATTTATAAATGAGTTATAAGTAAAGTAATAATTAAACTATTTGTTTCTTTATTAAAAAGGAAAACAAAGGGGCAAAGAATGCTTACTTTGGCGTCTGATGGTAGAAAACATCGCGGTATTATGTTTTCTATCAGGTCGGAAAACAGTCAAAGTGCCCTTCAATGTAGTTTAAAAAGCAGTAAAACGGCACTGAGACAGAAACTTCATTTTCAACGGCTCGCTGTCCTACAAAAAGCTAACCAGCCAGTCTGTTAGGCTTCGGAGTAAACAAAAGTAAATCCTATTACCTGCGGCACAAAGATCAAAACGGGCGAGTTGGGGGCGTCAATTTATATGAATGGACCCCCGTTTCAGTTTGTTACATTCAAAAGAGCAATTTGGTTTTCCCGTCTGTCTATTTGCCGACTAATTTTTGAGAGACGCTGGATGATAAATCTTCGCTGGCGTAATAAGATGCTGCTCCCTGCTCCCGAGCAAATACTTCTATACAGTGTTATTTTGGAAGTAAACTTTTGGAAGCACATATTTTTCACCTAGCCTCAATATTTGTTTCCCACTGCTGAGCAAAGGCCTCGCCCAATTCAATGTAGATATTTCCGTAGTGGGCCACCTCCGACCACTTGGCCAGATGTTGGTCGAGATTATCTCTCGACCAGGGAGCGAAACTGGGTCGGAGACTTTCGTTAAAAAATTAAGTAAGTTAATCCGGAATTCAGTGTTTATTTGCCGACAAATTTTTGAGAGACGCTGGATGATAAATCTTTGCTGGCGTAATAAGATGCTGCTCCCGAGCAAATACGTCTATACAGTGTTATTTTTTAAAGTAAACTTTTGGAAGCACATATTTTTTACCCAGCCTTTATATTTGTGTACCACTGCTAGGCAAAGGCCTCGCCCAATTCAGTCTAGATATTGGGCCACCTCCGACCACTCGGCCAGAGGTTGGTTGAAATTATCTCTCGACCATCGAGCGAAAGTTAGTTGGAGTCTTTCGTTAAAAAATGAAGTAAGTGAATCCGGAATTAAGTGTTTATTTGCCGACTAATTTTTGAGAGACCCTGGATGATAAATCTTCGCTGGCGTAATAAGATGCTGCTCACGAGCAAATACGTCTATACTGTGTTATTTTTTAAAGTAAACTTTTGGAAGCACATATTTTTTACCTAGCCCATTTTTGTTTTTTATTTAGATTTCACTTAGATTTACGAAATCATAGTTGTATTCTTTTTTCTGGTTGTGAAATGAAGTGTTTCTTCTCTCTCTCTCTCTCTCTCTCTCTCTCTCTCTCTCTCTTTCTACTCCGTGGCCTCTAGTAGAAATTAGACCCGCGACCTCTGTTTTGGCAGTCAAGCGTATTAACCGCTTAACCAAAGAGGCAGTCACTCGTAATTAAATTTTAGAAATAACATAAAACGGAAGGCACACTGTCCAAGCGTAATCCGATTAAAGTTCCGGCGGAATCGCAACATAACTTCGCCTTTCACAGAGAGGACAGACATAAAAACACTGGGTAAAACAATAAAACCGTCCCACGCTGGACGAAAAACTTCCATAATAAAATGTTACCTTGGCGCTAATTCTCGAAGTGATCGGTTTTAATTTAATGGAATTTAATATGCAAAAAACGAAGCTCTCGTAGCCTGGTCGTAGCCGAATAATTGGAATCAATCACTTGAGTTAAGCAACGACAGGCGCGATCAGGTGTAGGATGGGTGCCAGTCCCGTGACTACCGCTAGTGACATTTTTTCCGAGCGCTTCTGTGCTTCGCAAGGCACGCTAAGCCGTTAGTCCCGGTTGTCATGTTATTGCAGTATCTAAGTCAGAGGCCTTATCTTTTGCATCGATATCATCTTTTGCTTCGATATCCCCAGAGCTGGGGCACGGGTCTCTTCTTGCATCGTCGGAAGGTTAGGCCATACTACACTATGGAGGCCAAGTCCGGGGTGGTGGAGCATTGTAAGAAAGTGTCGGGTCTTGCTGTCACAAGTTATTTCTGCCATTACATGACAGCCGGCACCAACGTCTTAACGTGCCTCGCGAAGCATGGAAGCGCTCAGAAAAAATGCCACTAGAGGTAGTCTCGGGACGGTCACCCATCCTGTACCTGACAGCGCCTGTTGTTGCTTAACTCAAGTATTTAATTCCAATCACTCGGTTTGATTAGGTGACGAGCGTGAATTCTTAAGAAATATGAATGAAAATGAATGAACGAATGAAAAATTCTTTTTTGCACTAAAACATATTTTCTTCCAGCTAACCTAGCTAAGGTTGTCTGGAAGAGATCGCTCTTAGCGATAAGGCCGCCAATTGTATAACATAACTTAGATTTAAGAATCATGGTTGTAATATTTATCTGGTTGTGCAATAAAGTGTTCTCTATATCTATCTAAGCTAGCTTCCAGAAATACGTATTTTGGGTGTCTGAATATTCCAAAACACGATTTATAGAGACAGTCAAAGTGCTTGTCAAGCGGAACCGTGGATATTTCTCGTAATTATTTAACGAAGTCAGCACCGAACCTGTTGATCATAGACGTGTAAACTCGAGGATCGCTCCCCAGATTTCTTGTTTGAACAAGATTGTTCTAGCGTGTCGCCAAGAGTGACAATGTCTTTGCACAACACCGCCGAACTTTGAAGCGCTACTATTTCAGCAAACCTGTTGGCAACTCTAGCAAGTGTACCAACATTGAGAAATTCATTCCCTCCAAAGCAGCACGAATGTGTGCACATGTAATAACATGTAACATGTATATTTTACCGGGTAGCGAGGAACAAAAAAAAACCGGTCCCAACTGAAAATCAGTTTTGCTGGTGATGTGTTATTCACAGCACACACCAGCAATGCATGCTGAGTTGGTGACATTTTTTTCTTGCCACGGAGGCACAATAGCTTGTTAGAAGATTTTACTGTTTTTTTTACTTCCTAATTGATGTTCATCTTTCCCATTACTGTGTAATTTTCTATGTGTGTGCATTCGTGGCAATTTAAATAAATGTTTTCTTTCTTTCTAATACATATGTACCTACCTTGTTTTTATTTAATTATATTCAGTTTGTCGTCAAGATCTTGGTTTTCATGATAAATTCTTCGCCTCCATCAGCAACATACAGTCTATGCTCAACACATGTGTTGAGCGTAGACTGTATGTTGCTGATGCAAACAGCAAACTGAATATAATTAAATAAAAACTAGGTACATATGTATTACATATGCACACATTCGTGCTGCTTTGGAGGGAATGAATTTTTCAATGTTGGCACACTTGCTAGAGTCGCCAACAAAACGATTTCATCATATCAATGTAAGTACTAGAAATAAACATACACTTTCGTTCCCAAGATTAGGCTGCCATAGGTTACAGCATCCTTTATGGGACACTACACGTAAACTTTTTCACAATAAGATTATTATTATTAATACTTTATTGCACCATAAAATTGTACAATGCGGCGAACTTAACGCCATAAGCATTTTCTACCAGTCAACCGCAGGAGGTAACGAAAAGATCCCTGAGGACATAATAAGCTTGCCAGAAATGCGGTTCAGCTACTATAACAAAATTATTATTGATATAACAATGATGTCTGCAATTGAAATAAAGGAATATATGTCAATTCTATCTTAAGGACTTTAAAATGACTAAGTTTGGAGTCTTGTCTATTTCTTCACCAAAATTACCTAGATTTTGAAAAGGACACCTAGTCTATCTTGTAACGTTCACTGATCGTAGTTTCTGTGCTACTTTGAACCCGAGCTAAGGACAATTTTCAAAAACCTATTTAGAGGCTATAAATTCCACCCATGCCGGGATTCGAACCCGCGACCTCTGGATATCCGTGCCAGCGCACTTTCCCAATGAGCTAATGGGTGACTCACCAGCATCAGTGAAATTTCGAACCTCTTTACAATATTCTCTCTATTACGTACAGGCAGCGACATCTGGCTGAAGTAATTTGCATCACTTGCAGCCCCGAGTACCTACTTTGCAGTTAGGTTTTTACGTCGGAATGACATCGCTGTACATAACCACATGATTATACTATTTTTAATGCACTAACCCGTGCAAGGACAATTTTCAAAAATCTATTTAGAGGCTAAAAATTCCACCCATGCCGGGAGTTTTAAGGCTTCATAGGTTTTTGCGACCGTCACGATAGACGTAAGCATTGCCTACATCACATTTACAAACAGGCACATACACATTGCTTCTGGCCTCACACTAGGATACGAGAGTACCCACGCCTGAGAGTTTGATGTTTTATCGAACGACTTAAAAAGATGACGGCCCAAAGGCATCGGATTACATTTTACACTGTACATTGAGATTCAGCAAACAGAATTTAATTCTTTACGTTGAAATAAAATTTGATTGAGTTCGAAACGCGAGTGACAGGCCCCACTGCTTGTGAGACACAAAAGGGATAAGTCCATAGAGTTGGGTCGGTACGGATTCGGCTCCTCTTGGCTTTTGTCTGCCGACGATATTCATAATGCACTCGACTGCATGTTCCTGTGAGTGAGGCTACAGAGGTCACCGCTATAACGGTATAACGGTGCAGACCTCTTTATGCCATTTTTTATATTTCTTTTTCTATCATTTTCAAATATTTAAATTCTGTCACGCATTTCGAAGTTTCCCTCATTTTCATCATTACCACCTCACACATTGACTAGATCTGACTATTTTATCTGCGTATCCGTTTTTTCTGTTTTATTATAAAATAAACAGTATAAATAAAGCAAAAGTTGAAGTCGTTCCAGTTTTATTATTTATAAAAGTTTTACAACACCACAGGTGTATACAAATAGCTGCAGCGGAAGACTTGTTTTTTATATATTAAACGGGTCTAACCACGATTATTTATTAGCTAAAACGTAATTACATCAATTCCCGATTTTTAATGCCCGACGACCGGCTTTAATATATAACTATGTATGAACATAGTGAGTCATTAAAAATCATCATCATCAACCCATTATGTTCCCACCGAGGGGCACGGTCTCTTCTCTAAGGAAAGTCTAGGCCATACTCCACCACGGGGGCCAAGTGCGGATTGGTGGAGGCTTGCAAGACTAGTAGCTGGTCTTACTGTCAAAAGTTTTCAACCCCAAGGCTTAAGACTTGGCTATAAGACTGCCATCTATCAATAATAAAGTAAAAATAAGCACTTGGAACGATAAATTAAAGGAAATAATGTTAAAGTAGGTAAATATTGGTTGAACGAGACTTGAATACTGTGTTCAAGGCTCATTTAGCCAATATATGATAATAATATGTTATGTTAGTTTAAAATAGTTATAGGAACTTATTTTTGTGTAAGAAAATAAATAGGTACTTACATTACTAAGTATATGTATCTGTAAAATAATAAAATTAAGCCTTAAGTTATAAGAGCGCAACGCCAACAAACTGCACTGCAGTTTGGCGAAATTTGTAAAACAAAAAATGTTAAGGTTATTTTCTGCTATTAATAAAAAAAACATCGTTAAGAAATACAATACAAACCGGGGGGTGGGCAACAGCGCCCTCTGCAGTACAATTCCACCAAACTGCGATCCCCAACCCGCATGCCCAGCGTGGCGATTATGGGCATTACCCCCCAATGATGGTACAACCATGCGCTCATTAGGGGAGGGCTATGTCCAACAGTGGACTAATATAGCCTGAAGAAGAAGAAGATGAGAAGAAATCCGTCTTCTTTTTAAGTTTTTTGATAGTATAGGCATGACCTTTATTTGTAGCAACAAAATTATAGCAACTAGCTCGTAACCAACACATGTGTTGAGCGTAGACTGTATGTTGCTGATGGATGCGAAGAATTTATCATGAAAACCAAGATTTTGACGACAAACTGAATATAATTAAATAAAAACAAGGTACAATTATGTATTACATGTGCACACATTCGTGCTGCTTTGGAGGGAATGAATTTTTCAATGTTGGCACACTTGCTAGAGTTGCCAACAAAACCTGATTTAGACCCGAGCTAGTTGCTATAATTTTGTTGCTACAAGTAAAGGTCATGCCTATACTATCAAAAAACTTAAAAAGAAGACGGATTTCTTCTCATCTTCTTCTTCTTCAGGCTATATTAGTCCACTGTTGGACATAGCCCTCCCCTAATGAGCGCATGGTTGTACCATCATTGGGGGGTAATGCCCATAATCCCCACGCTGGGCATGCGGGTTGGGGATCGCAGTTTGGTGGAATTGTACTGCAGAGGGCGCTGTTGCCCACCCCCCGGTTTGTATTGTATTTCTTAACGATGTTTTTTTTATTAATAGCAGAAAATAACCTTAACATTTTTTGTTTTACAAATTTCGCCAAACTGCAGTGCAGTTTGTTGGCGTTGCGCTCTTATAACTTAAGGCTTAATTTTATTATTTTACAGATACATATACTTAGTAATGTAAGTACCTATTTATTTTCTTACACAAAAATAAGTTCCTATAACTATTTTAAACTAACATAACATATTATTATCATATATTGGCTAAATGAGCCTTGAACACAGTATTCAAGTCTCGTTCAACCAATATTTACCTACTTTAACATTATTTCCTTTAATTTATCGTTCCAAGTGCTTATTTTTACTTTATTATTGATAGATGGCAGTCTTATAGCCAAGTCTTAAGCCTTGGGGTTGAAAACTTTTGACAGTAAGACCAGCTACTAGTCTTGCAAGCCTCCACCAATCCGCACTTGGCCCCCGTGGTGGAGTATGGCCTAGACTTTCCTTAGAGAAGAGACCGTGCCCCTCGGTGGGAACATAATGGGTTGATGATGATGATTTTTAATGACTCACTATGTTCATACATAGTTATATATTAAAGCCGGTCGTCGGGCATTAAAAATCGGGAATTGATGTAATTACGTTTTAGCTAATAAATAATCGTGGTTAGACCCGTTTAATATATAAAAAACAAGTCTTCCGCTGCAGCTATTTGTATACACCTGTGGTGTTGTAAAACTTTTATAAATAATAAAACTGGAACGACTTCAACTTTTGCTTTATTTATACTGTTTATTTTATAATAAAACAGAAAAAACGGATACGCAGATAAAATAGTCAGATCTAGTCAATGTGTGAGGTGGTAATGATGAAAATGAGGGGAACTTCGAAATGTGTGACAGAATTTAAATATTTGAAAATGATAGATAGAAAAAGAAATATAAAAAATGGCATAAAGAGGTTTGCACTCGTACCGTTATAGCGGTGACCTCTGTAGCCTCACTCACAGGAACATGCAGTCGAGTGCATTATGAATATCGTCGGCAGACAAAAGCCAAGAGGAACCGAATCCGTACCGACCCAACTCTATGGACTTATCCCTTTTGTGTCTCACAAGCAGTGGGGCCTGTCACTCGCGTTTCGGACTCAATCAAATTTTATTTCAACGTAAAGAATTATATTCTGTTTGCTGAATCTCAATGTACAATGTAAAATGTAATCCGATGCCTTTGGGCCGTCATCATTTTAAGTCGTTCGATAAAACATCAAACTCTTAGGCGTGGGAACTCTCGTATCCTAGTGTGAGGCCAGAAGCAATGTGTATGTGCCTGTTTGTAAATGTGATGTAGGCAATGCTTACGTCTATCGTGACGGTCGCAAAAACCTATGAAGCCTTAAAACTCCCGGCATGGGTGGAATTTTTAGCCTCTAAATAGGTTTTTTGAAAATTTTCCTTAGCACGGGTTAGTGCATTAAAAATAGTATAATCATGTGGGTATGTACAGCGATGTCATTCCGATGTAAAAACCTAACTGCAAAGTAGGTACTCGGGGCTGCAAGTGATGCAAATTACTTCAGCCAGATGTCGCTGTCTGTACGTAATAGAGGAATATTGTAAAGAGGTTCGAAATTTCACTGATGCTGGTGAGTCACCCATTAGCTCATTGGGAAAGTGCGCTGGTACGGATATCCAGAGGTCGCGGGTTCGAATCCCGGCATGGGTGGAATTTATAGCCTCTAAATAGATTTTTGAAAATTGTCCTTAGCTCGGGTTAGTGCATCAAAAATAGTATAGCCTTAAACATGTTTTATTCAAAGTAGCACAGAAACTACGATCAGTGAACGTTACAAGATAGACTAGGTGTCCTTTTCAAAATCTAGGTAATTTTGGTGAAGAAATAGACAAGACTCAAAACTTAGAATTGACATAATATTCCTTTATTTCAATTGCAGACATTATTGTTATTTCAATAATAATTTTGTTTTAGTAGCTGAACCGCATTTCTGGCAAGCTTTTTATGTCCTCAGGGATCTTTTCGTTACCTCCTGCGGTTGACTGGTAGAAAATGCTTATGGCGTTAAGTTCGCCGCATTGTACAATTTTATGGTATTAATAATAATAAACTTATTGTGAAAAAGTTTACGTGTAGTGTCCCATAAAGGATGCTGTAACCTATGGCAGCCTAATCTTGGGAACGAAAGTGTATGTTTATTTCTAGTACTTACATTGATATGATGAAATCGGTGATGGTGATTATGAGAGAAGGTGAGCCGCTAACGACATTTTTTCGTATCTTATATACGGCCCATTTCAGGGCACAGGCTTCTCTCAGAAAGAAAGAGTGCGGGTTTAATCACCACGCGTGCCCACCGCAGATTGGCGATTTCAACTCATTTCAACATAATCATCATTATTTAAACTCATAAAGTCTTATTTATAAAGAAAAATGTCGATCCCACTAAAACATCCTTAATAGGAAGCTGAAGCCAGTGTATACTAAGTTTTACCAGGTTTTATCAGTTTTTACCAGCTTTTACTAGGTTTTGCTCTGATTCGCAGAGCTCATGGTGAGTAGGGACGGAGCTCGCGTCGTCGGTTGCTCGTCGCGAGTTCCGTCCATACTCACCATGATTAAGCTCTGTGAATCAGAGCGAAACCTGGTCAGACCCTTACGAAAAACCTAGTAAGTTTAAGTGGTAACAATCCTATAATAAGGATAATCAAAGTAGCGTCTATCTCATTTTGAGGTGCCTGAGTTATAGTAGCAATAGCACTCGCTAACACGAAGGAAAACATCGTGAGGACACCTGATTACTTGAGGTGTTTAAATACCTCAGCGCTTGAAATTGTCAATCCGCGGTGGGCACGCGCGGTTATTAGGCCCATACTTTCTCTCAGAGAGCCCTGTGCCCTGCAGTGGGACGTTTATAAGCTAGGTACATAAAAAATCACTTGAAGTAACCACACACCATCAAAAAAAAAATACATCAGCTCCACAGGGGTACTCTCAAGCGTTCTAGCACCTTTTAATGGAGTTCGACGGGAGTAACGTCTCTAACCGGACAGTAACTTTGCTACATTAGTGCTTTGTAGCGAACGTGCAATGAGTTAGGAATTAGGGGAGGCCGTTCAGTGTTATTTATAGCCGGAGCGGGCGTAGTTAGACAGTTCATTGGCACCTTAAGTAGGTCTTTGCCGAATACCAATTTGGTTAGTAACAATTAATAGTAACAATTATTTGATTGAAGATTTTTCTTCGTCTTCTTTGGTCCCTTTACTTAGTTGTGCGACAAAGTTCAGTGGATTTTTTATTTTTGCACACAGATCTATCCGTTAAAAGTTACATAACCAAGACGCTCGTGGCCTTGTCAAACCGAGTGATTGGAATCAATCACTTGAACAACATGCGCGGTCAGACGCAGTATGGATGACTGTCCCGTGACTAGCGCAAGACATTTTTTTCCGGACGCTTCCGTGCTCTGCAAGGCACGTTAAGCCGTTGGTGCCGGCTGTCATGTAATGACAATCTGGGCGGCTTGATGACTTCTGGCAGACAGGCCCGCCACTGTCTTACCATCCTCCACCAACCCGGACTTTGCTCCCGTGGTGGAGTTTGGCCCTAGCCTTGCTGCGATGCAGGAAGAGACCCATGCCCCACAGTGGGGATATACAAAAAGGATTTATATCGATCAAGGCACTGCAAAAGTGGTTATTTTATGTAGAAGTTTCTTTTTGTTTCACTCTGTATCATCATCATAAAACCATTATGTTCCCAACGTGGGGCACGGGTCTCTTCCCTAAGGAAAGTATAGGCCATACTCCACTACGGAGGCCAAGTCCGGTTTGGTAGAGGCTTGCAAGAGACTGGTCTTACTGTCAGAAGTTTTCAAGCTGGCTTAAGGCCTCTGACTTGACTTTACGGCTTCCATCTAGCGACGGCAGCCAGCACCAAATGTAAGTTAAGCTTACTCACTCTGTATATTTATGCTCAAAACTCAGTAAAATAAATAATTGATACAAGCGTAGTAGTTTGTTACAATGCTTTTCCATGCCGAGCACTATAGAGGGTAGGTAGGCGGGTTATAAAACCACACTCATGTGTTTTGGCTCGAGGCATCGTTACGGTTCGAATCCCACGTGATTTTCCCTGAGCGAATGCTTTTAGCCACAAATTGTGATAAATGGGCCATTATTCGTGTTGTTCCGTTTTTAACGTTACATGGATAGTAACGCTAAAAATATGTCCAACTAAGAAGGCAATGTGTGAAAATACCAACAAGGGGTCGTAGAACTGAGATTTCCTTTGTGGTTATGTTATTTTAAGAAGTAGCGGGGCGGTAGAACCGCCCTGACATTTGGGAGGGCATGGGTTCAAATTCCGACATGTGCCAATGTCTTTGTTTTGATGATGATTGTTCCGGCCGGTTTCGGCCATGGTGACCACTTTGACCCCTAATCAGAGGTATGGCGCTGGTGCGTTTGAAGATGGCTTATGTAGCGTATCTTCGCGGCGAAACTTCGTGCACACTGAGGGCACGTGAGAATGCCGTTCTCATAGTTACATGTTAGGACAGCAGGTGGGCGAGCCTTTAACTGGTCGCGTTTGGTATCTTTGTTTTAGTAGCAATATGAAATGAAATGGTTTCCTTCTAAGTAGCGCAGAAACTGCGGCTTAATGGACGTTACAATTCAAACTAGGTGTCCATTTCAAAGTCTACATCATTTTGGAGAAAAAAATGGACAAAAAACTCCAAATTTAATCTTTTCAGAGTCCTTAATTAACATAATTCTTACATAATTATTACATGACATAAGGCCTTACATAATTATTATAAAACATAGAAGTCATGCATTGTACTGGCTTTAGTTCCAGACCTTATTGTCATCTAAATAATCCTTTATGTTATAGTATAGTAATATTTTATGTTAAGCAAACTTTGTGCCCTTTTGGCACAAAGTTTGCTTAACATATTTTTTGAACCGGGTTTCAGGCAAGCTTCTATCTTCAGGGATTTTTTTATAGAAGCGTATATAATGCCTCATGAAGGATGTATTAACTTTACCCTTAATGCCACTCGCTAACGGTGAAGGAAAACAGCGGGAGGAAACCTGAGTGTCTGAGGTGTTCATGTATGCCAGCGCTTGAAATTGCCTATCCGCGGTGGGTGCGCGGGGTAATTAAGCCCATAGTCTCTCTATCTCTGAGAGAAAGCCTGTGCCCTGCAGTACCACGTAAATGTAGACTACACAAAAAGTATTTTTATATAAACATGTTGAAGACGCAGTTGATAACTGCATAATTACATCAAATCTAGGCTACATAAAAAAAAAATATTTATAAAAAACTAGCTGACCCAGCGAACTTCGTACCGTCTAACAGTCGATTCTTTAACTTTTGTTTATTTTTCTCTCCGTAAGAACCATCCTCGTACTTCAAGGAATATTTTAAAAAAGAATGAACTAAACGGTTCAGCTGCTCTCGAGATTTGCGCTTACCAACATATTCAGCGATTCATTTTTATATTATAGAATATGATGCAGACGCAGTTGGTACCTGCATAATTAATTTTTAAATGTAGTTGTTTTACTCAATTATGGTACAAAAGATGGACAGAATTCATTGGCCATATAAAGGCAAATAGACTGTGAGTCCTGCATTGAAAAACGCAGTACTCAATACTCGACTTTAACATGACAACCAACATTTCGTCTCTCTTGTCGACGTCGCTTCACTAATTGAACTGCAAAAATCGACTTCGTCTAGTGTCGACTTGACCCAATTTTCAGGCTCCAACAATCGGGTCTAGTGCTGGAGGCACGGTTTGAACCTAACAGCTCATGTACGACACAGGGCATCCTAGAGTGGGGCCAGAAGCAATGTATGTGCCTGTATGTAAATGTTATTTTATTTTATGTTATGTACCTCGAACACGCTAAGCCTGGAAAGCCCTAAAATTGACCCTTATGTTACCTTGACCCTAGACAACTAACCATTTCACATACCCCTTGATACCTAACCATACTTCGAATCGACGATTATTTTTTCGAGTATTAAGTTTATAGACGGCCTCTGTGGCGTAGCGGTGGCGCATCTGTCTACCATGCAAGAGATCCTGGATTCAAACCCCGGCTGGGGACAAAAAGAACCCAGGTCTTGGATGTCTACATGTTTGTGATGTCGTTGTTAATGTCCCACGACACAGGGTACCCTAGTGTGGGGCCAGAAGCAATGTATGTGCATGTATGTAAATGTTATCCCTAGATCCTAAACTAGGTCGAACCTGTACTATTCTAGACATCTAAAGTTTCTTTTACAGGTTTAATTAATATTGCTGTGCAAGTGGACACTATTTAAGTATTTGAGTCGACAAAATGTTGGTTACCTCAAAAATAAATTGAATTCGACCTGTAAATAGCCTGATATAAGTAAGATACGATAACAATATTCTTTCTTATCATCATCATCATCATCAGCCCACCGCTGTCCACTGCTGGGTATAGGCCTTTTCCCCATTATGCCAAGCCTCACGGTATCTCGCCATCCTCATCCAAGGACCCTCCACTGACTCTGCCACATCGTCTGACCATCGGGCCGCTGGTCTGCCCACCGACCGCTTTCCCGTTCTCGGCCGCCACACTGTGACTGCTCTGGTCCACCTGCCGTCTTTCTTTCTTATACACTCCAAAAAACATTTACGTAAAAGAAGAGTTAAAATTAGCGGCCTTATTGCTGATAGCAATTTCTTCCAGGCAAGCCTATACCGGAAAGATTGCCGAAGGAGAAAATGAGACGGGTAGTAGGTGCCTACTACCCGTCTCATTTTCTCCTTCGGCATGTTAGTTCCACTTACACATTTTGCTCAGAGGAAATATACGTACAATATCGTAAATCGCAGATAACCGAAGCTGTTATTTTGCAAACTGCGACACAAGGCTGGCAAAAAGCGTGCTCACTATGAAATGTGCACTCGCGGCCAATTTGTCGGTGTCGTAATTAGGCAGCGGATTTTTCATACACGCTACGCTCAAGTGTTACGCGGGACCCGCTATAGGTCTTTTACAAGAGCTCTGTCTTCAGACCATTGGTCCTGTAATTTGGGAGTTTTATCTGAAAGTTTTCCGGGAGTTTTGAAAAATTGGTATGTTTATAGACCTAGGGGTGTTCTTATACAATGCTCATCTTACCACCTCATGTTGTCGGTAGCACTGGAATAACGGCATATAACTGAATTATGAATTTAAGTTAGAGCAATAAATTGCATACACCCTTGCCTATATTCTAGAGGTGTGGTCAGAGACCTCGTAAGAAATAAAATATATTTATTACCGAAAACTAAAATAATACGTAGATAGTAATAAAATAGAAACAGTTTTCAGGTAAAATTTTGAGTAAAACAAAATAATATTTGGGTCGAATCGCGATTATTTATTAGGTAAAACGTAATTACCTTAATTTCCGACATTTCAGCAGCGTTGCCCACTACTCATTGTAATTGACTCTACTCGCCACTTTAGTCTACCCCTGACCACGCTGCCGAAACGTCGGGAATTAGGGTAATTACGTTTTACTTAAAAAATCATCGCGATTGGATCAGTTTAATATATAACTATGTATGAACATCATTAAGGACTCAGTTGGAAAGAGCGCTGGCACGGATAGCCAGAGGTCGCGGGTTCGAATTCCGGCATGGTTGGAATTTTTTGCCTATAAATAGGTTTTTAAAATCATTAAGGAATAGTATTCGCGATCCGTGTTTCAACCGGAAAGCCTTTGTTTGTTTCTTTTATGGAGTTTCAAATAATGTCATGAATTGAAAATTCACTTAAATCTACCGCGTATGAATATAATACATATTTCTTCGAAGTTATTGCTCTCCTTGGGAGAAAACATATTTAATCGCCTACGTAACTGTCGTATCTTTGAATAACCATTATAGAAATATAGAACTGTCATCGAATAACCCGCTACTAGAAACAGAATAAGAAAGATTTCGTGTGAGCTGACTTCTCGGCAAACGAACTAACCTGACAAGCAATTATGCAGGCCGCCTGAATTTTGTATGTAATTTGTTACTGCGGATTGCAGTCAGATTATAAGCTTGCGTGGTGGATGTATTATAATTTAGTATTCAACTTAGGTAGGTGTAACTCGATGTAAAAGTAGCAGAAGGACATATCTAGGTACTTGTATAATATTTTTTGTATAGAATATTTTTTTTGTTCCTTTATAGGATTTGGAAAATGTAGTTCCTTTGGTAAATTTTTAAATTTCTCATGGAGTTATTGCTATGAGTATTTTCAAAATCTAATGTACCTGACATTCGTAATGTGACAATAAATAAATAAAATAAGTCAAAATATTTACTGAGACCGTAAATCATCTAATACGCTCACTCACACACTAACTCACACACAAACACACGCACACACACAGAGACACAGCTACAGCAACAGTCACCAAAGGTTTCATTCAAGTCTCTCAATAGTCTAAAGTTTAGAATCTAAACAAAACGTTCGGGTTGTCCGAAAATTTTATTAAACCCTGTGCACCCTATAAATACAGAGAGATAAAGATTATTTGCATATCCGACACAAATATAATAACAAGTCTTTTAACAATCTATTTAAAACTTTTGGCAGTATCAATTTTCGTTAACAACATAAACAGGCAAAGCTTACTTTTCGGGTGAAGTTCCCGGAACTTCCTTGTTTTCGCGCTTGAAATAAACTTTTCATTACTTATACCCGGCAAGTAGGTCTGAAGTTGCCTGAGGAGCGGGTTGAAAGTTATACTTTTCAGCCCTAGGGAGATTAATTTCAATTGAAAAAAAAAACTTCTATTTTCACAACTCTGTTTATACATGTTCCAACTTTCTATGCACAATTTTTACAAATCTTCGTAATGAGTTGATTTACTAGTTTAAAGACCCATTTTTTACTGCTGCCCCGACTCTCCAAGGTTTGCTGGAAGAAATCTCTTACAGAGATAAGCTCGCCTTTGTACATGTTATTTCTTATGCAATGTCCTTTTTAATGTTTCGTGTGAAATAAAGTATAAAAATAATAATCGTTGGGGGAAAAGTAAGCATTTTTGAAATCACAGCAATGCACATGTCACTGTCATTAACACATTCAGTGTTAATGACAGTGAGATGTTTTTCACTAGTTGTCCCGGTAAATTTCGTAGCTTTAAAAACCTATTTAGAGGCTGAAAATTCCACCCAGCCGGGATACGAACCCGCGACCTCTGGCTATCCGTACCAGCGCTCTTTCCAACTGAGCTAATGGGCGACTCACCGGCATCAGTGAAATTTCGAACCTCTTTATAATATTATCTGTATTACGTACGGCATGAGTGGAAATTTTAGCCTCTAAATAGGTATTTAAAAGTTGTCCTTAGCACGGGTTAGTGCATTAATAAAAAGAGTATAAACTTCGTACCGCCACCGAATCCGTTTTTACGTACATTTACTTACATTTTTATAACATAACATAACATTTTACATATTGGCACATACATTGCTTCTGGCCCCACACTAGGATACCCTGTGTCATGGAAACGAGAAACAACGACATCACAAACATGTAAACATCCAAGACCTGGACTTTTTTTTTTGTTTCCAGCCGGGATTCGAACCCGGGACCTCTTGCATGGCAGGCAGACGCGCTACCGCTACGCCACAGAGGTCGTCAAATTTATTTATACATTCAGTGGTAGTTAATTAATCCCACAGTATAGTCACAGGGCATCCTACGCTACATTTGCCAATTCGCGGTCTACACTCAAGAACCACACTACCCCAACGGTTAATGGTCCTGTAGCAGATAAAAGGACTTGCATCGTAACATATCCCGTTAAAATCGTGCGGTATAACCCGGCCTTAGTATAACTTCAAAAGCGGATTACATCACTCGCTGATACTGGTTGCCATAATTTAAATTCTATTTCGACACGTAACTTTTCAATTAGCCTTCCATTTGTAAAGTTTGAGAGAGCGCAGAATAATAATGTCAACGCAGACCACACTCGGAAACCCCACAGCACACAGACATTTTAATTTACATGTCACGGGACTACAAACATGTTCTGCTACTATTTCAGAAGGTATATAAATAGACATACTTTGCCTGAAGAGGATGTCTTCCTGATCATGTCACAGGCGAACATATTTCGACTCATTAGCGCTTGCGCAGACGAGGCACTGTCCCCCGGGGATTTTTTAGTCCGTCGATATAGATCTCTTATAAATTGCATGCAACAATGCACACGAAAGACTAAAAGTACCCCGTATAAGAAGTCCCCCGAATTACCGAGGACACTGAGAGACTCGACTCGACAAAAGTACGGGGGAGCGCCCGAAAAATAAATAGATTCGTTAATCGATTTGAAATAAAGGGATGGACCTTGTATTTTCTATTGAAACGCCTTTTTTCAACTTCATGTAAATTACAGGATAGTGTTTTCTCAGAATATTTGCTTCCATATTTGCTTCCACTTCACTTTTCCGTATGCGTTGAGTCCGTGAAGTACTCGGTAACCTTGCGGGGATTTTTGTCTCATAGGGCAAAAGTCCCTCCTCTGCGCAGGCTCTTAGGTGAAGCGTACTACTTTTCCGGGCGGCTAATGACCGCACACCGTATGCGTTGAGTCCGTGACAAGTACTCGGTAACCATACGGGGATTTTTGTCTCATGGGGCAAAAGTCCCTCGTCTGCGCAGGCTTATTTATTTTTTATTTATTCATATATTTATTTGTAAGATAACTTAATAAACCACAATACACCATTTTGCTATACTGCTGATACAATTTATTTTATTTTTTTACGTATATTTTTGTATTTTATATTATACAGCCGGAATTATAATTCACTATCCAGATTTCAATATTAAACGGTTGGTGAAAACCATAACATGTAAATTTTCTTTTTATATCATTTAGTTCTTCTTCTTCTTCATGCTATATTAGTCCACTGCTGGACAAAGCCCTCCCCTAATGAGCGCCATAGCGCCCATAATCCCCACGCTGGGCATGCGGGTTGGGGTTCGCCGTTTGGTGGAATTGTACTGCAGGGGGCGCTGCTGCCGCGGGGTGCCCCGGTTTGTGTCCCTTAGTCGCCTTTTACGACACCCGCGGGAAGAATTTGGGTTGGTGCTATTCTCTAGGCCGACACCACACAGCACATTCAATTAAGTCATTTAGTTCAATTTCGTACAAAGAAATTGAGAAAAGTATATCTATGCAAAACCGTTTTAACAAATACTTTCTCAATTAATTAAAACTGTTTTTATACGGATTTATGCTCGTTTATTACATTTTAAATTAAATACTTTCTGGTAACCTACACAATAAGGTGAGCGATAGGCGCGTAATTCACATCTACTTTCGTATTACGTTTAAGCAATTGGGGGCGCTTCGGGGTCCTAACTAGCGTCACCAATACAACTATTTAGAACCCACAGTCAAAAACTTAGGATCAAAAATCTAGGAATTAATCGATTTCCGCCAAAATCGAAAGCTCTTAGCGAAAATCGATTAAAGTCCTAGGATATTGATATTACGTTCTAAGCTGTATGTTCTGAAAACAGTTATTACAGATAGTAAGATTTTCGATGATTTGAAAAAAAAAAACGTAGTATTACAAAACAAGTTATGATTTTTAGCCATTGGTGACGCGAGTTAGCACCCTAACGCACCTGAAACTGTTCAAAAAAGAAGCGAGAGACCCAAGTTCGATTATGCATATTTGTGAATTTATAGTAGCATGACCACTCGCTAAAATAAAGGAAAACATCGTGAGTAAACCTGAGTGTGTCTTCTTCTTCTTCAGGCTATATTATGTAGTCCACTGCTGGACATAGCCCTCTAATGAGCGCCATAGCGCCCTGTCTTCAGCTTGCCGCATCCAGCATCTGCCGGCACTTTTTCGCAGATCGTCATCCCACCTGGTCGGAGGGCGTCCTACACTACAGTGCATACCATGTATATGAAAGTTGTAGTGGTTTTACACTTCAAAAAGAAAAACAACATCTATATAAATAAAATTCAAAGTCCTGACTGACTGACTCACTCATCAACGCCCAGCCCAAGCCGTTGGACCTAGGAAGCTTTTGCTAAGAGGGTCTATATTAATGTAGGCAAGGAATAAGTTTAATAAGACACACTCAGGTAGTGTGATGTGTTCAAATACCTCAACGCTTGAAATTACCAATCTGCGGTGGGCACGCGTGGTAATTCAACCCAAATTCTCTCTCTGAGTGAATGCCTGTAGCCTGAGTGGAACGTTTATAGCCTACATCATCATCAGTATCATCGGCCTACGATTGTCCACTGCTGGACATAGGCCTCTCCCATTGCACGCCTCTGAGCACGGTCCTCGGCTACTCTCATCCAGCTCTTGCCAGCCGCCCTGCGAAGATCATCGCTCCACCGAGTCTGAGGACGTCCTACACTACGTTTACCGATCCGCGGTCTCCACTCAAGAACTCTTCCTACATAAAAATAGCCTACATAAAAAACGGGATTAAAATGACTGAAATCTCGACCGTACCATGAAATGATATGCCGGAAAACAGCCCCTATTGTCTCCACGTTTGTCGGCGCGGACAAAAGTCGAAGGTATTAAACCGTTTTGCCTTTCGACCTCCCCCCACTTAAGCACTTAAAAGTCGTGAAGAATGATAATGTCCGTATTTCTTTTTCTATAAAACTTTGCCCATAAATTTGGACGTTTTGCTCCCATTCGCCTTTATTAGGGTTTGTTTACGGTGCTCCCGGCGGTTGAAAATAGAAAATAAATGTTAGTTATATATTAAACGGTAATTTTGTGTAATTTCTATTTTTATGTACAATACCACTAGCGGCAGTCACGAGATGGTCACTCATCCAGTACCTGACCGCGCCTGTTGTTGCTTAACCACAGTGATTGATTCCAATCACTCGGTTCCGCTAGGCCACGAGCGTTAGCTATATATTAAACGGTAATTCTGTGTAATTTCCATTTTTATGATCTCTATCTATCTACGAGTCTAATCACGATTATTTATTAAGTAAAACGTATTTACCTTAATTCGGCGTTTCGGCAGCGTTGCAGTTGCCTTGGTTAATTGCTATGTAAGAGCACATAAGAGAAGGAGCCCTAAAAACAAAACCTTTACATCCTCAACAACATGCCTATAGAAATGGCAGATCAACAGACTCAGCTCTGCATACTGTCGTTAGAACCATAGAAAAGGGCCTCTCAGATAAACATATGGTCTTAGGAGCCTTTATTGACATAGAAGGTGCTTTCGACAAAACAACTTTCAGTAGCATCAACCAAGCGCTGGTGAAACGAGGAGTGCAGCCAACCATCACGGGCTGGATAGACAACCTCCTGCGTCAAAGAGCCATAACGCTTAAGGTAAACAGCACTACGAGGGCAATAGTGGCCAGAGGCTGCCCTCAAGGGGGAGTTCTATCGCCACTTCTATGGAATCTAGTAGTTGACGGCTTAATCAGACGCCTTGATGAATGTGGTTTCTGGATAATAGGCTACGCCGACGGTATAACAATCCTGACGATAGGTAAATCCGAGGATATTCTATACAGTCTAATAAGAACGGCGTTTGGCATAGTAGAGCGATGGTGCAATACTCATCAACTAACCGCCAACCCGGCTAAAACGGAATTAGTACTTTTTACAAACAAACGTAACCCAAAAACACAAAACCTACCAAAGTTTTTCGGAACAACGCTAACCCTGTCACCAACAGTTAAATATCTCGGTGTGACGCTAGATAGCAAACTAAACTGGAGCTCGCACCTACAGAATATCGTTAACAAGGCCCATATGACCTTCTGGCAATGCCGCGGCCTCATAGGAAAACAGTGGGGTCTACGCCCGTCACTTATGATGTGGTTATACACTTCGGTGATAAGACCCGCTATAACTTATGGCGCCGTTGTATGGTGGACCAGAACAAAACAGAAAATAGCAGTACTTCAATTACAGAGGCTACAACGACTGGCATGCCTCGCAGTAACTGGGTGCATGAAGACAACACCGACTACTGCTCTGGAAGCCCTGTTGAACCTCAGACCTCTACACTTGCACGTTCAACAAGAAGCAGCCAGTGCTGCCCTACGGCTTCGGACAACCGGTATATGGAAACAAAACAGCTACACCCCACACACACAAATCCTAGCAGCCGCTGTTTCGGACCAGCCTATGATGGAAGCGGTGTGGGACAGAATACCAAACACTTATATTTTCGACAAAAAATATAAGGTACAACTGCAAGAGGAGCCTACCGACTACTCGGGAATACACTAAGTCAGAGTGTACACGGACGGCTCCAAAACTGAAACAGGAACGGGCGCAGGAGCCTTTTCCAACGAACTAAATCTAAAAATATCTACAACCCTTGGCAACCTGAATACAATCTTTCAGGCAGAATGCATCGGTATAACAAGAGCTGTCGCGCTGTTGAACACAAGAGATGCGAAGGCTTACGCAATACGCATAATCTCGGACAGCGCCTCAGTCCTACAAGCACTCAACAGCAATCTTACAAACAACAGCTTGATACTAGAGTGTCACCATGAATTGGAAAAACTGTCAACAAATAACAGAGTCACTTTACAATGGATAAAAGGTCATAGCGGCTCCCTGGGCAATGATGCCGCAGATGAACTCGCTAAAAGAGGCTCGGAAACCACAGTGGAAGGACCCGAACCCCTGCTCCCATTCCCATACAACCAGTTTAGAAAATGGTTGAGGTCGCGAACAGAAAGCCAGCATGCTGAACTTTGGAGAACAGAAACCAAATGTAGACAAGCCAGGGAGGCCTTACCAACAATCTCGAAACGTCTTTCACGTAGCCTGCTGCGTCTGAGAAGAGAAAATCTGCGCAAAGCTGTGGCAATCTTAACAGGCCACTGCTCACTGAACAGACATCTCTACAACATGGGTCTAACCGACAGCCCGCTTTGCCGGGGATGCCTCAAAGAAGATGAAACACCCGCCCACGTGACCATTCACTGCGAAGGCGTGGAAAAGCAACGGACCGCCATCATTGGGAAGCCGGGGTCCCTTCAGGAAGCCTGCAGTGACATCGGAGCACTGCTGGCTTTCTGGAAAGAGATAGGCTGGCTGGAGTAAACGAACAGCTCCACTACGTACAATGGCCCAATCATGAGGCTAAGTGCGGAAATCTCAGGTCTAACTAACTAACTAACTATGTAAGAGTATCGCGAATCGTTAAGACATACTAAAATAAATATTTATAGGCTCAGCTCCAACTCGTATGGCGAGGATCAAAATGGAAAAAACCAAACTATCAGAGTAACGGTTATTTATTTAAAATTTTCACAAAATAACGGCAGACAACTGTCTTCCACCGTCGTTCCCAATCGAATGCCTCGTCCCACCGACTCATCCCTCCTGCTACCAACCCGTCCAAAACTGCCAACCGAATTCGTTCCAGTTTTGCCCGGGTTGCCAGCATCAAAAATACATTTGAGAGAATCGAGTCAGTGAATCGATATATTATAATATGGTTTCGGTATTTTCTTAAAGTGATACATTATAATTATGTTTTTTTATTACGTAATGAACACTAATAATCTTATAAATCTCTAATAAACAAAGATAATTTTTGAGACCCTAACATATTATTATACTTTATTGCACACGAGACATTTAACACGACATACATAAGAAATAACATGTGCAAGGGCTAGCTTATCTTTGAAAGAGATTTCCAGCAAACCTTAGAGAGTCGGAGAGGCACTAAAGAGCGGGTTTATATAATTATGTATACAAAATAGACTAGGTACATAAATATTAAATAACATAACTAACTAAGGAGGAAATAAATAAACTACATACCTAAACTCAATATAACAAAACTATACATAGATATAAACATAAATATATAGCTTAATGACAGAGATATTGTTAGAATATTTTCGAGGCTTAATCGCGTACCTAGTAATTAATTGCTATTTTACCTCGACGTTTCGACGACGTTACAGTCATCGTGGTCACGAGAAGACAAGGTCGGTGGTCAAGTCGCGAAAGTTTAAAATATGTTATGACAGAGATATTTTAAACATCTTTTTAGTTTCTTTCTGGGTAACTTCGGCATTTGCATCTACGTAATGAGATTATTTATGCAGCGTCCAGTAACATCCTCATTCACATTACAAGAAAGAGTGCGTAACGTGCGAATATATTTATATAAATAACCTTGTATTAAATCGTAATATTTATTAGGTTAACCTAATTATCGACGGTCCTGCACCGATGCCTGTGGTCACGGGTTTTATTGCTATATAATTATTTTAAGGACCAACTTTGCTATTTTAATGTCGTAAACGGGGTATTTCGATTATACAATTTTACGTACCGTACTCATAATTAAGTACACTCGTAAAAAGATTAATAGATGACGCTCTTATGCTGTACAGTCCTGCCTGACAACTGTACATACAAGGATGAAATACTAACCCTCAGTTTCAAATAGTATAGGATAACCCTTAGTTGGCTGAAGTGCGTACAAAATAAACTGACAGCTATTGACAGTGGATTTTTCCTACGCGCCACGAACATCCAAGTATATAAAGGTTAACATGCTTCAGGTTGACAAACTTTAGTCCTATGTATTTGGACTTTTCCTTCATATTTACAAAAATAGATACACACGCATGCCTTCTTGCTCTCGTGGAGTACGTGAGCATAGAGGGTGGGGCCATACTATACTTATATTTCTTGCAAACAGTATAGAATCTGCTGTTGACCTGTTAAACCAAAAAAATCCCGGATGCAGTGCAACAAACCTCTTATTCTATTCATCTCTCGAGCAACAAAGGCCTTGTTCCTTTCAAAGCGGTTATTTTATAGATGCGCATGCGGTTCCTTATGTTTTATGACGCCATAACTTTGACAGATTGAGCCCGTTTCTATTAGACTTATTATTTAATTTCGAGATCGCCCGAGCGCCTTTTACGACTAAGTGAAACCTCTAAACTGCTCTTATTGCCGGCGACAGAAGTTTCAATATTGAAAAAACGGGATAGAGTGGAGAGCTTACGAGTAACTGAAATATTTGTAACTCGAATATTGATAAACGGTTCATGCAATATACTCGTAATAGACGCTACGAGACATTCAAGTTGAGATGTCATAGTATGAGTCCGGTTTGTATGGCGCGTTCTTGTACCACGTGAAAAAAGTGTTTTTCTTTTTGAAGTGTAAAACCACTACAACCTTCAGATACATGGTCATTTTATTAAAGCCTAGATAAAAATGGAGGCCCATTTAAAGGCCTGTCTACTCATTAACCGCTATTCCTAGTATACCCAATAAGCTTGGTCTAGACAGCGCTCAGCAATTCCGACTGCGACGCTGTAGTCTCGTCACGTTTGGTATCGCATAACCGTATATTGTGTCAGCGGGGGTTAATTCATGAATGCCGCTTCTGCTGTTATTCTGATTAGTTTGTTATTAGATAGAGACTATGCGTATTAGTAGTATCGAAGAGAAACTCTTGCGCCTGGCTTAATTGAATCCGAGCGTATTGACAACGTCATTGATTGAGGGACTCTTGTGAGTAACACTAGCGCCACCAATGCAAAAAAATATATCTGTTACAGTTACTATTTATTACTTTACTTAGTAAATACTTTACTTATAACTTCACTTAGTGAGAGATGTTTGAATTAGTTTTTCGAATTTTTTGCGGAACCCCTACATCTACCTATCGTGGAACCCTAGGGTTCCGTGGAACACACTTTGAGTATGACTGTCATAGATAATACGTGTTATCCGCTCAGCCTAACCTACAATCATATTACAATCCTGACTTATTCGATAGAAATATGTATGAAATTTTGCAGTTAGACGACTGAATCTTTCAGGTATTGGTACGCGTAATACAATCGCCGGGAAGACCTAAGCGAGTTACGGCCGGGTGGTCTTAAGAATCCGGTTCCGGAATGGGCTTATCGCATTACCGGGTCCTTAGGGAAATCCGCAGCCACTGTATAAACATCTCAATTACACCTAGCCGGTGTCCGAATCCGTGTTCGGCAACCGATGGACTAGCGAGCCCTTCACTCTTTGTAAAAGACGCTCTCTGGCTGATTTAGATAGCTAGAGAAGTTAGGGAGGTTAGGCCATACTCCATCACGGGTGCTACCTTACTAAGATTACTGAAAAGTATTGAGTTCCAAATGTTAGTTCCAAATAATCTCTCTCTGTTTGTATATGGGCTGCTTTATTATATATATATTTATATTTTAATAAGATCCAGATATAGCTGGTAGTCATAAAATAATTGCCTCGATAGATGACAGTATCTTGGTATTTCTTTAACATAATGGTATTTTATACTATTTTTATTTTTAATGCACTAACCCGTGCTAAGGACAAATTAAAAAACCCATTGAGTCGCCCATACCGGATCTTCATAGACTATACTAGTCCACTGCTGGACATAGCCCTCCCCTAATGAGCGCCATAGCGCCCTGTCTTCAGCTTGCCGCGTACAGCATCTGGAGTCGGAGGGCGTCGTACACTACATTTGCCGAGTTGCGGTCTCCACTCAAGAACACGTTTACTCCAGCGGTTGTCAGTTTTACGCGAGATATGGCCAGCCCACTGCCACTTCAGCTTGCTAATTCTATATCGATTACTTTGGTTCTCTGTCGCACACACCTCAATAAAATATAAAAGTAAACTGTTTAATTTTATTTTTATAAAGTAAGGTTAATATACTCGTAAATAACTGTAGAACTATTCTCAAAGCCTGCGTAGGCTTAAAGGTAATGAGTATTCAATGATAGAAAAACTTCAAGTGCCAGAGTACTTGCGTAACAGTTTACGATTTTTTGAACTCCTCTGATAGCTCTTAAATGCGAAAGTCCTAAGTGCGAGTATCCATGAAATAAAGACATTCGTAGGAGATTATAAATGTAGTGCTTCACTTATTACGAAAAGGAGAGATTCGTCTGCGTCATGTTCGCCAGGCAATATCAAAGGAATGTAGTGTAATAAATTGAAAATTTTATTTTCTTTACTTTCTGAAATAACATTGTTATACTGTTGGAGCGAAAATAAAATCACGACTGCCGAAGAATTCCAATAAATTACTGGTAAAGTACCTAGTTTCTTGATTGAAACGTTTGATTCGAAAACAAATGAAATCGTCGAGCATTCTAGTTCACCTCTCTTTGAAGTTTTCTTGAGCTTTCTAGGTACGCTTTGACAACGACTTTGGAATCAAAATTAAATTACTAGCATTCCGTTGTTGCATAAATGAGAGCGTGGGTAATTTATTGTATACAGAGTGAAAAAAATTACACGTCATGGTCACAGTATAGCTAGTGCAATAGACAAGGTATCCTAGTTTGGGACCAGGTCGCAATATAGATTTTGCTGGGTGGGAATATGTTTTTTTCATCTTATACCACAATGCTAATTCGTTCATAATCCCTCTCTCTGACAGAAGTCTTTTGCCTTGCAATAGGACGTTTATAGGCTACAATAATCGAAAAACAACTCATTATATTACATTTATGATATTGCTTAAATTTAAGAAATCATAGTTGTATTTTATCTTCTTCTTCTTTGGTCCTTTAACTCCTAGCGGAGCATAGGGCCTCAATCAAAGATTTCCCCTTCTGACGGTGGTCCGCGGCAGCCTCTAATTCAGGCCAGCTAGTGCCGATCGACTTGGCCTCTTGATCTATTCTATTGATATTTTCTAGGTGGTCCTTGGCCCCCTCTTTCGGTTGCTCAATAGGGTTGCTTATCTGGTCAGGCATCTCTTGTCGCGGCGTAGTGTATGTCCTATCCAGCGCCATTTCTTATCCAGGATTTCTAGGTGGACTAGTATCTGATTGGAACACTTCTAGAGGTCCTGGCTCCGTATTCTTTGTGACCAGAATAACCCCAGTATCTGTCTGAGACATTTGTTAATAAATACCTGGAGCCTGTGTGAGATATCTGAGCGCACGAACCAGGACTCGCAACCGTACAAGAGAAGAAGTTGTATTTTATCAGGGTGTGTAATAAGGTGTTCTAACAACTAATCTCATTACATCACATCGGTGGTGCAGCGGTTTGGCACGCTGACTGTAAAACCGAAGGTCTCGGGTTTCGATCACCGGCCGGGTCAAACTAGGAAACGAACTTTTCTAGTTTTTCTCGGGTCTTGGATGTTCTCTATGTATTTCTTGTATTAAATCTATCGTCGAGTTAGCACCTATAACACAAGTCTTTAGTTGTACTTAGTATAGGGCTAACGAGATCTGTGTAATATGTCCGTGAATATTTATTATTATCTTATTAATTTACATCGCAATATATTATTAATTATTAATAAGGGCGAAAGTTTGTGAGTGTGTATGATTGTTACTTCTTCACGTCTAAATGGTTTTAGTGATTTTATTGAAATTTGGTATGAAGTTAGTTGACACCCTGGATTGACCCGTAAGCTACGTTTTACTGCAGGAAAATATCTTATCGCCATGGAAAAATCGGGTAACACTGCGGGGCAATGGTAGTACACTATAAATGTAAAAGTTTGTATCTATGGATGGTGTTTGTTAATCAATCACGCCAGAACGGCTGCACGGATTGAGAAGAAATTCGGCAGAAGTTAGGTTATAGTCTTGACTTGAATTAAAATTTATTCGCGGACGAAGCCGTGGGCAGTGACAGTGTAAACATTTAAGTTGTTTTCAAAAAGCGAATCATCTTTAATTGGCGTATGTCGTTAAGGAAAATGAAGAAGAAAAGTACGTAACTAAAAGTTTTTAACATCTTTTGTAACTTTTTTCTCTGTAAGTTATCTTATTTTATTTTCCAATTGAGTAAACTCAATCTGAATGAGTCTTACTAGGCCTGCTAATAATCTTTACAAATAGATAAAAATTATATGTCCGTATATCCTATTTACGATCCATTGCAGTGCACACGCCTTCTCTCAAAGAGAGAGTAGTTTAGTTAAGTTTGAGGGATAGTGGTTTACATAGCTCAACTTGACTGCAATTATTAAGAGTATTTTGTTGATTGCACTCATGAGATCTAGGTAGGTACTTGTACCAATTGATGTATTGTATATTAGATGATTTGAGAATCAATCACTCGAGTTAAGCATCAACTGGTGCGGTCAGGTGAAGCATGGGTGACCCTCCCGTAACTACCACTAGTGGCATTTTTCCGAGCGATTCCGTGCTTCGCAAGGCACGTTAAGTCAGCTGTCATGTAATGCCAGTCGTTAAGCCATGTGAGAGGCCTTATGGGTGGCTTGATAACTTCTGACAGTAAGGCCCGCCACTGTCTTACAATCCTTTTTTTTTTCTTTACTTAGGAGAAACCCCAATTACGGGTACCACCGGCTCGGGGGAGCACAGTGGTTATGTCGGACTCCCCGCCCTGAAAAGGGCGGTATACTGACTAAAACTCCTGGGGTGTTCCTCCGCACCGCAAAGGACGGGGCCACGGGACGCTTACGCACACTTCCGCGACCCCGTCTGCGGGCGCCCTTTCGGGCACTCCTTCGGCGGCGTCCCTGCTCCATCGCAGCCCCTCATAAGGCGGAGAGCGACCGCGCGGGCCCCCTCCATGCCAGAAGGCACCCTCGGAACACGCAAGCGCGCCTTCCGGCCCGCCGTGATGGAGGCGGAGGGTCCCCCAACCCTCCGCGTCCCGGCGGCCACTCTGGTCCGACTGGTACGAGGCGCGCGCGCTTCCGAGCAGCGGTGCCCCCACTAGTTGGTCCTTCATTCGGTTGGTCGCCTGGGTCCAGCTCTACAGGGTGAAACAGGTCCCACGTGACCCCTCCTGCCAGATTTTTTGCCGCTGGCCAGCAAGATCCCATAAAGAGAAGTTACTGACCAGCGCCCAGGGTGCACCTGCCCTTGCCACTTACCCTTCCCACTGGTTCAAGATGAATCAGCAGGAACGGAAGCGGAAGGGCACACGGGGAGGTAATCTGGCATCGCACCCCACTGTCTTACAACCCTGCACCAACCCGGACTTGGCCCCCGTGGTGGAGTATGGCCTAACCTTTCTGCGATGTAGGAAGATACCCGTGTCCCAGCAGTGGGGACATACAGGGTTGAAATCGTAATTGTATTTATTTATTGCGTTGCCATGGTAACAAGAATCGTATGAACGCATTACGAAGTACGAAGTTCGTCGGGGCAGCTATTACTTCATTACTATATGGATATCAGTGCGCACTCGAATTCCAACACTATTTCTCGTAAAATATCGGTATGAGACGTTCGAGTGAAGTTAAAATAGGACCGGCAAATGTATTCAGACTCGAGAATTTATGGTCTAATATCAGGTGTTGGAAAACGCGCGGCGCAATTCTTTGGCTACTTCTGCCAACACGTTAGTACACTGTGAAGGAAAACAGCGTAAGGAAACCTGCAGATTAGTCGAATCAAAGTTTTACAGATACGATACTTTTCTTAGTTTTGACGTTGATTTATGCTTAAAATGTTGTCCTCTTGTGTATAGGTGTTATTACTTTCCTTGTCTTGTGTAGAACTTTATCATAAGATATATATGTATGTTTATAATAAATTATAAGGTTACATAAGTAACGATATGTAAGTGTATTATTAATTATTGAGTATAAGTATGTATCAATATTCAAATTTGCACTGGCTACCCGTCTTTCTAATTTCCTTCAGCATCTTTCCATCGTAAGGTTGTCTGGAAAAAATTGCTTTTAGCAATAGAGCCGCCAATTGTACTATGTATTTTTGCAATTGTTCTGTATTTGTTGTTTTTCCAGTGTACAATAAAGAATATTCTTATCTTATCTTATGCTTTTTGTGTTATGTAGCTTTTGTGTGTCCCACTGCAGGGCACAGGGGTTCTCTTTTTCTTCATCTTTCCGTGTCAACGATTCGACTAGTCTATATTTTTCCTGCCAATAGTTGGCTACTGCAATCCGCTACTTGACTCTCTTTTCAAGTAAGCCTTAAACGGTAAATAACTCTTTCATTAGACCAAAAAATACTTTAGTATATTTTTTTTGCACCTCTATGTCCTCAAAAAATATACATAAAAATATAAATTAATTAAAATTAAAAATATAAATAAATTAGCAACATAAAAATATATTTTAAAACTTTATTTTCCTAAACAGCCAAAAACGCGGTCAGCCATTTTTGTCTATGGTTTGAAGTCAAAAAAATTGTACACAAAGTTTGAGATTCAATTTTCTATAAGTGATCTCTGAGCATAGTGAAATAACAACAACACAACCATGATTTCCTCGAATTAACATCCAAAATGTACCAATTATCATTATTGCATTGTTCGAGAATGAAAAAACACGTCAATAAAAACCCCCGGGAAGTTGTGGATTCGTGTACCCAGTGAAATTAACATTCGAAAAACTTGGCTCAAACTTGCCAAAAGAGACCCCGACTCTTTATCAATTGAAACGCGGGTGTATTTATGTGAAGATCACTTTTATTTAAGTCCTATAATAATCAATTTCTACTGGCTCTGGCTGAAAGATGTTTGTTGAGATACTTTAGATGGTTTCAAGATGGCGGATAGCGTTTTCGTCGTTACTATAAAACGAAGATAAAAAAAAATTTCTTTGCTAATTTTGCAGCCATCCTGCATACTTACTTAGCGAAATCAATATATTTCGGTTTCTTACGTTAAATACTGTAGGAAATATTCATTTATCGCGTCTTTGATACGTGTCAAATAGCGGATTGCAACAGCGCTGGCCTCTGTTAGATCCTGTAGAGTGCAGGTGTAAAGGCACAGTGGGCATTGGAGCAGATGCAACATGGATTGCGATGAGGCTCCACTAACACATTGCTTTTCCGTTGGTGCAATATAACCCCACCTGCTTGGACTTCTCTCAGAGAAAAAGAGAGAGTAAGGTGTCAATTACCACGAGTGCCCGCCGTGAATTGGCAATTTCAAGCGCTGAGGTATTTGGAACCCTCAGAAACGGTTCCCTCACGACGTTTTTCTTAACAGTAAGCGAGTTTTTTAACTAAAACTTTCGTAAGCACAACACATTGTAGACTTTTAGTCCGGATTTACTTACGGCCGTTATTAAACCTAGTCGGACTTTTCTGATATAACAACACCCGTAAGTAAATCCGGACTAAAAGTCTACAGTAAGCGAGTTGTTGTTGCTATGACTTTTTATGTCTTAAGTTGTGTTTTTAATTTTGTGGCGTTAAATAAATGTTGTTATCTTATATCTAAACAGCTGCCTTTTGTGGCAATTCAGATACACCACAGGCTAAACCTATGTCTGTTTTTTGTTTCGTCATTGTATATAAGGTTTATTTCTGTTGTGCACATTATTGTGTTAATTGTCTGGTTTCTTCTGTGATGTGTCTTGTTGGTATAATAAATGTATTTGTTTCTTTTTTTTCTTTAAACAAAACACGATTCCTTTAAACACTTCCCAAATGCAGTTTTAATAGCCTGTGGTAAAGGGCTGCACAATTGAAACTGCAGGAAGACTATTCGAGGAGTGTTCTAGAGGAATCGTGTTTTTAGAAATAACACTGAATGTATTTATTCAACGTAGCTCAGTAAAATGGATAGCTCTGCCATCCTTTCTGTGGATAAGGCTAACTAATTTCAGACCGGTAGGGTACACTTTCCTTTGACGTAAACAATTTATGTTTATAGTTGGAGGTTATTGTTTTGAAATAAAAACTGTTCCTTACTGATAGCCGATGGGGTGAAAAAGTTCTGACCTGGCGACCGCGGACCAGAAGACGCACCGTAGGCAGTCAGGCCACCAGATGGTCTGACGATCTGGTCACTGTGGCGGGGAGTCGTTGGATACGGGCGGAACAAGACCGTGAAGCCTGGAATAGATGAGGGAGGGCTAGGTATTGCAGTGGGTAACGAATGGCTGATGATGATAAATAAAAAAAATACCTTGCCAAAATATTTGGCCAGAAATCCAAAATATCTTTATAGCTCGACACCAACTCGAATGTATGGGAACCGTTAGTAGCCGTCCAGAGCGATGCTGCGTGCCACTGCTCCGTGGGTCGATGTTCTAAAAGACTGAGACGGCGTTACTAATTGTTCGCGAATTGTTCGACAAAAGATTTATTAAAACAATTTTTTTTTCTTTTATATTAAAAGTAACAATATTAACTAATCAAGTCTCATCTCATCTCATCTAAATCAAGTCAAATCTGCGGGTTTTAAATTACGCAGATTTTAGCCTTTAGGTCAGTACAGGTATAGGTACGTTGATGGCATGTTGATAGTGATTTAAGAAATTTATTTCTTAATAAGAATAGGTACTTGGATTTAGCAGTGAAATAATACTTATATAGTTATACATATACCTACTTTTACATATTATATAGTAAGTAAATTCATGTGTTCTTACTAAGAAATAAATTTCTTAAATCGCTATCAACATGCCGTCAACATACTACCTATACTTACCCAAGTAAAAGTAACGAACAGTACCGAAAGTAGCTATAAAAATCATGTAACTACCTACAGAAATCTTATAGAACAAAGAAAGCAAAAAAGTTTCTAGAAAAACGAAAACAAGCCCGCTAGACAACGCAGACATCGCGATGTAGCTTTTAAAGCCGAAATAACATCACCCTCCGGTTATATTAGACTCCGACAAGGACAAAATAACAACTACAGAAGAATTTGTGCACCACGTGTACATCTTATAATGAAAGGCCTATAAAACATTTACATTTACAATATTTTTATTTTTAATGCACTAACCCGTGCTAAGTACAATTCTAAAAAAACCTATTTAGAGGCTAAAAATTCCACCCATGCCGGGACGTAATTCTCTGTACGTAATACAAAGTGTAAAGAGGTTCGAAATTTCACTGATGCCGGTGAGTCGCCCATTGGCTCAGTTGGAAAGAGCGCTGGCACGGATAGCCAGAGGTCGTGGGTTCGAATCCCGGCATAGGTGGAATTTTTAGCCTCTAAATAGGTTTTAAGGATTTACATTTACATACAGGCACATACATTGCCTCTGGAACCAGACTAGGATACTCTGTGTCATGGGAACCAGAAACAACGACATCACGAACATGTAAACATCCAAGACCTGGGGTTTTTTTTATTCCCAGCCGGGATTTGAACCCGGGACCTGTTGCATAGTAGGCAGATGCGCTACCGCTATGCCACAGAGGTCGTCAAAAGGCAACTAAGTTCTAAGAGCTAACTTGTAATGACCAAAATTTTTCTCTTTGTTGCAAATAACTATTGGTATTGTCCAGCAGTGGACTGACACTGACTGATTATGATGACGTTCGTCTCACATTATATCGTAGGACGTCTGGAAGAAATTGCTCAAAGCAATAAGTGGCCAATCGTACTGTATCTTTATAATTATTTTATGTTTGTTTTTCCCTGGTATACAACAAAGAAAATTCTTATATTTATCTTATCTTATATGTATAATGTCTACTAATATTAGTATTATTATTGAAGTATCTCTTTCGTTAAATTATTACATCAGCTATTTGAAAGCGATGCGATTGCGCAACCAGCACATTCGAGATCGAGTCCCGGATTTAGCCTCTAAATAGGTTTTTAAAATTGTCCTTAGCACGGGTTAGTGCAACAAAAAGAATACAACGAGCACATGGCGTCGACGGTGAAAATCGTGGCGAAATTGTCGCGACGGCGCAGCGTCGTCGCGACGTCTTCGCTGCGCAATCGCGGCAAACACGCTGCGCGTTATCTCATTTCAATCATTTTCATTTGCGTTTAGGTCCCACTGCTGAGAAGGCCTGCCCATGATCTTCCACCACTTTCTGTCTTGGGGAGATGGGCGAAAATTTCCACTGAATGGATTCCACGCGACGAATATCGCAGACGTGGTCGGCCAAAGCGGAGATGACGGGAAGATCTCTCAACCTTGCCCGGATGGGATAGTGTATTCTTATTTAGAAACTAGCTGACCAAGTGAACTTTGTACCGCCTAACAGTCAATTCTTTATTTTTCCCTCCGTAAGAACCATCCTCGTACTTCAAGGAATATTCTAAAAAAAGAATCAGCGAAATCGGTTCAGCTGCTCTCGAGATTTGCGCTTACCAACACGTTCAGCGATTCATTTTCATATTAAAGAGAAAATAAATTTATTAAATCACTATGTTTGAAACAAAAGATTTTTCCGATATTTCATAGTTGGATATAAGATATAGATAGTTGGATATAGATATAAGAGATAAGATATACGTCTTGATATAGAGGTGAAAAGGCCTCGAATGACTCAGCGAAGGACATTGTATGTACGCATTAACTCAGCACAAAGTGTTTTTTTTATGTACAAAGCGATTTCACCTTCTGCGTTAGCATATTTACGAACGTTATGTTGGAAGCCTCAAAAGCAACCTTTGCGTCAGTTTTGATTTATGATGCTAATATTTTCCCTCCGTCTGAGGTTTTGGAATACCCCGAATCGTATTGAAATAGTTTTGCATTGAGCCGGGTTCTTCTAAGATATAGGTCGTTAGAGGCGAAACTTGCGTGGGCAGCAAACACCTTCCTTTTACAACAGTTTTATAACTTTCCACCGGTCCTCGGTTCAAACTCCGGGCGCGTACCAGTTTTTTTCAACAATGTAGCTATGTTACTGGTTAATGACAAGGGAAAACACCGAGAGCAAATCTTGAAGTTTTCGCATGCCTTAGTTCACAAAATTTCCAATCCATGGCGGATACACGTGGTAATTATACGTTCATACTCTCTCTTTCTGTCTCAGAGAGAAAGCTTGAATTCTACAGTGGAATGTGTAAGTACAGGCTCCATTATTATTATTAACTACTAGCTGATCCACCGAACTTCGAACCGCCTAACAGTATTTTTTTGTTTTCTCCGTAAGAACCAACCTAGTACTTCAAGGAATATTCTAAAAAAAGAATCAGCAAAATCTGTTCAGCTGCTTTCGAGATTTGCGCTTACCAACACATTCAGAGATTCATTTTTATATTATAGACTAGCTGACCCAGCTGACTTCGTACCACCTAACAGTCAATACTTTTTTTTTCTCTCCATAAGAACCATCTTCGTAGGTACTTCAAGGAATATTCTAAAAAAAGAATTAGCGAAATCGGTTCAGCTGCTCTCGAGATTTGCGCTTACCAACACATTCAGCCATTCATTTTTATATTATAAAAAGATAACACAAATTACGATATTTAAATTTCGAAATGAAAAGGTAACATTTTGTTAAGAAACGTTTACGAGATAACAACACAAAGTATCTGAAAAGTATAAATCGAGAGTGTAACAAAACCCATCTCAAAAGATTCCATGGCTACTTTACGGAAAGATGGAGGCGATAGCGAAAATAAATACTTTATTAACTAACTCAATTTCCGAACTTCCACGTGTTCCTAATATAATTCCATCTCTAAGGTACTTATGCTACTACACTAGCTGTCCCGACAAACTTTTTTTATACGACATGGTAACAAGAATCGTATAAACAATCTGTTAATACGGTTCTTGTTACCATAGCAATGCAATAAATATAATATTCCGCCCCTGTTTCACAATGTTCAATAAAGTTCCAGATAAGCTATCCACAATCAGGGCTGCCGTTTGTTCTAAATTTGAATTAATTTTCCTATGTTGCGTGTGTTCGTTTATGGCTTCAAATTAGGAACAAACGGCAGCCCTGGTTGCGCATAGCTTATCCGGAACTTTATCTGCAAATTGTGAAACATTGTAGGTGGCAACTGATGTGTTTGACAGTTAATGCTTTCAAAAAGACCCGAGGTCGTGGACGGGCCCGCGGACCCGTGGCCGAGACCACGGCACCTGAAAAAGTGCCGAAACGTCGGAAAAATGTAATAAACGAGTAAAATCCGTATAAAAACAGTTTTTATTATGTCTAGTGCTCGTGTTAGCCTTAGAAAATACTATGATGTGTTTGGTTTAAGATGACTTGAGAAAAGATGGTCAGAGTGTTTTTTTTTTCCGCTGCCTTTTTCTCCACTACAATACGGCCCGAAGGCAGCGGCTAACATTTTATATTGTACATTGACATTCAGAAAACAGAACGTCAATTCTTTACAGTGAAATAAATTGATTTGGTTGATTGATTGATATGATTTAAAAAGGTAACAGTAACAATAAAATATTATGCCACATATCTTTGTCTATCTGTATGCCTAGTTTTATGTAATTCCGTTGCGTGGTTGAATTATAAACATCCAAACATCTTCCCAAGCTTTCAAATTTATATAATCGTATTAAGTAAGATCGCATTGAATACAGACCTGGAGCGCCACTGAACAATCATTGTCTGCAGAGAATAAAACTCAAATCTGCCAGCCTTTTCACTAGACAAATACTATCTAAAGTGGTCACCAATGTCTGGGGCGATGTTATATGTACTTAAGGCTGTTTTTCAGAACGCTTCAGAACGCCTTTCGTTCAGAGGCTTTAGGGCGGCTTGAAAATTTCTGACAATAGGACCAGTCTTTAGTCTCGAAACACAGGGTATAAACATTTTTGAAACAGCTGAATTTTTTTTAGCGGTTTCGAAATGTTTTCATAGTAAAATTGTTCGTATTGACAAGTAGAACCTCCTATTTACGGATATATACATAAATAATATAGAGTTTTTGTGACACCCTGTATATTTCAGATCTAGATATGTTTTAACATTTCTTTTACCTAACGTTTCAACGAACAAAAGGCACGACTTACTAAGTATAGTTTTACTTCAAGGTGAACCAATCACAAAAGAACACCTGCGGCAGAATAGATTGATTAAAAAATAACCTGGACAAGTGCCCACCGAGGGTTCCGTGAAATGTGTTGATACTTACATATCACACGAATATTATAAAGGAGAAAGTTTGTGAGTGTGTATGTTTGTAAATTCTTCACATCTAAACAGCTGGAACGATTTTAACAAAATTTGGTATGGAGTTAGCTGTCTTCCTGGATTAACACATACGCTTCGGAAAAATATCTTAATACCATGGAAAAATCAATAAACCGCGGGGCTTAGTACTTAGGTTCGATAGGAAGCAGCAGTTAGGTAAGGTAGGAGGCTCGATAGGAATCGAGCCTCCGAGTTTTACCAGAATTTTAATGTTATAATGGGCAATGTATAATTTTCAGATTATTTCTACACTCGTCTTAATTGCAAACAAAATCGCATCTAAATTGTTCAAAAAATATTTGTCTCATAGTTTCATAACGAACTCTAAAGCGAACGCGAAATGATATTCACCATGGTCGTAACATTGTATCCTATATATGTCCCACTACAGGACACAGGCATTCTCTCAAGAGAGACAGAGAGAGGGAGAGCTTACTTACCACGTGCACCGCCGCGAAGTGTAACTTAATTTCATATGCACTCTTAAAACGTAAATATATGTCATCTTTTGATTGATAAACCTAAATTACTTTTCTTAATGGTTCGCGATACTCTTCTTCTTCTTCAGGCTATATTAGTCCACTGCTGGACATAGCCCTCCCCTAATGAGCGCCATAGCGCAAGGTTGTGCAGACTGGGGGGTAATACCCATAATCCCCACGCTGGGCATGCGGTTTGGGGATCGAAGTTTGGTGGAATTGTACTGCATGGGGCGCCTCTGCCCACCCCCCGGTTTGTGTCCCTTAGTCGCCTTTTACGACACTCATTAACTCATTCACTCATCGCGATACTCATACGTAGTTATATATTAAACGGGTCTAATTGCGTTATTAATTACGTTTTACCTAATAAATAAACTTGATTAGACCCGTTTAATATAAAACCTAAATAATTCAATATATTATATATATATATATTGCCCTTTTTGCATTTACTTAATGGGAAGAATTATACAGCGTCCCGTGGCATCTTCACTCACACTAGATGGGTGAAGGGACCACTCCGACGCTGTAGTGCCTGGGACATGGTTTTATAGATGGTGTAGGCTTGCCCAGCAACTGCACCATCCTGATAGCTAAATCGGCCTAGCCCACAGGAAAGACTAGTCAATACGTGCGGAGCCAACCAAGCCGGGGAAGGTTTCCTCACGATGTTTTCCTTCACCGTTAGCGTGTGGTATTTCGACTACAAATTCGCAAATGTACGTAACTTTGAAATTAAACAAAGATCGAACCTGGGGCTCTCGCTGGCTAGTCCATGGTTCTACCCACTGAGCTACCACCGCTTCATAATTAATATCGGAAGGAATTTGTTTTTTTATTTTTATTGAAATGTGATTAGAAGACTCGCCATACCCAATGAAACTTTAAAATCAAGATGGTAAAAAGAAAAGCGGACGTTGTATTTTTAGCATGACAGTTTCGTTCAAAACCCTGATCAAATTTGCGGGCCATTTATACTAGAGCTAGGCGGACAGAGACACCGGGAACTTACAAATGCTTATCTATTATGAATTAGTTAAGTCAGTGTCTTGGAACTTAAAGCCTTCGTCGATCGAGAGCTGTGGACGCTAATGGCACAGCAAATTAAATACAGAGCTCCACGGTACGGTATGTTATTTTAGGAATGCCTCTATTTGGAAATAAACTAATTGAATTGAAGTCGGTCTTCGGTCACAAAAGGAGTACTAGGAGGCCATTGAAATTGGTTGTCCGTTCCCATTGTGTTCATATCTATTTCTGAATTCTGATTCATTAAAGTTTCCATCATCTTCTTCAGGCTATATATTAGTCCACTGCTGGAAATAGCCCTCCCCTAATAAGCGCCATAGCGCAAGGTTGTGCCATCATGGGGGGTAATGCCCATAATTCTTACGCTGGGCATGCGGCTTGGGGATCGCAGTTTGATGGAATTGTACTGCAAGGGGTTTCCATCATACGAATTAATAATTGTTCGTGAGAGATAGACGAATGTGAGTATAGTTGTTAAGGTAAAATACTTAGAGAGAGAATCGATAATAGCCCCAGCTGCCTGAGTGATCTTAAACGACCATAAAGGTTAAGCAATATAGGGCGAGTTCAATGCGCAGATGAGTGACCGTCTATGACTAATGCTAGTAGCATTTTTCCGAGCGGTTCCGTGCATCGGAAGGCGCGCTAAGCAGTTGGTGCCGGCTGGCGTCGATAGAGGTCAGTCGTTAAGCCAAGTCAGAGGCCTTAGGGCGGCTTGAAAGCTTCTGACAGTAATTGTATGGAATCCAGCGTTACTTTGCGGAAATCCATAATGCCTAGCATTAAAATGTGAAAATTCTTTGCTATATTCTGCCAAAAATCCCACAAGCACCATGCGGTTAGTTAATGCACCGCCCTCCCTCCCACTTTTTGAAGCAGAAGCATGTGACGTAGCTAACCACGTCACCAGCCACACCACGAGCACCACGCAGGCACGGCGTGACAAGACGCCAGCGGAGCGCGGCCCGCGGCGCGGGGCGCCGCATGCCGTGACGCCAGCAAGGACTGGCGGGAGGCGCGGCACGGCGGCGACGCGAATATAAAAGGCGCAGCGCTAGCTCAGTCGAGGGGCTCCCACTACCAGTAAAGACGTTCACCGTAGGTCCGGTCTCGGTGTGAGTTTAAGGGGTTTCTGGTTCGCTGCGGGAGTCCCGGTAGGGCTTCAGGACAGTCGGAGGGGATCCCGATCTGTAGAGGGTTGAGGAACAGGTGAGGGCACATCGGCTGATCGCCGGAAGCGGTACAGTGGTCCGCCTCTGTGGGCCCATCCGAGGTTAGCCGATGCCGCTCACGAAATGTCCTAGGGCATGGCATGTTGGTTTCCCGATAGTAGCCGGCCTAGGACATCTCTTGTGCCCGCCTTAGCCTCTGGGTGCTGGCACGTTGGGGTTCCCGATGGTGGCCACACCCAGATAATAGGGAATCCTGAGAGCGGTATGTTGGGGATCCCGATATCGGCCACTCCAGGATCATTGAGAGTCGTAGGTACCTCTCACCAGGAATAAGTACAGCAGTTAATAATAGTGAGCAAGTCGCCCCTAGTGTCCATCAGTAGTTAAGTTGTGTGAGTGTCGGTGGTGTAACAAAGACAGTGATAATACAGGGACAATGGTTAAAACCAGTGGTAGGTTAAGTGAGAGACAATTTGAGTGTGTAGGGTTAATTATGTAAATATTAGGTCTGTGTATATTAAATGGTGTCGGTTTTTGGAATCCAAGCGTAGTCATTTGTGAGTAGTCCCCATAGGCATCCTTGAAAGCGCCAACCCGGGTAGTATTTCACCGGGTCGCGCATAAACCTAGCCCCTCAGGCAGAGCACCTCAAGAGGTTAGTGTTACAAGCAAGATACGAACACACCACCACCGACACCAAAAACATACTCCATAATAATATGTAGTAAAAATAACCTTTATATAAGCCGTCGGTGCCGGCTGTAACGTAATGTCAGTCGTTACGCCATATCAAAGGTCTTATGGGCGGCTTGATAACTTCTGACAGTAAGGCCCGCCTCTGCCTTTCAATCCTCCACTAACCCGAACTTGGCACCGTGTTGGAGTATGACCTAACCTTTCTGCGATGCAGGAAGAAACCTGTGCTCTAGCAGTGGGGGCATACAAAGGGTTGATATCATCATAACCTGCCTCGTAGAATACACGCATTTAGAGATTAATGTGCTGTCTACAGCATCTAATGATAGACCTGTAATTTCTTTCTTGTCTCCGTTTATGGTTGCCTGGAAGAAATTGCTTTGTGTAATCCGGCTACCAATTTTAGTATATTTTTGTACCATTTCTGTTACTGTAATTTCTATGTACAGTAAAGAATATTCTATCCATCTATCTATCTGTATGTCTTTGACGAATCGACGCAGACATACAGATTACGACGCGCTAAATAAAAAATGAACTTTCCCCGCCTATTACTGAACTAATCCGACTTGCAAATTAAATTCCCAGCACACCAAGCTCAGGCTCCTACAACATTAATCTTCAATCTGTTTGTGTTTTTTCTCCGGCCGTGTGTGAATGCGCATGCATTATGGAGCATGTAATTTGCCGACTGGGGAGCCAATTCTCACTTCATCAGCAAATAAGTCGTATACGTCTCTAAGGCTTATGACTTGGAATTCTACATAAAAAATCGAGCGACCGCCAAAATCTGTATTCTGAATGCCATGCTACATTGAATACGAATGAGAATAGTATATTTCATTACAAGTGCGGAAAGGCTGTCATTGCAAAGAGTTCCGACAAATGTCTACCCGAGCCGAGGCGCAGCCGAAGGCGAAGGTTGACAGTCGGAACAAGTTGCAATGACGGTTCCGCACGTGTACTGAACTAGGAGTGGGTCGTTGTCCGATTTTTTGACGACGAAGCGCAACCGTTTTTTCTGGAACGAAAACAGGTCCTCGAAACGGTCCTCGTTCGCAACTGGTTTCATTGTATGCGAACGAGCAAGGCGCAGAGGACGGTCAAACAAGTGCGAACGAGACGAAATCACGAAACATCGGAAAAAATAAGTTGTTTTATACGATATTCGACTGTATACTCATAGACATAAAGATTACTTTATTGTATCACAGACCAAAACGAACGGAACAAGAAAGGAGCCGACGACGACGTCGCAATGATCTCATTACTTTCTAGGCTCTATTAATTTAGCAGTAAAGGACATATCCGCGTCAAACAATCTAAGGACTGGTCTCGCGACGAACAAACGCTGGCACTGCTTTAGAGTCGCTGGCACTGCTTTAGAATGAAACGTAAAACGGTCCTATCGTCGCGGAACACAAAACGGTCTTATAAAACGGTTCGTCTTTGCAACGATCACGCCTATACTGAACGACTATTTTTAATACAGTTGCGAAAAAAATAAGCAATTTAATAAAGAAAAATTATTTTGAAAATGGCGCCAACCGTAAAAAAATATAAGCCGAGATTTTTTTCTTCACCCATTCTAGTAGGCAAAGGGAACTATGCCCATACAGCCAAGTCTTCAGAAGATTTTTTTTATTGATATGAAATGAAAATTAAATTTAATGAGATAAAATGAAATGAAACCTAACTTAACTCATTCAATGAAACCATTAAATCTGATATTGAAACAAATTAGTAGCTCATAAAAACTTCTACGATTTTTTTTAGTAAAAACTTCATGGTTGGTTTTTCTTTTTAGTAGACATTATTTTGACAGTTGGGAAAGAAAACGCACGAGTGCGGGAAAGGTAAAAAAGCACGAGTGTGTAATAGCCCTCATCCCGCACGCTATACGTCCCTGTAATACGCAACTTTTTGAGCAACTGTATTAAAAAATAAATGTCTAATGACTCAGTCGTGTTATCTTATCTTATTTTAATGTCGAAGTCTTCGAATATTTTGAGTCTACGCTTTCAATTCGCATGGGCGAGAATCGGCTCCCTGGTTTTGATTTGGATACAGAGGTACAGACAGACTGACAGATGATTTTTTCAGGGTTTTGGGAGCAGCCGGGTATATTTCTATGTTTGAGATGGACATCTCAAACATAGAAACATGAAACATAGAGACATGTGCTATGGTAACATGCAAGGACTTGCATGTTACCATAGCACAGGGTATCCTAATTTGGGACCAGGACAAGTGATTGTGTTGTGTCGGAGTCATTATGATTATTATTTTTCTAGTATTTCTTAATGATTCGCGATATTCACACATAGTTATATATAACGGGTCAAATCGCGATTATTTATTAGGTAAAACGTAATTACCTTATTTCCCGACGTTTCGGCAGCATTACAGTTGCCGTGGTCTCGGGTAGACTGAAGTGGCGAGTACAGTCAATTATTGTGGGTAGTCAAGTCACTATTAATTTTTCGCAGCTGGCCGACACACAACACTCACTACGTCAACGGACCGGTCCGGTGATAAGGCGCGTGACTTGTAATTACTTAGCACTGGATTCCAAGTACGATTCCATTTGACCCGTTTTATATACCTATAACTATTCTTTTTCAACTAGAAATAGAAAATATTTATTTGTCTTCAAGCGAAATGAGGCACGACAATCACTTATACCTACTAGTGGCATTAAGGACAGTTTAAAGAGACATTTATTTAACAGCATAAAAATTATAAATGAAGACAAAAAGGTCTGTGCCTCGGCTTGTTACTAATGAACACCAATGTGCAACTAGTGGCCGATTTTCTGGCAAGGCCTTTTCTTAAACTAAATTATACCTATCTGGGTATACTAATGTTATGAAATTAAAGAACACACGCGCTAAACTTAACACTAAAGCTTTAAAAGAGAAATCACTTTAGGACAACGTACCTATATAGGTTACAAAAAAAATATTTTTCATTGTATCTCCAACAAACAAGATGTACATTCAACGGCGAGCATAAAATAAATTCAACTATATTCATTAAACAAATAATGTTCTGTAATTATTATTGTGGTAAACTTAAACGTTGTAATTATACTTTACTTAAATGTATAATTTCTGACGACCTCTGTGGCGTAGCAGTAGCGCATCTGCCTACCATGCAAGAGGTCCCGGGTTCAAATCCCAGCTGGGGACCAAAAAAAACCCCCCTCAGGTCTTGGATGTTTACATGTTTGTGATGTCGCTGTTTCTGGTTCCCACGATACAGGGTATCCTAGTGTGGGGCCAGAAGCAATGTATGTGCCTGTATGTAAATGTATGTATGTAATTTATTTATTGAATAATTGAGACAAATTATATCGTACTACATTTTTTGTAAACAACAACATTTTAATTGAGATTGGTATATTGATATTAATCATACATACATACATACATACATACATACATACATACATACATACATACATACATACATACATACATACATACATACATACATACATACATACATACATACATACATACATACATACATACATACATACATACATACATACATACATACATACGTACACAACCTCACGCCTGTATAGCAGCGGGGTAGGCAGAGACCAGGGACTGCCACGATCCTGACAGATCACCTTCGCTTCATCAACGTTCATGAGTCGTTGCATGCACGCACGCCGGTTCCGGGTACTTTTTATTTTTCCTTTAGCTAATACATCCCCTACTTGGTCGATGTATGTCCGCCTGGGATTAATATCAATAAACCAATTTCATTTAAAATATCTGTTGTTTAAAAAAACTTAAGGTTTGAGTGGAAATTAGTGAATAGGGTAAATGCCTCGTGCAATTTTCGGGTACCTTTTGCGGCAATGGAAGTTGTGGCCCTATGCGTATATTTCCAACGTTCCTGCAGACTCTTCCCGAGGTACCTTCACGGTAAATGTATTTTAATAACACACAATATCCTTTGCTTTCCTTAAAATAACAACGCTACGCCGAACGCCGAAATAAGACTAAAAAGCTAAAATATAATAATATCTAGGAAAGAAAAGGAAAAATAATTTCGCTCCTAAAAGGTACTACTACAAGTAATGCGGGCATGAAAAACCTACTGTCTCTACTTAAGATCTGTATCTAAAAAGTTATAAATTGCATTGCCACACAAAACAATTACTTATCCTGATCTCAAACTAGGATACTCCACGTTATGGTAAACGGGCAAAGACATCACATCACAAACATGGAAAATACTCAGACTGATGCCATATTTACAAATCAAGTACTCTAGTGGGAATCAATTCCACGACTCCTGTTTTGATCGCCAAGGTTTGCTTAGCCGCTAGACCCACAGTGAAAAGGAGCACGCTACTACCCGCACCGAATCTGAAGTCATTGGGTGACATTTTTCACTCCGTCGCAAAGTGTTCGGTAAATGGCTACTACTCACAATGTAGCTGGTGAATATAAGTGGACATTTTGCGTAAAGGACATTATCCGGAGTGGACATTTTGCTAAAAGGACATTTTGCGAGAGCCATCCAACTATATTCTTGGCTACACAACGCGTTGTTGAAATAACGCAAGACTTGAAATCTCTTCTTTCATGACCATTGCAGCGCACTTTGCCCACTATAGGCCTTTACCCCATCATGCCACTTTTTGCAGTTGCTCGCCGTACTCATCCAAAAAAATTAAGTATACTCAAGTATAAGGCTACTTTCTAGTTTCTAGGCTAGTTCATTTCAACGGCTACCACAACAATGGTGTAGAACAAATTGACCGTTAGAGCTTGAGATCTTTTTCAAGTAATTCTTGGCTACTATTTACAACTCTTAGAACCTATTGATAGTAGCGTAAGCCACCAATTCAGACCTGCTTCTGCTAATCGAGTTGGCCTCTTGAGTTACGGATATTTTTCACATGATCCTTAGTTTGCCTTGGCTTAAACTATATTTTTAAAACAATATATTACAAAGTCATTCCAAAGTAGCTCTGTAGTAAGGCGTCTTAAAGAATAGATATGTTCGACGTAAGCTAGTAAAATAATCATAAAAAAAATCTACTGCGATTTTATTTTATAGTTAGGAAATTTTATGAATTAATTAAATTAATTTGGGAACTACTTACTTATATTCAAGTCCCCAAATCTTAAAACTTTGTTAAATTAATAACAGGGATTCTAAAGCAGGTGTTGTAAATTTTATATCTGGCAATAACTTATCTTAAGTAGGTTTGCCAAAGGTAGCTTGAACGGTGGCTTGGTCGTTTAAAATGGTTGTTACTGGTGCTGGCTGACCCGTACTTTAAGTTCGTGAATGGGTGCTGTGTTGTTCGTGTGTCTGGCAACAAAATTAATATTTTTCCCACTGTTACAAGAACAATAACTAATGTTCTATTAATTATAGCTATAAATGGCAATTACGAAATATTTTCACGTAGATAGCAACTGACTGAAAACAACTGAACTGAGTGAAGTTTTATTCACTGCACATTTCTTCGCAACTCCCCGCAAGGGAGTGGCAGATATTACACATTGACAAACATAAAAAAAAATGAATATTATTCACATTCAATAAATTATATTTTTTGTACTCTGAATACGCCGATCGCGAGTAGGGGTGGCCTAGGCGGCCTCCATTCTGCCGCACCTATTTACTGCATTAAGTACTTAGTTACACAGCGAAGGCCGTACTGTATTTTCCTCTTTTTAAAATCAAACCACTAACGTGTCGGCTTCTTTAAAAAAGGAGAAGCTAGTAGAGCAAAAACAAGCTCTTTTTCAATGGAACAGCAATTTTTTTGGTGGTATACCCGTTTGGTCTCTCAATTCGACCTTAAGTGTTATAATGATAACTAAATGAAATTAAATGATAAGGTTTTATTAAAAGTAGCACAGAAACTGCGGCTTAATGAACGTTACAAATCCAACTTGGTGTCCATTTAAAAATCGAGATAATTTTGGAGAAAAAATGGACAAAAAAACCCCAAATTTAGTCTTAGAACACTGCATAATCAATTCTACTGGTCCCAATATACGATATCTTTAGGTAATAAGGCAAGGATATTGTAACCAACATGAAAAACACCAAGAATTAGGTAATTTATCCACTTCAGCGGCAGTGGGAATTACATGAGAATCAATTTAAAAAACCGGCGAAGTGCGGTTCAGTCTCGTGCCCCGAGAGTTCCGCACCATCTTACTTTCAGTAAAATGTCGGACTCACTAAGTATTTAGTGAGTGCGACATTATTAAATCAACAACAACATAAAAACTTTTTCCTAATAAGTTAGTAACCTTATAACATAGTTTACCTAATAAAAACACAGATTTTTTAAAGTAACCTGTATACATCTCACTGCATGGTAAAGGCAAAGAAAGAAAGAATACGGGCTTAATTACCACGCTTGCCCACCGCGGATCGTTAATTTGAAGAGCTGATGTTTGTGAACACCTCAAACACAGCTTTCCTCACGATGTTTTAGGTCACCGCGAACGAGTGGTATTGCTACAGTAATTTCACAAAAGTACATAACTTAGAAAATAAAGTCATTGGTGCGTGCCGGGATTTGAACCCACGACCTCCCAATTGGGATACCGGCATTCTACCGCCCTACTACCACTGCTCTACTAATCATGATTAGACTTGTTTATTATTATTTGGACACTAGTCATGGTGGGGCGAAGTATACCAAATAAATAATAAGAGAGAGAGAGAGAGAGAGAGAGAGAGAGAGAGAGACATTTATTTGAAGCCACAAAGATACAATACACATAACACACATAACGATATTAAAATAATACAGACAAATAAGAAAAGAAAGAACAAAGAAAAATATTATATAACAAAGAATACGATATAAAATAAACATTTACAATTTAGAAGGGCATTGTATCTCCGCAGCCACAAACAGGTAGCTGACTCAGCATTTGCTGCAGGCTGGGCCTGCAACACTGATTTTCAGATAACAATTAGATCCGTTTAATATAATTATAGCTGGGCCCTATTCAACGGGAGGCAAAGTTTTACCTAATAAATAATCGCGATTAAACCCGTTAGTATATTACTGGGCACTAGTCAACGAGAGGCAAAGTTTTGCCTAATAAATTATCTCAATTAGACCCCTTTAATATATAACTGGGCACGCGTCATCGAGAGGCAAACTTTTACCTAATTAACTAACTAATAATATTTATTTGTTATACAAGAGTGCAAAGTTGCTTTTTAACCGCGTCTTCAATTTTGATGACCGAGCAAGCGAAGGATTCTAAAATTGAATCACGAGCGCAGCGAGTGATTCAAAATTAGAATCCTGAGCGTTAGCGAGGGAATCAAAAGAGCACGAGATGAAAATCTTTGCACTCGAGTGCAACACGTAACTTTTCATTCCACCTCAGCGAGGAAATGACTAAATGCAAAACAAAACGTTTACAATCACAAGATAGGTACACTTTTATTTCAGTTTAGGTATTAATTACTACATTATGACAGGTAAGTATTACAGAATAATCTTTAAATTATAACAAAATAATACTAAGGTTTAAGAAAATTTTAAAGTAACGTTGCTACAGTCATTTAAATTGAGTGTTATATTTTTTTAATTCACAAACTTAGTGCACACGATGTTCTAAATTCAATTTACTTTATCCTCTAGAGAATAAAAACGGCTTTTCCACTCAGATATTGAAGATTAAAAATACTCTTTCCGAGATGGTGGGATGAAAATATTTTTTTACCCAATGAATAATCGTAATTAGACCCATTTACTAAATCGAGGGGAATCTAGTGCCTAATAAAAAAGAGCGAATAGACCCGTTTAATATATTCTTACTACACTAGTCATGGAGGGTCAAATGCAGCAGGATGGATGGATTCCCCACTGTCTTTCAGTGCATCCTACGCTGTTGGTTGGCACGCGCAATAACTTACGGGTTTATCTACGCGGTGCAACGTTGAACTCTGCTTTAACACTTTCATCGCGGTGGTTTATTAAGGCGACACCTTTGCAAAGGCATTGTGATGGAATTTATTTTATTGGGTATTTTTGTAATTATTTCGAACCGATTTTGTGGTAATATTACTTGCAATGGTTTTTGTATAGTGGCATAGAGAGCTATAAGTGTTAATTTTCCATTGTGATAACATACTCGTAAAGTAATTAATTATCGGATAGTAAACAATTATTACAAAGAATAAAGATGGTATTTTTTAAGTTTTTACATCTGTCATCATGCGCGTGTGTTCTTTATAACATTAGTATAATTATACCCAGATAGGTATAATTTAGTTTAAGAAAAGGCCTAGCTTGAAAATCGGAAACTAAATAGTTGCATATTGGTGTACATTAGTTACAAGCCGAGGCACAGACCTTTTTGTCTTCATTTGTAATTTATAAAGTGTCAAAAAAAAAGTCTCTCAAACTGTCATTTATGCCTCTAGTATAAGTGATTGTTGTGTCTTATTTCGCTTGAAGACAAATAAATATATTCTATTCTATTCTATTTAAACTGTTCGCTTAAAAATATTTTAAAGAGTAAAACATTTAATAAGTTCAATTTTTCAGTTTTTTTGTCGCAGTAAAACTCAATAATTAAATACAGTGTTGATTTATGCTAAAAAAATGAAAAACAATTTAACAGAGAATAAATGAACCCACAACCACCCGAATGTGAGTCCAGGGTTTTGCCGCTTCCCTAATACAACAATACTAGTTAAACAGATTATTTTGTCCATTTTTTTCTTCAAAATGATCTCGATTCATTTTCTAGTTTAACAATGTAATGTTCAATAAGCCGCAACTTTCCTTCTACTTTGAATGAAACCTTCTTAATTCGATTTTATTATTTTATTTTTTACTCAAACAAGTATTAGCCTACAAGGAACCGGAGGCGAGCATAATCAAATAACTTTATGTATTTACCACACGGATAGGTTGAGATAAGGGTACGAATTTCAGCCTTCATAACTCATCCCGATTTGTGCCTCTAATCTCGTACCTACGTACTTAAGCATACAGCAAAAATTGTAAAACGCACTCGTTTTCGAGGGTTTCACGCGCGGCGTGTTGTGCGCACATAAAAGTTTTGGGTTGTGCACGACGAGGGTTAATTTTCTTTTTTGATTGCTTTACGCAAATGTTATCTCGGCTGCCTTACGATGTGCATTGGATACATTTAAAGGGCTCCATTTGTTCCGTAGAAAATTGTAGTTACTTACATATTAGTATGTGTAGTGTTACTTTAAATGACAGGATACGCAATAGTTTGATTAGAGAACGTTGTGGACTGAGAGAGGATGTAGTGACTAGAATTGAGGGAGGAATGTTGCGTTAGTTTGGACATGTGAAGAGGATGAAGGAAGAAAGAGTGGTCCGGTAAGGGACGTCCTAGGCGGACATGCGTCGACCAAATACGGGATGTATTATCAAAGGGGAAGGTAAAAAGTACCTGGAACCGGCGTGAAGCGAAGGTCAGGATCGTGGCAAGTGGCAGTCCCTGGTCTCTGCCTACCCCTCTGGGATATAGGCGTGACTCTATGTTATGTTATGCTATGTTATGGTATGCTATCCTATGCTATGCTGTACTGTGCTGTGCTGTGCTGTGCAGTCTTTAATTTTGTTATGATTTATTTAAATATCTTCAAATCTTTAACTACATTTTTTAACAGATAAGTAACATTGCATGTTATTATGTCATGGTCAAGCTTATTACCTTACAATCTAGTTAAGGGTTGAACCACATCTGGCAGCACGGAATCGCCTTTTTCCGTCGCCCTTTCTCTTTCTGTCGCTTAGAACTGCCATTTGCTAGAACGAGACAGAAAGCATAATGCGATAGCACGCGGCGGAATCCTCGAGGCGATCGCATTATGCTTTCTGTCTCGGTCTAGCAAATGGCAGTTCTAAGCGACAGAAAGAGAAAGGGCGACGGAAAAAGGCGATTCCGTGCTGCCAGATGTGGTTCAACCCTAAATTTCCTTGAATGTGTGACGACAGCTTGATAAAGTACGGACGAGAACGGAAACACATCAAGCCACATATATTTAAATATATAAATTATAACGTACGGATAAAGTACGGACGAGAACGGAAACACATCAAACCACATATATTTAAATATATTTAAATACGACCATACAGGACCATACACGTAATCGTATCATTATTTTATTCAATTGTAGAATATGTGGCTAAAACGGAAAATTTTATACCATACGACGATCATCATCGTCATAATCATCATCATCATAATAGATAGATAGAGATAGATAGAGAACACTTTATTGTACATAATAAAGGAAATTACACAGATATTTCTTAACCTGAGAGTACAGACGGCGGCCTTATCACTAAAAGTTATCTCTTCCAGACAACCTTCGGATGGACTGGAGCAATATATTGGATAAGGAAGTAGATGTACAAAAAAATCAAAATATTTCAGATACATATGATTAAAACATGCTTAACTAAGAAAATAATTATACTAACCCTAAATAGATACCTACATACAAATAATATACCTACATAAATAGAAAGCTATATAAAAATATATGTTTTATATAAATACATACATTTATAGGCAACAATATATGGTCAGGGCATAAATTAATATAATTTAAAAACCCGTGCTGGCACGGATAGCCAGAGGTTGCGGGTTCGAATCCGGCATGGGTGAAATTTTTAGCCTCTAAATAGGTTTTTAAATTTGTCCTTAGCACGGGTTAGTCAATTAAAAATTAAAATAGTATAATCATAAACATAATACCAACAATAGCAGAACAGTACTACAAATAACAGCAAAAGTTTCACATCACACTAGCGAGATAATCATAATCAGCCGGTGTCAGTCCCCTGCTGGACATAGGCCTCTCCCAAGACCAAGACTGAGCCCGATCGTCGGCTCTTCTCTTCCAGACTGAGATTTTTGTTAGCCGTGTCCTAAAAGAAGGTAAGCTACTATAGAGATTTAATACACAAAATTAAGCTCTTTTTCGAGTCCATTTTATTTCGAAAGAATATTTTGTGCATTTAAGAAGTTATAATCAAAGTGCGGTGGTAGCGGAATGGTGTAGAACGCCGGCTTCTCAATCGGGAAGTCGTGGGTTCAAATCCCAGCATGTACTAATGACTTTGTTTTCTAAGTTATGTTCATTTGTGAAATTATAGTAGCAATACTACTCGCTGACGGTGAAGGAAAACATCGTAAGGAAACCCTAGTGTCTGAAGTGTTAACGTACCTCAGCGCTGGCTACGTACAATGGCCCAACTGTGAGGCTAACTGCGGAAATCTCAGGTGTAACTAAGTTATCATCAATTTAAAAAGTGTGACACTTAGTTTTGAAGGACTGTGTAGTGACCAATTTATCCTTCAGCATAGTTGCTCACCAGCAAAAAACCGGCCAAGTGCGAGTCAGACTCACGCACCGAGGGTTCCGTACAAACCTGTATTATAGACCTGAGTATTTGGTATGAATTTCAATTTAATACCTCTACGCGTTTATGAGGAAATGGGTAGTAAGTTTAAAATTATTAAAAAAAATATATTATGTGATGTAACTAAAAATTTATGGTTTTCGTAATTTTTCCTTTATCTATGCTATAAGACGTTGCTTCGTACCAAATTTCAAGATTCTGAGTTCACGAGAAGCACCCTGTAGGTTTTGATTCCCTTGCAAGTGTCGAAAATTTGCGGCATAAACGGCTGTATCTTTTGATTGCGTTGGCTTAGAAGTTTGATTTTTTCACAGCTTCAAGGGACAGTAGACCTGAGTAATTGATATAAATTTCAGCTTCATACCTCCACGCGTTCCTGAGAAAAAGGGTCTTGACAGACGGACGGACGGACGGACAGACGGACAACAAAGTGATCCTATAAGGGTTCCGTTTTTTCCTTTTGAGGTACGGAACCCTAAAAATGTGCTAAGTACACTTTGTGCCAAAAGGACTACTATAAATTTTTTTTTTTAATTAGCCATGACTGTGTCCCACTGCTGGGCAAAGGCCTCCCCTTCAGATTTCCACTCCTCTTTGCTGACGGCCAATGCTTCCCACCCAGGTAAATAGCATAAACTGTAACATAAACGATTATTTAGATAACGTCTGGAATTAAATCCAGTACAATGCATGAGGTCTATATTTTATTATAATTATGCAAACTCTGTTAATTAAGGACTTAGAAATGTCAAATTTGGAGTTTTTTTGTCCATTTATTTTGCAAATTTATCTAGATTTTGAAATGGACACCTAGCTCTTATTGTAACGTTAATAAAGCCGCAGTTTCTGCGCTACTTTGAATAAAACCTTTTTATTTCATTTCATGCAGGCAAGTGTATTTACCAATTTATCCTTTAGCACAGTTGCTCTACAGGGCAAAGCACTCCAAAACTAGTCCAAATCTTTTAACCGCTCCAACCCTCCATCTATCATGCAGCTAACCCGTTAACTACCCCTCTAGCACGCGTAGGAGCTGATAAATTTCCTAATACTTGCCACAAATAGTGGTTAATTGTGCCAGAATAGATTTATGGAAAAAGGTTAAGCTCAACCGGGGTTGAGTGGCCGATTTATGCCGGTGGCCGTGGAGTAGGGATGGTGATACGAGGTGGTGAAGTGAATTTCCAGATATCATTCAGACAATGATGTTTATCATCTGGCAGAAAGAGATGACTTTCAAACAAGTAATCTGATTTAACAAAGGCCCATTTGTTTTCAGAAAAGCGCTGGTCTCTTTCATTTAACAGAAAAAGATAATTTCCAAAAAAGTAATCTGATATGAGAGATACCAATCCGGACTTGGCCCCCGTGGTAGAGTATGGCCTATACCTTCCTTAGGGAAGAGACCCGTGCCCCTCGGTGGGGACATAATGGGTTCATGATGATGATATTAGATTAAACCTGTTTTTTGACAACAGCATTAAGCATACTCGTAATATCAAAGTAACTTGGTAAGACGATAATTTCTTAATGATATCAAGGATAACGAAAACTAAAGATACACGTGCTTCACTATTAGCATCTACTGCGCATAATTCTTGAAGGTATAAGCCAGCGCTGATTTTCGGCCTGCACCCGTTAGTAAGAATACACACACACAAACATTATGAGCACACTAGTTACGTCTGCTGACTCTACCATTTTTGCTGGACCAAGCAATCTCTCTATTTTCAAGTAGAGACAATGTAACTACTTTGCAAGGTCCAGACACTTGACTCAGCAAACGGATGTTGTCGCGCCTGGCCTCTGCGAAGCCTCAGGCATAGGTAGTTTTAGAGAGTCTTAATCCTGGCCTTCAGTCGAATACACGTGTCCCAAATTAAAAATTGTATTTTTATAACGCCCTACCACTTGCACGCAACTTAACTCACTTGTGTTTATAAACACATATAAACACACTTGTGTTTATATGCAGACTTCTGCATCCTAGATGGTTAGGTAAAGACCAGTGTTTGCTACTTGCCACCATACTGATAAACGACTAAGATGACAATTAAAAACTTAAGTCATTGATGTAAACGTCGCGTCTGATAACAGAAAGAAATCCGTAACTAGTAATTTATTTAGAAATGTAGTGATAAAATGTCGTTGAATTAAAACTATTCGACAGTAATTTTAAATATTATTTCGTGAAAGTGTTGTTCTTAGTTGAACAACTGCGTGCAAAACAGTATTTTCTCTAAGTAAATCCGCTCTTACATTACATTGGGCCATTTGATAAGAACCTCAAAAAGGACGTGAACCTTATCTACTTGTAGATAACTGGGAAACCGTAGATTATTGATTAACCAGGTCCTTTCTTTATTATAAGTTATATGTGGATTTTATCCTTCTCATTTCTACTATTTTGCTATCTTTATTGTTCTTAGTCGTCGTCAGGCTATACTAGTCCACTGCTGGACATAGCCCTCCCCCAATCAGCGCCATAGCGCCCGGTCTTCAGCTTGCTACATCTAGCATCTGCCTGCAGTTATTCGCAGATCGTCATCCCACCTGGTCGTGGGTGTAGGACGTTTGCCGAGTCGCGGTCTGCACTCAAGAACACGTTTACTCCAACGGTTGTCGGCTTTTCTCGAGATATGGCCAGCCCACAGCCACTTCAGCGGTTTGTTCTTAGTAAGCTATACTAAGCTTATACTTGGCAAGACAACGCGTCATTGAAATAACACAAGACTTGTAACCGTTCCTCCACCAATCCGGACTTGGCCCACGTGGTGGAGTATGGCCTATACCTTCCTTAGGCAAGAGACCCGTGCCCCTCGGTGGGGACATAATGGGTTGATGATGATGTGACCGTTACTTTTGTAGCGGCATATTGTTTTGTATGTCAGGATTTTGGTTCCTTCCTCCACCTTCCGCCCTTGTGGTGCACGAATAATTAGACCTAACATTTTTATTAGGAATATATAAGTTTTTACTTCTTTTATCCAGTGGTATCATTTAATAACAAACCCACTTCTAAACTTTCGTGACCATTCCGGCCCACTGCTAGTTAAAAGCTAAAAATATCAAATACCATCTCTCAACGCCTTACCATCCGCATCCAGAACTTTCTGTGTATCGACATACCCAAACTCTTTCAGCAGCTTATGGGCTTCCTAACTACTATATACATTTACTTTTAGTGATAAGGCCACCGCGTGTACTCTTAGGTTAAGGAATTAAAAACAGTGCAATTTTCATTTTTGTAACTAGCTGACCCCGCGAACTTCATACCGCCTAACATTCGATTCCTATTTTTTTTTATTTCTCTCCGTAAGAACCATCCTCGTACTTCAAGGAATATTCTAAAAAAAAAAAGAATTAGCAAAATCGGTTCAGCTGCTCTCGAGATTTGCGCTTACCAACACATTCGGGGATTCATTTTTATATTATACTTAGTGTTCTCTAGCTATCTGTATGTAAACTATCTATCTACTTTTATGCGCCTGCACAAAAAAATGATAGATAGATAGATAACGCTTTATTGCAAAGGAAAAAAAATACAATAATGATTTCTTAAGTCTAAGTATGCCCCTTTCTTGCTGGTTCTTTTTCTGTAGTCTTTTAGTTTTTCTTTTATTAAAAATTTTGTGGAAACAACACATAGGTATCTTGTTGTTAAACCATAAACCCCATGGAAATAGCGTCGTATATTCTACAAATCATAAATCTGTTCACCTAGTCAGAGCGGATTTACAGCCAATAACACATGTTGACTAATAAACCGTAAATATTGTCACTGCAATGAATTACTAAAACAAAGTGATAACAAATAACGGTGAAGGGCTACCGGGTGACCACCAAACCCATAAAACAAAGGACTATATATCCTCAAAGGACCGATTCACCCCAATTCCGATGTCCACTTTTTACCGTACACTTGCCTAAATGGCAATGTGCCGTTTACTAGCACTATCGAATGGTTTACAGAAAATATTCTATTCCCTTCTCGCAAAAAGATTACAGGCATTATCGTTGTCAACCCTTGTAGGTCCCCACTGCTGAGGCATGAGTCTTTCCTCGCATCGCAGGAAGTTTAGGCCATACTCCATCACGGTGGCGAAGTCCGCATTAGTAGTGGATAGCAAGGCGGTAGCGGGTATTACCATCAGAAGTTGTCAAGCTACCCAGGCCTCTGACATGGCTTAATGACTGCCATTACATGATAGCTGGCACCAACGACTTAACGTGCCTTGCGAAACACGGAACCGCTCTGATCCTGCCGATTTAAACTCTATGATGGCGTAGATATACACTATTTTGACGGCAATTTTCATTGCGTCCTGTGACTTAGTTTTTCTTAGTCACATAAAACGTGATTTTGGAACACTCGATCAGAGTAAAGTCACGTCCTCCATCCCGAGGCCAAGTGTACAGTGTCGAATTGAAATGGTTCCGTTCGGTTACTCAACTAATTGTCAGGTGATGTATTTATGTGTCCAGCCGCCCCGGCCTGTGTCTGAGGGTGATATAAAGCCTCCAAGCCTCTGTAACGGCAAATAGGACGTTTTAGTCCGAGCGATTCGACCGCGATTTGCGCGATCAGTTTCTAGACTTGACTTTACAATTGATAGGAATTTCTGTTCATTCAGTAACCTTAGCAAACAGAAATTTCACGTAGTGAACGTGAACAGAAAGTTCACGTAGTAAAAGTGAACGTAGTGTAGGTCACCCTCCGACCAGGGATGACGATCTGCGAAAAACTGCCAGCAGATCCTGGATGCGGCAAGCTGAAGACAGGGCGCTATGGCAATCATTAGGTGAGGGTTATGCCCAGCAGTGGACTACATAATATAGCCTGAAGAAGAAGCAGAAGAAGAATAACCTTAGCTGTAGGTGCAGTTAAACCATATAATATAACATAACATTAACATAACATTTACATACAAGCACATTGCGCCTACATAAACCATTAGATTAGATTGTGCCTACATAAACCATTGTTGCCGTCTTCAAGTGGCAAGCAATGACAGTGCCCTATAGTTATGGTTAAAAAACAATATGTACTAACACTAGATTAAGATTACTAACAAATCTATATGATTTTTTTTTATATTTGAAATAAATGAATTGAATTGAATTGCTTCTGGCCCCACACTAGTATATCTTGTATCGATAGATACTTTACGCGCCACCAATTGTATAACATTACTCAGATTTAAGAAATCATGGTTGTAGCCTTTTTTTCTGGTAGTGCAATAATGTGTTCTCTATCTGTCTATCTATCTAACTTTATTGCACATATAAAAATCATACAGAAAACATAAAATATACGAAATGAAAAGTGTACATACATGGCGAACTTATTTCAATAGAAATCTCTATTGATAGATAAATAGATAAATCATTTGTTCACATAAAACACACACACATATACAAAGTCAAGCCATAGAAATCTAATAAATAACAAGTCACAGCACGAAGAAAGCATAGATAACAGTAGCATACAGGAAAAGCGAAACACACAGATAATTGGCCACACACGGTACGGTAATGTATCTTGATAATGTACTGGACTAAGAGTGAGATATGAGAGAAAATAAAATAATTATGCATATCGCTCGGTATACAAAATTTACAAGTAGTGTGAAGTCACCTGTTAATGTAACTTAGTAAATTAAGGTGAATTTTTATAACTTAGTAAATTAACTCTTTCATATCCATCACGCTAAACTCCTACCCATCCATTAAAATCTTCTTATAATACCACCCTTTCATTACCTTCACACTTGAGCAGAGAATCCCTTACTGCCAGAACTCCTCTCGGCTGCCTTGAGACTTTGACATGTCTGGGGCATATACGCCCAAAACGAATATTTTCGTCAAGCCAACCTTAAAACGAGCCCAGAGAAGTCTGGAATTAACACATTCATGCTCAATCAAGCATTCGGTCATTCGTCTGGAAAAGATAAGTCCTACTCCTTGACAGCCTCGTTGTGTTTCTGGTACACCTGACCACAAAGCTGTCAATCCGCCACGCGTGGACGTACCACTTCCTTTCCTCTTTGTCTCATTCACACATAACACATCTAAACATCTATCATGCATCATATCGTACACTTCATCCAGTTTCTGCTCCATTCCTCCTCACACATTAATTGTGGCAAAGCGGGTGTCCAAAGTCCACTTTCCGCCCCCTCGCGTGAACCGGCGTGAGGCGCGGCGACCAACCTCGCCACCTTCGGATTCTATAAAAGTCTCCATTTTGTTCCCACGAGTAGCTAGGGAAAGGTTTGTCCATCCCGGCAGAGCCCCGCATGCCGAAACAAGGCTTTTAGTGCCTGGAGAGCACCTAACTCCAGGACCTAACACTTTTAAGGCCACTTTTAACACTTTTAAGAACACTTTTAAGGACCTTACACTTTTTAAGGCTTTGTAATGAGCGTGTGAGTAATAGAATGAGTCAATGAGTGGGTGTGACTGAGTGCGTGACTGATTTAGGGAGTGTGTAAGTAAATAAGTGACAGAGAGACAGTTTCTGCATTGAGAATTTCGCTAGGAGTAGGTAACTGTAGTGCGGTCTCGTCGAATTTCTCAGGAAAGAGCGTGACAGAACGTTTCTTAAGTATTTGCTTCGTGAAAATCTCAATTCAGAAATAGGCCCTCAGTCTGTTAACGCGTTACCGTATTGGTATCGTGTTGGCGTATGTGAAAAGACCTTGGGCTTTTAGAAGAAAATACGACTGTGTGTACAAAAAGGCGTTAAATTCTGTCCGTACGGAAAGGAATGGGTTTGCGAGAGTTTTTAGTTAAGTTGGAGATTATGCCGTCAATGATGTATTTTTGTGCAATAAGTTCGCAGCTTTATTATAGACTAAGGTAGCGTTTAGTTGAATATCGTCATCATCAACCCATTATGTCCCCACCCAGGGGTACGGGTCTTTTCCCTAAGAAAGTTATAGGCCATTCTCCACCACGGGGGCCAAGTCCGGATTGGCTGAGGCTTGCAAGACTGTCCTGTCGGTCTTAATGTCAGAAGTTTTCAAGCCACCCTGAAGCCTCTGACTTGGCTTAGCGACTGCCATCTATCGACGATAGCCAGCACCTACTGCTTAGAGTGCCTTGTGAAACACAAAACCGCTCGAAAAAATGCCACTAGCGCTAGTCATAGACGGTCCCCCATCCATACACTGAACGCTTAACCGTCGTGATCGCTTAAGATCACTCAGGCAGCCAGGGCTACGACCGATTCGAATTGAATATCGAGAAGTCAGAATTTCCTTCCCACCATACAGTTTATACTAGCACGGGGGTGATATCACACTAAGGGACTGTTTCACAATCTGCAGATAAAATTCCGGATAAGCTATCCGCAACCAGGGCTGCCGTTTATTCTAAATTTGAAGCCATAAACGAACACACGCAATACAGGAAAATTTATTTAAATTTAGAACAAACGGCAGCGCTGGTTGCGGATAGCTTATCTGGAACTTTATTTGAACATTTTGAAACGGGGGCTTAGGGTAATAGTATTCGCTTTAATTTTTTGTTTACAGGATTTGACACCGACTCATATGTTAAGATCAAACTTAATTTTTCATTTACCGGTGGTCAGAACTAATTAATTATAAAAAACAATTAAGAGGCAGAAAATTCCACCCATGCCGGGACTCGAACACGCAACCTCTGGCTAACCGTGCCAGCGCTCTCTCAACTGAGCTAATGGGTAATTACCGGCATCAATGAAATTTCGAACCTCTTTACAATAAATACTCTCTGTATTACTTACAGAGAGTATTGTGTTTGTATTTAGCCTCTAAATAGGTCTTTAAAATTGTCTTTAGCACGGGTTAGTGCAATAAAAAGAATATAATTAATTAAGGTCAGAGTTGTTTTGTACCGTTGGAGTAAACGTGTTCTTGAGTGGAGACCGCGACTCGGCAAATGTAGTGTAGGACCAGTGGCGTAGCTAGGTAACCAAGGGCCCTGGGGCAAATAAAAAAATGGGGTCCCACTGCTGTGCAAACTGATTAGGTTCTATGTAATAAAAATATGAAATATAAATATTTTAACAAATACAATAAAACACACATCGATGAACAACAAAACGCACATACCACTATCCGTCAAATTGACAACACTGCCAACCTACAGCAAAAATTTAGGGGAATTTCTTAGACATAACTTTTGGATTTCTCTCAACTAAGTTGTCATGATTAAAGTGTGGTTGCAACCTGTCACATTTATTTTGAAAATAGGAGAAATTTTCATGAGGTCAGTTCGATCGAGATTTCCGGTAAGGATTCGAGGGCCCCCTGAGCTTTAGGGCCCGGGGGCACTGCCCCGCCTAGCTCCTAGGTAGCTACGCCACTGTGTAGGATGCCCTCCGACCAGGTGGGATGACGATATGCGAAAAACTGCCGGCAGATGCTGGATGCGGCAAGCCGAAGACAGGGCGCCATGGCGCTCATTAGGGAAGGGCTATGTCCAGCAGTGAACTACATAATATAGCCTGAAGAAGAAGAAGAGTGGTTTTTTTATGGCAATTTTGCTATCTATATAACTCTTTGGGTAGGGAGGTCGATAATAACCTATCTTATGATGCAATAACTGCGGTGAGATGTCTCCTACCAAAATTTTTGTTCAATCATGAAAATTAATTGGTACCTGCCTCGTTGGTCCAGCCGTTAAGGCGCTTCAGTACCAAGACAGAGGTCGTGGGTTCGATTCTCACTGGGGTCTACCGTACATATGTACAAGTGGCCACAGTCTGGGGGTAGTTTGTGACATCCTTCCCTGGTTACCATAGTACAGGGTATCCTAGTTTGGGACCAGGGCAAGTAATTGTGTTGTGTGGAAATTATTATTATGATTATTACCTTGTCGACCTCCGTGGCGTGGCGGAAGCGCATCTGCTTACCATGCAAGAAGTCCCGGGTTCGAACCCCGGCTGGGGACAACAAAAAACCTAGGTCTTGGATGTTTACATGTTTCTGATGTCGTTGTTTCTGGTTCCCACGACACAGGGTATCCTAATATGGGGCCAGAAACAATGTATGTGCTTGTATGTAAATTTTATGTTAAGTTAGTCAAATAATCTATTTACACTTACTTATTGTAATTGTCTGTGGAAACTTTTAATGATTTTATGTTTTTATATCTGCTTTGTAATATTATGTGTGAAAATAAAGCGTATATAGTAATTATTACTACAATCAAAAATGAAAATGTGCTTGCCGTGCTTGCTGGAATCGGATGCATGTAAACACTAAAGGTCTTATTTGTTGCGGGTTTATTTCAATGGAACTGGAACACTCTTGGGACGTGTATGTGGCCGGCTTATAGCGGGCATCCCTAAAATAGGCCGACTTTGCTTCCGTCTTGAGAGTGTAATAGGTTTTGTCGGAGTCGACTTATTGCTAATGAATTCTCTGAGAGAAGTCCTGTGCCCTGAAGCTAAGATCTCCATTTAATAAACACACAAAAATATTATAGTCTGTTAGCTTTCAGAATATACCTCGGGCTCTAGAGTGGGCTTCGGTTTTCGCCGAAAGCACACGAGTGTAATACTACTTCCTGCTCTTTACATATATTTTCAAAATAGTGTTTCTTTACTATTTTGAAAAAATATGTAATTTTAGTGTCATATTGACTCCGATATTTCTATTACACGACTATATCCGATGCTATCCGATAGAAGCCGAGGTATATTCTAAAAGCTAACAGACTGTTACATACCTCTACCAGGACGCAGTAAGGATACATGCCTCACATGCGTGAGGTTGTGGGTTTGAATGCCGTACCAACGACGTAATGCTATGCGTCACGTAATTCAATTTGACAATTCGTAGTAGCAATAATAATAATATAGGGCAAAGGCTTTCTCTCAGAGAGAGAGAATAAGGGCTTTATCACCTCGCGTGCCCACCTTGGATTAACGATTTCAAGCGCTGAGGTCTGTAACAACTCAGACACTCAGATTTCCTCACCATATGTTCCTTCACAGTTAGCGAGTGGTACTATAACTTCACAAACGTACGTAACTAAGAAAACAAAGTCATTGGTAGACGCCGGGATATGAACCCACGACGGAGTCTCCACCCAGAGACGGAGAGGTACTAAGACATAGAAAAAAATTTAAGAGATAAAGTGAATAAAATGAAGAAATTTATCTCTTTTGCAAATCTCCGCAGAACTGCACCACTTTTTAACAGAATCAATGCTTTAGTCGGTGGTAGCTCAGTGGGTAGAACCATGGACTCGCAAGCGAGAGCCCCAGGTTCGATCCCCAGTGCGGGCATGTACCAATGACTTTGTTTAATTTCAAAGTTACGTACATTTGCGAATTTGCAGTCGCAATACCAAACGCTAACGGTGAAGGAAAACATCGTGAGGAAACCCGCAGCTTGGTTAGCTCCGCACGTATTGACTAGTCTTTCCTGTGGGCTAGGCCGACTAAGCTGTCAGGATGGTATAGGTGCTGGGCAAGCCTACGCCATCTATAAAAACCATGTCCCAGGCACTACAGGTCGGAGTGGTCTCTTCACCCATCTAGTGTGAGTGAAGATGCCACTGGACGCTGTATAAATCATCTCATAGATGCAAAAAGGCCAATATTATTATTAATGCTTTAGTAAAATAGCGTGTTTCTTGCGCAAATATTATTACAAGAAGAAAAAACAAAAGACGATCTATAGAAAAAGAATAAGTTTGAGGTAGCAAGGAGGTTGCATACTTTTTGGCAGGCGCAAACATCTGCCCGGCCTTGAAATAAGAATTTCAAACAATATTTATTGAAAATCTATAGCTATGTACATAAGACAGTTGAAATTGTGTAAAAAACGTCCTAGGCAAGATTTCAGCTCAGTATTTTATCAACTACCCGTCTCACTTTTCCTTCAGCAACTCTCTATCGTAGGTTGTCTGGAAGATATCTCTCTAATCAATAAGGCCGCCAATAGTACTGTATTTTTGTAATTATGTTCTATTTGTTTTTGCCTGGTGTACAATAAAGATTTTTCTTATCTTATATTATTTTTTATGTCTATACCTAAAAGTAATTGCCTAAATAGATTGCACTCTTCATTAATTATACTTATTTGTTATATAATTCCACTATCTCACTGGATAAACTGGAAAACTGTTGCTTATATGTATTTAATTGTATAAGTATTTATTTTTAGGTAGTTATGTATATTATTATTTAAGTATATGTTGCGTACCTATATTATGTATTTAATTGGATATGTATTTATTTTTAGGTGTCTATGTATACTTATTATTTAAATATATGTACATTTTATCGTAGGTAATTATAAGTTATTATATTCTCGCACTTCCTTGCTGTTTGTTATCAATATATTTTCGAATTAATTATTTATGTACATGCACCACGTACCGACTATATTCTTCATGCAATCCACTCCATCAAAGGTTGTCTGGAAGAGATCACTCTTAGCGATAAGACCGCCAATTTTATAATATTACTTAGATTTAAGAATCATGGTTGTAATATTTTTCTGGTCGTGCAATAAAGTGTTCTCTATCTATCTAATCTCCCGTGAAATATTCACGGGACATTACAGAAGGAATTTTACTTTGCTAATTACATAGCCGCAGCTTTCAAACCGTCCAGATTTCAGCGTGTACAGTGTTACCTTTACCAGATTCTAGAATCTGGAACTCAATATTGTGCCCGCAAGTATACTACGTAAAAGCAGTTAGAGTTAATCCAATAACGTGATATTGTTATCATGAAGTCATCGTAACACTCAAAAGTTAGACAGCAAGCTTTGTCAGTGTGTTATATTGTAACAAACTTTCATCGTATGCTGTAGGGTAACCATAAGTCCGACTTTTTTGGGAATGGAATTTCGTTTTGACATCGCGTGACATTGAAGTTTGACCCTCAATCTTGGTTTTTCGCACCAACTTACCATTTGCTAGGAGTTGCGAGTAATTTTTCATTAAAATATAGCAAACAGTTACTAGGGCAGTAACTGTTTGCTGGGGCAGTAACTGTTTGCTGACTGTTCAGCGCCAGTTAGCTGAAATACTTTTGTAAATATTTAATGTTTTTTTTTTAATTTCATTTGTAAATACTAACTTACTCGCGCCATTAATATATAAAGAGAGTTTTTTTGAAATCGTGCATATCATTAATCTTAATAATGGTACCCATTAATTAAGAACCTATTGGCTCTAACCTGGTACTTAAACCGATTACCTCACCATAAATGCTTTTAACTCAGGTGTTTGGTCTTAGGCATATCTGTTACAATTTTTGAGATCTTTTAAAATAGTTTTTAGGAAAAAAATGCTATGAATAAGATAAAGGACTATATATTTCTTCCATTGGTGGCGCTAATTAGCAGGGGGTCTTAATATCCGATCGCCTGGATAACCTACTGCTACTAAATTTTAGCGTAACGTGTGGAAGATTGTTTGCAGATATTGTTTAGCAGTTGTTTATGTCATCATGTTATATTATCAGTTCTGATTCCTTGACTATTATAATATTTACATTTTTCTGTTTAAATCTAGACCAAGTTTTTTAAGTTATGTCCATTTGCTATAAAGGAAAATATCGTGAGGAAACCTGAGTATCCGAGGAGTTCAAATACCCCGCGCTTGATATTGCCAATCCGTGGTGGGCACGCGAGGCAATTAAGCCCATAATGTCTCTCCGAGAGTACGCCTGTGCCCTTGTGCCCTGTAGTGGGACGTTTAGAGGCTCTATAAAAAAATAAGGACCAAAGTTGAATAAAACGGAATACTATTTAATGTTTTACATTTTGTACTAATGCAAATTTAAATGCATATTTATTTACAATCATTACAATGACGCGTAACTAGCCAATCATAACATGCTTGCGAACAAATTACTCATGGAATTAATCAAAAAGGCAGAGTTTGATGCCTTATTTCTTAAGCAACAAATACCTCTAATAAATTAATAAAGGTGTTAGTTCAAGTACGAGGTAACAAGGCAGAGAATATTTTACCCTACCGGGCAGTGTCTATAAGTATGCGAATACCTCTTCATACTGCACGCTGCCTTAGTATGCTTTAGATTCTTGCTAGTGATGGGGTTCCGTACACAAGTTTAACGATAATGTAATAACGATAATTTAAGTTTAGCGATAATTTTGTTGGAATCTAAAAAGATGCGTCCAGAAAAAATATACGGTAACATTTTTTGTGGCGCAGAAATATCAGATCTTGACTTTTAATTCACCTTACCCAGCTATAGTTACTTTGCATACTAATATAAAGCATTATAATATGATATAAGGGATGACAATAGTATAATTATATTCTTTTTACTGCACTAACCCGTGCTAAGGACAATTTTAAAAAATTATTTAGAGGCTAAAAATTTCACCCACGCCGGGATTCGAACCCGCGATCTCTGGCTATCCGTGCCAGCGCTCTTTCCAACTGACCTAATGGGCGACTTACCGGCATCATTGAAATTTCGAACCTCTTTACAACATCCTCTGTATTACGTCTGTAATTGTCCTTACCACGGGTTAGTGCATTAAAAATAATATAATCATGTGGGTACAAAGTAGGTACTCGGGGCTGCAAGTGATGAAAATTACTTCAGTCAGATGTCGCTGCCTGTACGTAATACAGAGAATGTTGTTAAGAGGTAGTTGGAAAGAGCGCTGGCACGGATAGCCAGAGGTCGCGGGTTCGAATCCCGGCATGGATGGAATTTTTAGCCTCTAAATAGGTTTTTAAAATAGTATAATTATATACCCCTCGCTAACGCTAAAGGACAAACCCAAGTGTGTTCACGTACCTTAGGGCTTGAAATCTGCGGTGGGCACGCGTGGTGATTAAGCCCAAACTCTGAGAGAAAGCCTGCCCTGCAGTAGGATGTATATAGGCTGCATTATGATATGATACAAAAGACATATAAATTATCAATACATTTAAAAATAAACTTCAACGATATGTCTTAAATAATAACTAAGCTAAACTTTGCTATTAGGTTTAAATTTGGCTTACGCAAATATGACCATGTGTCCGAGTATCGCACTAAGCTCAAGTGGCTCCCTATCCGTCTTCGTAGGAATGCCCACATCATTTCTCTTCTTTACTCAGTACTGTTCAATCCCGCCACCCCTTTATATCTTAAAAATCGCTTTATATACCTCAGTGATTCCCACAGCCGGGCCCTTCGGTCTGACCAGAACCTGATGCTGAAGATTCCGAGTCATTCGACGAGGTTCTTCAGCAAGTCATTTTCTGTTAAGGCCGCCCGGCTGTGGAATGATCTGCCGGTTTCAATAAGGCGCTCTGCTTCCCCAGCTATCTTTAAAAATAAGGTTTATGATTTGTATCTGTCACTCTAATTATTTATTTTTTATTTGATTTTGTTATTGTTTTTCTTAATGTAGGTATGTCTTTCTTTTTATCCTCTTGCGGAACTTTACTGTAAATAATGTAAGTTTGTGTATGTTTATAATGAAATGTTTTATATGTTATGGTTTATGTAAGTATATTATTTTTAAGTATAAGTATGTATGTCAATATTCATATTTGCACCAACTACCCGTCTCACTTTTCCTTCAGCAACTCTCCATCGTGGGTTGCCTGGAAGAAATTGCTCTAAGCAGTAAGGCCGCCAATTGTACTGTATCTTTGTAATTATGTTTTGTTTGTTTTTTCCTGGTGTACAATAAAAAATATTCTTATCTTAATCTTACTTTAATGGATACCTTATAATTTTAGGTTTATATTTCATCACTTGCAACAAGTGAATTGCAAGTTTTTTCTTATGATAAATAAATATATATTATTTTCTAAGGTTAGACATAATTAAAACTGATTTTATACGGATTTATGCTCGTTTATTACATTTTTACAATTTTCCGACGTTTCGGCACTTTTTCAGGTGTCGTGGTCAGTCATCATCAGAGACCACGGCTGAAAAAATGCCGAAACGTTGGAAAATTGTGAAAATGAAATAAACGAGCATAAATTCGTATAATAAACGTTTTATATTTGACAAGTTTTTTTTTGTGTCTTTAGCTTCGTAACAAGTTTGTCGTTCATACATGCAATTTTTATAGGGAACCTGGTTTTTTACTGATATTAAACACATTTGTTTATTTGTTACAGGTAATACATCGATCAAGCAGACCCGTGGTTGTTTATTTGAGATCAGCATTGATTAAAGTAGGTAGTTATAATACCCGGCAGAAAATTTCAATAGCTTCAGCGCAGTCGAGATGATTTTGCAATGAAACCTTAAAGCATAATAATAATATTTAAAAGATAAATATTTATTGTTCGGTCGATCGATCGGTCGGTCGTTAGTCAAAAGATCGATCGGTTGATTGATCCAAGGTCAGAAGTATTCTAGCCTGCATAAGACTATAACATAATTATGCGACGTTCATGCAGTCTTAGTAATTTGGTTTAGTTATTTGGCTATACTTTGGGTAAGTTCAACTGCTTCCCGATTTGTGGTGATTAAGTCTCTGTCTGTCACTGAGAGAAGGTCCCCCGTGGAATAAAAGCACACAGTCTCCTTGCATCGGAAAATGAGGGATTCCATTTCTCAATAAGAATATTTTTTAGTGCGGGAAAAACTTTGGAATTGCGAGCAAAATATCAACTGCTCCATTTATATTTTAATGCCGCCAGCAGTAGGTAACTTTAGTATCGCAATAGTTTTTTTTTGTTTTATTTCGGGGTTGAAATGTATTTGGTTTAAGACTTGATGACTTGAGAAAAGATGGTCAGAGTGGAGTTTTCTTTTTCCACTACAATACGGCCTGAAGGCAGCGACATTTTACATTGAAGTTCAGCAAACAGAATATAAATTCTTTACTTCGAAATAATTTGAAACTGAAGTTAAAGTTTTTCTTATTTAATTTTAGTTTAAAACAACTTTTACAGTTTGACTTCAAATGAGATATTTTTATATTAATAATTTAACATATGGGCATAAATTTAAAAAAAATATGGGATGTCACAAAAATATTTTTATTTAATTCCCCAAAATTTACTCCACAAAAAAAACTACGGATCAAACATGTTCTTTAGATTGTTATGATAGATGTACGCATATCGTAAAACTAACACTTATACATTTAACATATTCAGAAAAAATTTTCAACGTGCCACTTGTGAGCAAAACTTGGAAATACCTAATATTTAAAAGTATGTTAAGTATAAGTAAACCATGACATTAGCCAATAAATCATATATACCTTTAATACCTTTTAATTATGGGAAGAACATTTTCTCTAAATACTTATAGCTAAAGATTTCAAAATTACTCTGTAGATTCCATTTTTTTGATGACAATATTTTGGAATATGGTTAAAAGTCTTCAAACAAAGTAACGCACAATAATCACTTCTATAGAGCATCAATGACATTGTAATAAGATATTTATTTAATAGCATTTTAAATATGAAAATAAAAAGGTCTGTGCCTCTGCTTGTAACTAATGTACACCAAAATGTGGATTTTTATGGTGACGTTATCGATAAAACCAGCTTTAGCAACAGCTCATCCCTAGAAGCCCGACGTTAATCATCGCCTTATAACTATAGGCTATCGTCTCGCATGATTTCACAGGCTTCTTGCCACTTCTTTCCAGCGATAATTAGTATCCAGCCCAGGCAAAATTACACCTTAACCCTGCTAATGCAAGGACTATTTTGCCTTATTAGTGACAGCAGCGTGGCGTTTTCAATAGCACTCAGACAGTGTGAATGAGGTCCTTGGGAGCTTGAAAGGTTCCTAGGAATTAGTTCAGAAATGCTGTTGCAGTTTTTGCTTCGCGCGGTTTTTAGGATAGTGAAAGAGATGGAGATAGAAAAAGATTAGGCATGCCCTTGTGGTAGTACTAAGAAAGACAAAAAGAAAATGTTTTTACTTTTTTTCACCCAATTGAAGCATAATGATCATCAACATCACTAACCCGTTTTGTCCCCACCGAGGGGTACGGGTCTCTTCCCTGAGGAAGATATATGCCATACTCCATTACGGGGGCCAAGGCCGGATTGGTATTGCTATTCCTATGTTTCCTATGTATTTTTTACAAATCTCGACTACATTTCTATTTATAATTTTACACTTTAATTGCCATCGTAGTCGTTTGTCAGTATGCTGGTAAGTGGCAAACACTGGTCTCTACCCTCTGGGATGTAAGCTTGTTTTTATGTGTGTGAGGGTGTGTGTGTGTGTGTGTGTGTGGGTGTGTGTGTGTATTCTTAACAATTCGAGCAGGCTAAAAATCAGCGCTGACTTATTCCTTTAAGCATAATGCACAGGCCATGATCTTGCTTAAGCATGTGTGTTTCTTTAGTGCACGTTCATTCTTGATATCACTAAGATTTTTTTTTGTACCAACTTACTTTGACATAATGCTTAACGCATGTTCCTGTTGTGAAAAAACTGGGTCTATCTAATATCATCATCCCATTATGTGTCCACCGGGGGCACGGGTCTCTTCCCTGAGGAAGGTATAGGCCATACTCCACCCCACGGGGGCCAAGTCCGGATTGGTATTGCTATTCCTATGTTTGTATTTTTTTTACAAATTGCGACTATATTTCTATTCAAAATTAGTACTAAATTTTATTGGAATGGAAAATGCCCGTGGCAAGTCAATGCCCGCGTCAGATCCTTTGTGGCATGCGCCTAAGGGACTGAACGGACTTGCGGGCACTTATCTATACTTTCTCTAACTTTTTGTTGCGGTTATATTGCGCCGCCGTTATATAGGCCGCCATCTGGGGCATTATTACGTAAGTGTCCACTGAGTTGAGTGACGTTGATTTTTACTTTTTTCAAGCTTCTCCGGCTGTCAAATGCATAAATATTTTGATACTTAGGAGTCGTCTAAATGCTTCACTCGATAGAGTGGAGTGCAACGTAATAGGAGGGCTGTTCCCTTAGGTTAAGAAATTAATATCTACATTATGCCTGTACGTAATACAGAGAATATTGTAAAGAGGTTCGAAATTTCACTGATGCCGTGAGTCGCCCATTGGCTCAATTGGTAGAGCGCTGGTACGGATAGCCAGAGGTTGCGGGTTCGAATCCCGGCATGGGTGAAATTTTTAGCCTCTAAATAGGTTTTTAAATTAATATCTGTATAATTTCAATTTTTATGTTTCTATCTATCTATCTAATAGATCTATCTATCTATATAGCTATAAAATGTGACACGCCAATGAGACCCGGTATCCACCCACTCTATCCAAAGGTTGTCTGGAAGAGATCGCTCTTAGCTATAAGATCGCCAATTGTAGATAGAATATTCTTTATTATTGTACACAGAAATAACAGTAACAGAAATAATATAAAAATATAGTGCAAATGGCGGCCTTATTACTAAAAGCAATTTCTTCCAGGCAACCATAATTGTCTAACATTACTTAGATTTAAGAAATCATGGTTTCTTTTTTCTGGCTCTGCAATAAAGTGTTATCTATCTGTCTATCTATCTATAAATCCATGCGCAAAGCCATTTGTTCACGTTATTTTTTGGGATTTATACTGGGTTATTGTATGAAATCAGGCGTTACTTCGCGGAAATCCATAAAAGCATTAAAATGTAAAAAATACTTTGCTAAATTCCGCCAAGAATCCCATAGGCACCATGCGGTTAGCTAATACACCGCCCTCCCTCCCACTTTCTCAAGCAAAAGCACGACACCAACACACCACCACCGACACCAGTATTTGTGTGAGAAAATACGCGTATTTTAACCGCATGGTTGTCGGATTTTGGCGGAATTTAGCAAAGTAATTTTAAGAATTTAATGTTATACTGGCTTGTAATTTATGTTAAACTAGCCGACCCAGCGAACTTCGTACCGCCTAACAGTCGATTTTTTATGTTTTTTTTTATTTTTTCTCTAAGAACCATTCTCCTACTTCAAGGAATATTCTTGAAAAGAATCAGCGAAATCGGTTCAGCTGCTCTCGAGATATGCGCTTACCAACACATTTGGGGATTCATTTTTATATTATAGACTAGCTGACCCAGCGAACTTCGTACCGCCTAACAGTCGATTTTTTATTTTTTTTCTCTCCGTAAGAACCATCCTCGTATGTCAAGGAATATTCTAAAAAAAGAATTAGTGAAATCGGTTCAGATACTCTCGAAATTTGCGCTTACCAACACATTCGGTGATTCATTTTTTATATTATAGAAGATTATGTAGCTGTTACAAAAGTAACTTGAGACAGCGCCTACGTGCTCGTAACATGATAGATGGTGTGGTAATTAGCTTACGCTGTAGGGATGGACAAGGTAGTCTTACCGCAGGGTATTAGGTTCATTGCCATTGCATTTGTTCTTACTTGCGTTGTGCTCACGACCCCATTTGTACCTGTTTACGTATTAGCTTACGTGCGAGGTATTTACTTGGGGGGAAAGACAGCTGGTGGAATAAGTTAGCCACTGGATGATAACCAAGACCGGCTTCACGGTCTCTTTAGGCAGACCACTAGAAGTCATAGAACTACGATAGGTAAAGTAAAGTTAAGTAAAATTAAAGCAAAGTCGTTTATTTGCCATGGGTAGGTACTAAAGTTCTTAAAAAGATTATCAAGATCCACATGATCTACCGACCGGTGTGCAAAGGAGACGGATACATTTTCATATATTCTTAGGCATGGGTGTAAAAAGAAGAAAGTGATTTTAATTTAGAGCTTATATATTATCAAACCATCTCTGAAAATTCTGCAGATTTTGGCAATCTGAGTGCAGAGTTATAAGAGATTTAATAAAAATAAGGTTATGCTACAAGTTGACAACAACTTATACTAAACTTATCCGTGTCCGTTATGATGATAGCAAGGGTCGTACAAGTTAAGCAAGTCCGTAGAAGACAGCACTGGTCGGAGAATTGTAATATAAAAAACCACAGGAAATACACTCAACACGCACTAAACGATACGAGACGAGTGATCATAGATTGAGTCAGGGAGCTCTCACGCCTGTCACTGTTAGCCAGTTAGCACAGACACAGATTAAAAATACAGTTGAAAAACACGGGTAATAAATTGATCTTTAAACGAGACTCAATTTAAAGATTTATTTTCATCAAGTAAATATTTTGATTTTTTTAAACTGTTATGTAATTTACAATGTAGTTATTTACTTTAATTCGATCAATCATTTAGTGCAAGTGTTTTATTTTAATACATTCACACTAATCGATTAAAGTAATCGATATCCTATTTTATTAGGGACATAAAGTTATTATTAAGATTTCTCGTCTTCCAGATTGTGAATTGAGCTCATTTTTATATTTTAAAATAGAAAAATATAACGCTTTTTTTAAACCATATCTCAACTATTTACAATCGGGCCCTGACATTTCCTTCTCCTTAATAATACAAAAATTAACAGGTATTTAGCTATTTACAATAATTGAAATAAAATAATAAAAAATATTTTTAAAATTAGCATTAAAAATCAGATCACAGTAACATAAGAGTAACATAGTACCTAATCCTTTAAAATCTATCATTAATATAGTCGCCAACATTATAATAAATTTTTCCTAACAAAAACTGTGATAATCTCTTTTTTAAAATAGGTAATCTTAAAACCTTAAATGCTTCGGATGGTAATAATTATATTCTTATGGCCATACAGAAGGAATTGTTTTTGTACGACGTGAGCCTTTGGTAAGGTACAAACAGTTTGTCCTTATTTCGAGTTGCTCGGATTATTAAGAGATCTGAGTGTCTAGGGCTCGCTATGACAATTGGCCATGCTACATTTTTTGATATGAATGGAAATCTCAAAACCATTTCGAGAATTTTGCTTTCCGTACAATTTCTATTTATCAGATTTGTACATAAGTCTATATTTTTTAAAATATTCAATAAAAAGCTTTGAACTTAAATGACTTTTGTATGACGTCAGCAAAGGCAGTTTGGGTATTAACCGTAGATAGAGTAGAACCATCCCTCTACGGTATTAACCCTTTGCCTTACAAAAAAAAAACGAAATGTCAACGTGTGATTATTTCTATATTATTGTAGTCTGTGGATTATTTGTTTATTATTGTTGTTTTTTAGACCCACGGATGTAATTTACATCCGTGGTTCACGGATGTCAAATCCGTGCCGTGGTTAGACCACAGAATAGACGGTTAGCCGACCATTGCTCTGTGAGCCGACCAAATCAACGTTGGATTGTTCTGTGAAATCAACTGACGTTAATGACATTTTTTTTTATGTAGGCAAAGACATTTTCTTGAAACATGTTCTGATGACGTCACACACCACAAAATTTTAGAAAAATATTAAAAATAGAAATAATTAATAAAATTTAAAAACCTATTTAGAGGCTAAAAATTTCACCCATGCCGGGATTCGAACCCGCAACCTCTGGCTTTCCGTACCAGCGCTCTACCAATTGAGCCAATGGGCGACTCACGTGAAATTTTTAGCCTCTAAATAGGTTTGTAAATTTGTTCCTTAGCACTGGTTAGTGCATTAAAAATAAAAATAGTGTAATCATGTGGGTACAGTGATATCGTTCCGATGTTAAACCTAACTGCAAAGTAGGTAGTCGGGGCTGTAAGTAATGCAATTTGCTTAAGTCAGATGTCGCTGCCTGTATGTAATACAGAGAATATTGTAAAGAGGTTCGAAATTTCACTGATGCCGTGAGTCGCCCATTGGCTCAATTGGTAGAGCGCTGGTACGGATAGCCAGAGGTTGCGGGTTCAAATCCCGGCATGGGTGAAATTTTTAGCCTCTAAATAGGTTTTTGAATTTGTTCCTTAGCACGGGTTAGTGCATTAAAAATAAAAATAGTGTAATAATTAAAAAAATTCAAAACTAACGAAATTAGTTTCTTCAAATGGTCCATATTTTCGAAATTAATTATGAAAAACGTACATCAAAAATAATTAGCAAGGCCAATTTGATGTAAGTACATTACATAGTCGATCGATCCACAGCTTTCGAAATCACTACACATTGATTTTTGTCGGAAAAGTCCGACCAGCACTTTGATTATGTAACTTTCTACATATACATTTGTGTGTAAAAACGTAATATCTAAGACGTAATAACGTAGACTTTGTTGTATAAATAACGTGGGTCAATATCACTGTCACGTATCACAGTTCCAATTAAATCTACTATGTGTGGTACATATTACGCCACATATCTATAGGGCACTAAGTAAATATCCCGCTTTCGCATGGAGATGTACACGTGTAAAGTTACATAATCAAGGAGCAGGTTTTGCTCGCAGGACTTAATTGTGGTGAGTAGAGACAGTTCAAGTAAGTTAATCTACACGCTGCTCTTTTATTCCTCTGCCACCGGCAGTCCAGTTATTAAATCCATTGCGGACTATGCATACGTGAAACTAAACTTATAAATAATGGCTTAAATAAGTAATTCATTAATAATTTTAATTAGATACTTTTACTTCACTAAAAAACACCCTGTATTAACTTATTTAACTTTTTAAGTGAGAAAGACGCGCGAATCAACTGTCACCAATTACAAACGTCACTGAATTACAATCGACACTGTCAATCTGTCAGCTATGTGCAGGTATAAGAAATTGAAGTCCAAAGAGTAATACACCACAAGAGTTGAAGTCTACCCACAAAAGGAGAGTGTTGTGTTCTCTAATTTAGTAGAAATAAAAAGATGGACTCACAAGTAATTATAATTAAAACTGTTTTTATACGGATTTATGCTCGTTTATTACATTTTTACAATTTTCCAACGTTTCGGCACTTTTTCAGGTGCCGTGGTCCCGGATGAAACAGTTTTAATTATGTCTACAGCTCGTGTTAACCTTAGAAAATACTCACAAGTAATTGTTTATTAAATTGTTAAGTTATTTCAAGTCATCTTGAAATTATCTGGAACGCAACAGCTGTTCAAAGTGTGAACCGTTTACTTTGTTACACAAACGAGCACGTTTTTGAATGTTGAGTTTCACATTCTGCAGTGCTACAGTGTCACTTTTAACAGCATTAAAAGCGTCGATGATTCGCAACTGGTTTCTACTTCGTGATTCTTGTTTATACACTAATCTCTTAATTTCTGACCACAAATAAAAGTCAATTGGTGTCAAATAAGGGCTACGAGGTGGCCAAGCCACAGGACCACTTCGTCCAATCCATCTATCGCCGAATTCATTATTTAGGTACTCTCGTACTAATCGCGCGTAATGTGCAGGGCAGCCATCATGCTGGTTGTACAGATTTGATAGGTAAGCAACAGGTACGTGTTCAAGTAGCTCTGGAATAGCATTTTGAAGCATGTTTAGGTAGGTACTCCCTGTAAAATTTCCTTCTACGAAGACAGGACCAATCAAATGATTATTTATTATACCAGCCCATACATTGATGCTGAACCGTATCTGATGGGAGTGTTCTCTTACCTAATGTGGGTTGTTTATAGTCCACCAATGCTCACTATGAATATTAAACATCCCTACGCGGGTGAACATTGATTCATCAGTCCACAAGATATTTTCTGCAGGATGTTGAATTAACCAATGACAAAAAGCCATGCGTCGTACACCATCACCATCGTACAACGCTTGCGTACGCCGATAGTGAAAAGGGTGTAATTGCTCCCTTTTTAGCACTTTCCACACGTAGAATCTGCTCACTCCAAACAATCTAGCCGCCATTCTCGTACTTCGCCGTGGATCCTGCGCGAAGTAATCCAGAATATCTTCTTCTACTTCGGTTGTATGACGGGGCGCCCCGGCACCACGGGCGTGGTCTGGGGTGCGAAATTGACCATGATCAATTAGGCGCTGTGTCGCGCTTAGAAATAAATTGCGTCCTGGTACTTGCGGGTTTGGAACACCACGATTACGCAACATGTGGATATGCTCGGGTGCCTCATAGAGTCTTCTGGCCTCTCTAGTGTTATCCCCAGAAATGGCATACAAGCGCACCATTTCCACGTACTCGATGTTTGAGTAGCGATAATTTCTATCTCCCATTTTAATTACCGTCAGTAAAATGCCAAAAAGCTAATTATTTTCTTGAATAAATTTCATTCAAGAAACGTCAGAAAACAAAAAGCAATAAGTCAGAAATAACAGTCAGAGTAATAATCCATAGAGCAATGCTCTAAAGAGATCATAGTAAGTACTTATTACTCAAACTCCGTTGTGGGCTCTCCATGGCTACGCGTGCACACGAGTGGTACCAAAACGAACATACACAGGGTGACTTTTTTTCGAAATGAATTTTATTTTTAATATCTCAAGTAGGTAATGTTGTCTAATTATTAAATTTTCAACGTTATATAAGATAGTAGGCAATGAGTACATTAAGTAGACTAGCGATGGCAGACGAATAAAAGAGCAGCGTGTATAATTAAGTTTGAAATCCGTAGATTAACAATAAAAGGAGACTCTGCTTCCCAATTCACGCCTAATTGTAATAATAAACTATAAATTGTAGTTATTTTCACCATTCAGTTTTGACAAATTTTGACAAAAACATAAGCACTTTTTGAAAACAGAACATAGCCGCGCAATCGAAACGGTAACTGCCATTACATGACAGCCGGCACCAACGGCTTAACGTGCCTTGCAAAGCACGCAAGCGCTTGGAAAAAAAGCCACTAGCGGTAGTTATGGGATGGTCACCCATCCTGCACCAGACCGCGCCTGTGATTGATTCCAATCACTCAGTTCGACTATGCCATGAGCGCTTCAAACCCCAAATCCTATCTCTCGCGATTTCTTGACAGCCGTATCCACGGACGATCTTACGTTCAATGTAGTGGACGAATTTGGGCTGCTTGCGACTTCATCAAATCCAGTTTTAACTGGATTTGATCAAGTCTACCTAGCAACAGTAATGTTGCATTTACTAGACCACGTGGGCATGCGTTAATTATTGAAAGGGTTGTTTAATACTCGTAGACTAAGTAATTAAACGTGACGATGCCCTACTTTTTAGTTAGATTAAGCAACGGTTGAAGTAGGTCAAACATTATTCGTCGAAAACTTTAATTTCAAAATTACTGGGCACCACAACTAATCGGTAATTGCGTTTGTGACCCCAACTAATGTACGGATGGCCTTCGAAGCCATCTGTACCCTAGTTTCGAAGCGGATAATCCGGATACAAGCTTGCGGATCTCTATATAAGTATTATGGCAATCATGAAATCATATCATATTGTATAGGTGGCAACTGATGTACTCGTATTAAGTTTAAGATGACTAGAAAAAAGATGGCCAGAGTGGAGTTTTTTTCCCGCTGCCTTTTTCTCCACTACACTTCAGCCCGAAAGCAGCGGCGTACATTTTACATTGTACATTGACATATAGCGAACAGAATGTTAATTCTTTACGTTCTTAAAAAAAAAAAGACGGTCCCAACTGAAAATCAGTTTTGCTGGTGATGTGTTATTCACAGCACACACCAGCAATGCATGCTGAGTTGGTGACCTTTTTTTCTTGCCACGGAGGCACAATAATTTGTTAGAAGATTTTACTGTTTTTTTTACTTCCTAATTGATGTTCATCTTTCCCATTACTGTGTTAGTTTTTATGTGTGTGCATTTGTGGCAACTGAAATAAATGTTTTCTTTCTTTCTTCTTCTTCTTTTCATGTCAGCTATTCGACCAGTTTATATTTTTCCTGCCCAGTAGTTGGCTACTGCAATTAGGGATGCAAAGTTATTTTTATGATCGGATGTTATTTTATATTCTGATAGTAGACGTAATTTTAAGAAACTAATTTCATTTTTTTCGTGATTAATCGAGTTTATCATTGTTATTTAATGAAATCATATGAAACTGAATATTATTCGGCGTGACGTCATATGTTAGATACTCTGTGTGTAGATAGAGCTCGCGATTGGATTTGTCTGTGGTTTAGTGTGACATGTGAATGACATCGATGTGTTTGACAGAAGAAGTTGTCTAACCATTGGTAGTTTTTCCACAGAATAACTAATACCACAGACGATTTAACATGTGACGTCATCATAGAGGTTCTCAGAGGTCATATGAAGGGCATTTAAATATTAATATTTTCTCAAAATAAGGCTCATCTTTTATGATAAAAATCTATTACATTAAAAATACTGTAGTTTGGATGCTAAGCTCGAAATGGTTTTCAATTCAGGTAGTTCACTTTTTTTTCATCCCGAATTGCAGCAGTTGATTTTTTTTTTATTCAATTTGATTCTTTACGTTGGAACAAATTGATTTGATTGTTGAATTGTGCCTAGAAATGGTATTCTGGCCAATAAGACATTGATGCGCTATACTCACACAATACCATAACCTCACGCCTGTATCCCAGAAGGGAAGGCAGAGACAGGGACAGGGAAGTTGCAGTTGCCGTGCCTCAATTATAGTGAGTAGTCACTTTTAGTTTTTCGCAGCAAGCCGACACACAAGACTAACTACATCCGCGGATAGATCTGGTAAAATATTATTAATATATGTTCACACGACGGCCTCTGTGGCGCAGCGGTAGCGCATCGGCCTACCATGCAAGAGGTCCCGGTTTCCAACCCCGGCTGGGGACAAAAAATACCCCAGGTTTTGGATGTTTACATGTTTGTGATGTCGTTGTTTCCCGTTCCCACGACACAGGGTATCCTAGTATGGGGCCAGAAGCAATGTATGTGCCTGTATGTAAATGTTGTTACATTTTGTTGTATTAAGCAATTATCGCCGTTCTACGTGCTACGGTTATGTGTGATTTTCGCAAGGATATTCTACGGCTGTGTGTCTCATCATTCCTCCTCCTCCAGTGTGTGAAGCGCTTAGTACATTTGCCTTTGGAAGCAAGCTTAAGACATATCTACTTGAGTAACAGAGACTATCCCTACTTCTTGCCTCAAGCGACTGGCTATGTTGATGTTTCAGATTGTAATTGGTGTTTCGGGAATTGTCAAGTTTTGATAGATGCGTTGGTTTGGACATGTGGAGAGGATGAAGGAAGGAAGATTGACGAAACAAATATACCTATATTGCGAATGTGAGTGGAAAGGCCGGTAAGGGACGGCCCAGGCGGACATACATTGATCAAATAAAGGATGTATTAGCAAAGGGGAACATAAAAAGTACCCAGAACCAGCGTGCGTGCATGGACGACTATTGAACGCTGATGAAGCGAAGATTTTCTGTCAGGATCGTGGCAAGTGGCAGTCCCTGGTCTCTGCTCTGGGATACAGATGTGAGGTTACGTATGTATCACACTGTCCACCGTTACATGGTTTCTTTGTTGTATCTTTTTGTTCGAGTCGTGATACTACCCTGCCGTAATCCAGTTAATACTAGTACGGAGGGTGGTGGATCTTTTCTTACATGAAACTATTTTAGTTACGTCCCATCCTTGTACCATGTAAATGCTGAACAAGTGACAATAAATTTCATTTCAATTCAATGTGATCGCATCACAATCATAGTCGTTAACATAATATGTAATTTATTTTGCTTACTCCGCTAGCTTAGCGACCCTCGACCCAAGGTTTCTCACGTTCGTGGCAAGTGGCAAACCTTTATCTCTCCCTACCCCTCTAGGATGCAGGTATGCTTTAAGTTTTCAAGCTTTCAGTGAGGTAGTTCTATTGCTTTAGTATAATGAATTATTTTTCCATTCAAAGGCAATTAAATTGGAATCACAAAGCACTCATAGCAATCCCCGACCTTTTGAGTACCTTCGCTTTCACGAAATAATACGGATAACTTCCAGTTCGGTCCGTTTAAATTAGTTCCAACCTAATTTCGAGTGGTCAAAATTCAATTTTCCAAATCCACTTTACTTTCCCACATTTGTGCTTGGAACTTGTAAGACCTATTATATCGTGTGCATATAGTTAAGCCATGTTAGAGGCCTTATAGACGACTTGATAATTTCTGACAGTAAGGCCCGCCACTGTCTTACAATGTTCCACCAACCCGGACTTGGCCCCCGTGGTAGAGTATGTATGGCCTAATCTTCCTACGATGCAGGATCCGTGCCCCAGCAGAGGGGACATAAAAGGGTTGATATCGATGTAATAGGTTTATCTTGCGGTAGGTATTGGACTATGAGTGCAGGTAAATGATACCTCAGTTTCAGATTAAATGTATTGAAATTTAAATTATAAATTTATGATGCTAGTAAAGTTTTTGCGTAATCTGTGACTAGAAACCGAGAGATATAACCGCCTAACACCTTGCGTCCTATATGTAGGACATCAAATAAATTTCTTACTTCACACCCAAGTAATTTTGAATAGGAGATCAAGAACAATTAAAAAGAATTTATATTGGACCTAGAACAGTAAGTTCTAGGTCCATAATAATTTTTCATAATTTTTTTGGAAACATTTTTTTCATAAGCTTTACGTCATGTACAACAAATAAAACTTATGTTTTTTTGCGATCTTATCGCTTAGAGCGATTTCTTCTGTCCATCTCACCCTCTGGAATGGACTTTTAATTTCATTTTAGTAGTTTTTGTTTCACTCCAATAAAATATTAATAATGTTTTTGATAATTGGATATTTCAATGTAAATCGATCTTCTGCTGTGTGGTGTCGGCCTAGAGAATAGCACCAACCCAAATTCTTCCCGCGGGTGTCGTAAAAGGCGACCAAGGTACACAAACCGGGGGGTGGGCAGCAGCGCCCCCTGCAGTACAATTCCACCAAACTGCGATCCCCAACCCGCATGCCCAGCGTGGGGATTATGCGCATTACCCCCCAATGATGGCACAACCTTGCGCTATGGTGCTCATTAGGGGAGGGCTATGTCCAGCAGTGGACTAATATAGCCTGAAGAAGAAGTCGATCTTAAACGGCTATATAGGTTTCAACTTAGAATGGCACAATGCAGACATTTTGAATACCAATTTTTCGTTCATACATCAAACGGGTCTAATAGCGATTATTTATAAGGTAAAACGTAACTACCTTAATTTCCCACTTTAGACCCGTTTAATATGTAACTATATATGAGGACCGCGAGTCATAACAAAATAAGTCGTAAAGAAATAACATTAACATAACATTTACATACAGGCACATACATTGCTTCTGACCCCCATTTTTTATCTTAACATAACATAACCTCACGCCTGTATCCCCGAGGGGTTGGCAGAGAGAAGGGACTGCCACTTGCCACGATCTTGATAGACCACGTTTGCTACATAACGGTTAATTTTTCGGGTACTTATTCTTCTTCTTCAGTCTACATTATGTAGTCCACTGCTGGACATACCCGGGACATAGTTTTCGGGTACTTATTAAGTCATCGGTCTGTTCAATGTTAGTTCAAATCTTTCTAATAAAATAAAGCTGCAAATCTACTGCGAGTCCGAGGTAAAAATAACGTTCCAGGCAACATTTTGATCTGAGAAGATTATCCTCACTGGAACACAATGACCTTGCCCTGAGCAATTTGTTAGCGGATCCCAAATAAATAATGGTGGCATTTGAGATCACCAGGGAAGACAGATAGGCACTACTATACAAAGATCGCCAGCCAACGCTCCGGCTTAACACCGTCGATAAATCTAGAGCGCTTGAACGCTGTGATATGGGATGGAGAATGTTGCTTTGGAAAATTCTTCTTTGTCTCGGTCAATCTATTTAGGCTCGAAATCGCTAAAACTCATGCATGGAGTCGGGGTTTCGAATCCTGGAAGTTACCGATGTCGTTCCTTACACTATACCATCTTTAAGCGATGCTACGTTGTATAAGGTCCTACTTAATAACTGGAAATGTTGATACATAATTATGTATTAAACGGATCTAATCAAGATTATTTATTAGGTAAAGATGCTTCGTTATAAGGTATATCTTTATGACTTGCAATGTTCATACATAGTTGTATATTAACCAGCTGTGTGGTGTCGGCCTAGAGAATAGCACCAACCCAAATTCTTCCCGCGGGTGTCGTAAAAGGCGACTAAGGGACTCTAACCGGGGGGGTGGGCAGCAGCTCCCCTTGCAGTACAATTCTACCAAACTGCGATCCCCAACCCGCATGCCCAGCGTGGGGATTATGGGCATTACCCCCCAATGATGGCACAACCTTCCGCTGTGGCGCTCATTAGGGGAGGGCTATGTCCAGCAGTGGACTAATATAGCCTGAAGAAGAAGAAGAAGTTGTATATTAAACGTTTCATAGTCGGGTCATAAACGGGTAATAGTGTGATTAGAGAACGTTGTGGACTGAAAGAGGATGTAGTGGTTAGAATTGAGAAAGGAATGTTGCGTTGGTTTGGCATGGGGAGAGGATGAAGGAAGAAAGATTGACGAAACAAATATATATTGCGAAGGCCGGTAAGGGACGTCCCAGGCGGACATACGTTGACCATTTCTAGGATGTATTAGCAAAGGGAAAGATAAAAAATACCCGGAATTTGAACGTTGATGAAGCAAAGGTCCGTCAGGATTCTTTGCCTACCACTCTGTGATACAAGCGTGAAGTTACGAGGGGAGGTCCAAAAGTCCGCGGAATGAAAGTAAAGGAGAGGGGGTATGTTTACTCGCGTAGTATCATTCTAATTATCAACTCATTACGAGTATATAAAGACAAATTTTAGCCTTCTAACTTCATTAATCAAAGAGCCATCGTACTGAGAACAAGAAAATCCGGAGGTAATCTGCAAAAATGGAGCAAATTGAACATCGTGCCGTTATCAAGTTCCTCACGAAACAAAAAAAACTCCGAAAATCAAAATGGAAGAAATGGGAGCCGTGTATGGCGACCAATGCCCTTCTAAAACAATGGTTTACAAGTGGCATGGACTTTTCAAACAAGGAAGAGATTCAATAGAAGATGACCCTCGCCCGGGACGCCCTATTGACGCCACCACATCGGATATCGTCGAGAAAATCGGAAAACTTGTACTGGAAGATGCCCGGTTGAAAAAGAAACAGATATCTGCATTAACTGGAGTATCAGAAACCACAATTTTGAGGATACTCCATGACCACCTTGGTATGACAAAAGTCAGTGCAAGATGGGTGCCGAGAATGCTTACGCCAATTCAAAGACAGCAACGAGTCGATGCGTCGAAGCACTTTTTGGAGGTCTGTGGCGAAGAACCAAGCGGTGTTTTGGCCCGAATTGTCACTGGAGATGAAACTTGGGTTCATCATTATAAACCCGAGTCAAAGCAAGAGTCGATGCAGTGGCATAAAAAGGGTACACCTCCCCCAAAGAAGTTTAAGGTGTCAGAATCAGTGGGCAAGATGATGGCGACGGTGTTTTGGGACTCTGAAGGAATTTTGTAGATAGATTATAAAGAAAAAGGTGTCAACATAACTGGAGAATATTATGCGTCACTACTAGAAAAACTAAAGACAGCGATCAAAGAAAAAAGAAGAGGAAAATGGTCGCGTGGGGTTCTTCCTTTTGCAAGACAACGCGCGCGTTCACAAGTGTCACAAAGCGATGGCTGCCTTACATAGATGTGGGTTCGAAGCACTAGTTCATCCAACCTATAGTCCAGACCTGGCCCCCAGCGACTATTATCTTTTTTCCAAAAATGAAAAAAAGACCTTCGAGGAAGAAAATTTTCGGAAGATGCAGAAGTCAAGGAGGCTATTTCGGCCCATTTTGACAGCAAAGAAAAATAATATTTTTTCGAGGGTATGCAAAAGTTAATTTTAAGATCCAAAAAGTGTATTGAGCTTAGGGGGGACTATGTTGAAAAGGAAAAATAAAATAAGTTAAATATTTAAATTCTAACATTTTCATTCCGCGGACTTTTGGACCTCCCCTCGTATGTATTTATATAAGGTAAAACCAACGTAATGATTTATAGATAGATAGATAGAATATTCTTTATTGCATGTACATACTAATTTATATTTACAATTAATTACCTCAATTATTTACTCATTAGTCAGGAATCAAGGTAATTACGTTTTACCTGATAAATAATCGCGATTTGACCCGTTAACACAGTAGTGTGTAACAAAAATAGGTCAAGATATTTTTTGTTTACAATTTTTGTCTCTAATTATAGACAGGACGAAGAGAAAAAGAGGGACAAATAAGCTATGGTGGGCGCTTTAAGGGCATTTGTAGTATGTCTACCAAGTACGGAATGAAAGCGAATGCCTAAATAAAATTTACGCAAAATCCGAGAACGCGGTGCAGTAAATGTTGTTATACATTAAACGACTCTAATCGGGACTATTTATTAGGAAAAACGTAATTACCATTTTCCGCGACGTTTCGGCAGCGTTACAGTTGCCGTGGTCACAAGTAGACTGAAGAGGCGAAAAATACTAATGAAGTGAAAGAGATTTGTCAGAATCATTGTAAGTGGCACACTTGTGTGTCTACCCCTCCGGGATACAGGCGAGAGTTTATGTATGTTTTGTGTATCATATGACTAAAAGCATTATCTATATCGTGGAATAACCTATTAGTCAGTGTTGATAAATCAAGCGCCGCGGGAATAAGGAAGTGATGGCTTCCTGCCGTTTGACGGCCCACCAGAAAATGGAGATGGCTTGATTGAGGGGCAGATTAGCTTAACAGGGCTTATCAAATGACAGGGCATTTGTGGTTCGACTCGAAGAGACTTGGCCGCTAATTTGGCGCATTGACTGCTAAGTGACTGTATTCTCTTTGTGTCCCGAGTTCATGATTCTTTTTCAATATGTTTAATTATTTGAAAACACGAGGTCTAAAAAAAACCACAACAACCAATAACAACCCGAACGAATTAAATTGAAAGCTCACGCTGACAACTGAATTAATTTTATTTTGTCAGAGCGGTGAAGAGACAATTGATTTGAAATTTGCTGGCAAGATTTTGTTTTCCAAGTTACGTTTATGTTAGTCATCACTGTAACTATTGTAATATTTTGACTCCAGCAGAGCTACGCACAGAAGTAATACGAACCAAATACTCGAAAACAGCACCAGCTGACTTTATTGTAGACAAACGAATATTTATAAACACGAGCGTCACTCACGTCATGTGCTGGATTGCTCTCCAAAGAGAACGCATCTCCAAAACGCACCCTCAATCCATCTCATGCGATAGTGTACGTACAGTGAAGGAACACAATAATCACTTATGGTTAAATGAGCATAATTGGTACATGCACCATTAATCTCTAAGGTACCCTTAACAGTTTTGAAGATTCACCCACCCTTAAGTAGATAAACAAGTAAGCAAATAAATTTTATTAACCATTACAAGAACAATAAACAATAATGTATAAAATGTAAATCCATATCCAATAACCTATATTTACATTCTATATCAATCTCAATCTATCATACCCACCCCCTTAATGGGTAATTTGTTTAAAATTAACTTAAGTTTAGGTCCTGGCAGCGCCTTGGTTAGCATATCTGCCACCATGTCCTGCGACGACATGTAGTGAACCTCTATTGCCCCATTATCAACTGCTTCGCGAACAAAATGATATCTTATGTCAATATGTTTGGTTCTATTATTATTCATTTTGTTTTTAGCGATTTTGTGCGCGGATTGATTGTCGTTGTAAATTGGTACGGGGATCTCGGGGGCATCTGTTATGCTACTCAACAAGTTTTTTAAGTAAATTGCCTCCTTTGCAGCCTGGCTAAGTCCTATGTATTCTGCCTCTGTAGACGACAGAGCTACCGAACGTTGCTTACGGCTCTCCCACGTGATAACGTTGTTGCCTAGTTTGAATAGCAATCCCGTAAACGATTTCCTATCAAACGAACCTCCCCAATCAGCATCTACGTAGCCAGTTAGCCACTCAGCTGTTTCCGACTTCTCAAACGTTAGCGCGAAATTCGCAGTCCCTTTTATATACCGCAGCACCCGCTTAGCGTGTTTGAAGTGTACTTCATCATAACACGAGTTAAAATGTGATAAATAACTCACGGCGTGCGCGATATCTGGTCTACTGTTTTGAGCTAAGTAATTTAGACACCCCATTAGATTCTGATATGGAAGGCTACTATTGGGTTCTGTGGCCTTCTCCAACTTCAAACCCACCTCCATCGGAGTACAAACTGGCTTTCAGTCTGACATTTCAAACTCCCTCAGAAAATTTTGAACATATTGTTCCTGGTCAAGATAGATGACGTTTTCATTTCGCCTAAGTCTCATACCTAAAACATGTCTCGCTGTTCCTAGGTCCTTTAGTTTAAACTTTTTCAATAAACCGGATTTTAATGATTGCTTTTCATTTTGGTACTTCTTTGAGCAAAATACGAATATATCGTCGACGTAAATAACTACGACCATTCTATCCTTTTCACCGACCATCTTTTGATATAAGCAGGGCTCTATTTTCGATTGTGAAAATCCTAAGTTGAGCATCTCCTTATCCAACTCGTGGAACCAGGCATTCGATGCTTGTTTGAGACCATATAAGGACCTTTGCAGCTTACACACCTTATTTTCTTCACCTTTAATGATCGCTCCTTTTGGTTGAAGCATGTAAATTTCTTCCTTTAGGTTACCATACAGGAAAGCTGTAGTAACATCCCACTGATCTATGTCCCAGTCATTCTTCGCAGCTAATGCGAATAACAGCCGCAGCGTCGAGCCTCGCACCACTGGACTGTATGTTCGGTCAAAGTCAATGCCACGTACCTGCGTATATCCCTTGGCAACTAGTCGTGCCTTATACTTCGACACCTTACCATCGCTGTCACGCTTGATTTTGAACACCCATTTGCATTGTATCGGCTTTTTGTCGCTAGGCAATTTAACCAACTTCCATGTCTGGTTCTCCTTTAATGATTCCATTTCATTGTTCATTGCGTGCTGCCATAGGTCTTTGTCAGGCCTACTCAGAGCCTCTTCAACTGTTCTTGGATCGCCATCAATGTCAGCAATAGCATTCACACATATTGCCGTATAATCTATACGCTGTCGTGCACGTAGGTTGTATCTCGGCTCAGCACTTGCACCATCGCTTGGCTCAGCACTTCTCTCAGTGCTCGGTTGTCCTCTTGACTCGGCACTCTCACCGGTATGCAACTGACGTGTAACGAACTCGGTACTCGTAGTTTCTGCATCCTGAAAGGGTTCTTCACTATCTGAGTGTATATCAGGACCGTTTTCTTTACGCACAGGCTCTCTTCGTTCCTCCTCTACGTTAACAGGAACGACTGTGCTCTTCGTCACCGTACCATCGCCAGGAAACACATTTTCTATGAACTTCACATCTCTAGCAACTGTCACCTTGCCAGTCTGTGGATGCATTAGTCGGTAACCTTTCGAAGTCTCGCAGTAACCAATGAAGATTAAAGCTTCAGTCTTCATATCTAACTTCCGCCTTTTTTGCTTAGGTATCAAAGCATGCGCTAGACATCCGAAGATTCTTAAGTGGCTCAAGTCTACTTTCTTACCAGACCATAGTTCCTGTGGTACTTTGTTCATGACTGCCTTTGTTGGGCTTCTATTTTTTAAATATACTACGGTTAATACCGCTTCCGCCCAAAACTTTTTGCTTAGGTAAGCTTCGCAAAGTAAAGCTCTGGCCTTTTCTATAATTGTGCGGTTCGCCCTTTCCGCGACCGAGTTTTGTTCGGGCGTGTAGGGGACCGTCTTCTGGTGTTTTATGCCATTCGTCTTTAAGTATCCATCAAAAACATTGTTCACGTATTCTTTGCCATTATCGCTTCTTATACACTTAATTGATATGCCACACTCTTTCTCTACTTCGGCTTTGTACTGCTTGAACTTCTCAAAAGTCTCACTTTTGTTCTTCAAAAAGTATACATGCGTCTTACGTGTGTAATCATCGATGAACAGCAACATGTTACGGGAGCCAACCCATGAAGGCTCTTCCATTGGACCACAAACATCCGTGTGAACAATTTCTAACACTTGTTCAGCTCTCGTCCCTTGATTTTTAAAGGGGGTTCTCGTGCTCTTACCTTGTATGCACGGGACACATGGTTCAATTTTGTCACTTGATTTAAAATCAATTCCCGTTACCATTTCTTTTAAAGAAATCATGTATTTTTGTCCTAAATGCGCTAATCTCCTATGCCAAAGATTTGACAACACTTCATTTGACAATGTCAAGTTGACTATGCATGAATCCTTTTCTTTCAATTTAAAAATGCCGTCAACTTCGTTGCACGTCGCGACCACTTGGTCTCTTTGGTTTTTAATAGTGCAACCACTTTTGTCGAAGTTTACTTGGAATTCTTTCTTCACAAGATCACTCACGGAGATTAAGTTCATCGATAGCTCTGGTACATGTAATACATTCTTCAATGGAAGTTTTGTATTCTCATTTATGTTCAGTGGAATCTGTTCTCCACTTGCCACTCGAATTTTCAAGTCATTCTTCTCCTTCTTATAGTCCGTTAACTTACTGGAATCATGCGTCATGTGAGTGGAGCATCCACTGTCAACATACCATCCGTTTTTGTTGATGTTGTCCGCCATTCTCATGCACACATTTGCATTGGGAGTCTTTTTACATTCGGACGCTTTATGTCCTATCTTGTGGCACTTAAAACATTTATACGTTGGCTTACGAACGTTTGCTTTGTTCTTCCCAGCATAGCCTTTCGTTGTAGCAAAGGCTTGTTCACCAACTTCTGCGCCTTTTTCGGCTTGTCTGTTGCCTTCCTGGAGTAACTTTGATTTTACTTGTTCTAAAGTAATTTCTTTTCCGCTATTGTCGATGGCCATGATGAACGGGTTATAGTCCGCCGTCAAACCAGCCAACAATATGGAAATGATCCAGTCTTCTGCAACTATCGCGTCAATATCAGCTAACTGCTTTGCTAAGAGTACTACTTTTGATATGTACTTATCCATGGACGTAAAGTCCTCGAGTTTGCATTGCCACAGTTGACGCTGTAGGTTTATTCGTCTGCCCCAGCCCTTGTCTTCGTACGCGTTGCACAAATTCTGCCAGACTTCACGTGCGGTTTTTGCAGTCAGCACATGTGCAAAGCAAGACGGCTCAATCAGCAAACACAACGTGCTCCTTGCTTTTCGGTCGACGTCTTTGAGTGTCGCATCTACGGTTTCTGCTTCAGTAGCAATCCACCAATTCTTGGATTCGAGAAAGTTTCTCACAACAAACTTCCAAGTTCCGAAGTCGTTCGCTCCTCGTAGCTTCTGGATGCCGCAGATGACGACGGTGGGGTTGTCTTCCTCCGTCATCCTCAGTCACACACGAAAAAAATTTAAAATTTAGAATTTATTTATCGCAAGGTTTTTCTTTATTTGGGTCGTACGGCCGTGCTGCCCATAACCTATTGTAATATTTGGACTCCAGCAGAGCTACGCACAGAAGTAATACGAACCAAATACAAAACAGCACCAGCTGACTTTATTGTAGACAAACGAATATTTATAAACACGAGCGTCACTCACGTCATGTGCTGGATTGCTCTCCAAAGAGAACGCATCTCCAAAAGTAACATCGAGCACATATGAACAAAAACATGGAACAAAACAATCTAATACATATTAAAACTAGTGAAAGTGGTATTACTCGTTAATTTACAAAGCCTAGGTGCTGCTCAAGCCTCTCTATCTAAAAACCGTGTCCCAGGCACTACAGTACGAGTGGAAGTGCCTCTGGAAGTTAAAAGCCAAAGATTGATGGCGTCTAGTTAGTTAGTTTAGCCGTAAAATTTGTCTCAGATTTTTATCAATCTGTACGCCAAGTTTCATTTAAATCCGTTATTGTGATTTAGTGACAAAGATCCAAACATCTTCACAAACATTCAAATCTATAATATAAAGGAGGATGTGCTAAATTTTAGCTTTCTAGTTATTGGCGTCTTTGCGCGAAGCCTCGCACGGACATATAGACAGACGGGTGGGCATGGTGAAACTCTAAGGGTTCCTTGTTGACTACAGAACCTGAAAATGTCTACGGAACCTACGTTTGTCTCGTAAGTTACGTATTATGTTTCTTGGAAGGTTAGGTTGCATGAAATGTTTCTACGCAGCACGGTCCAATGTTCCGTGTTATCTATCACTAATACTTTCGCTTTCTAGAATCGCTCGTAGCCCCGGCTGCTTGAGTGATCTGAAACGATGAAGACAAAGAAGGTTAAGCAACACAGTCTATGACTGAGGCTAGGCATATTTCCAAGCGATTCCGTGCTTTGCAAGGCACTTTAAGCAGTTTGGACCGGCTGCGGTCGATAGATGACAGTTGTTAAGCCAAGTTAGATGCCTTAGTGCGGCTTGAAAACTTCTGACAGTAAGACCAGTCACTAGTCTTGCAAGCCTCCACCAATCCGGACTTGGCCCCCGTGGTGGAGTATGGCCTATACCTTCAAGGCCCGTGCCCGGATCGGTGGGGACATAATGGGTTAATGACGATGATGACTAGTACTTTGTGAGAACTTATACCATACGGCATAGGGCAGTGAGGGCCAAAGGGAATGCACCGACAGTCGAGCACCTACCTAATTAGTAAGAGAGCTGACGACATTTGCTTCCAATTAAGTGCTAGCAAGTACCTAGCGCAAACTAGTTGGATAAAATGTTACATAAAATTCTAGTATCTAATAAACTAAGTTTTATCCTCAATACTATTTGACTATTTGGCATTATTGTTCTTACACAAATGCACTTCCGGCTATAAGTACAGTCTGTAGGTGTTTTTGGACTTTAAAAGGTAGAAGATTATTAGATAATTTTTTTTTCTTAGTAAACTTTCAATTGTTTTCAACGCACAGATTATTTTCGATAAAACGAGACGAAAATGTTTAATGTGTGTCTTGTGTATGAATAAAGCATTATTATAATTATTGGTGTGGCGTGCTATACGGCACTGCCGGCGTGTAAATAGCCTTCACCAATTACTAATTTGCGGAAAAAATATTTTTGGAAAGGAAGCGAATCAAACAATATGGCTGCCTACCTTCCTAAATACAAAATTTGAACAGACCTATGAAATTGCCGAAATTTAGCGGAGGAGCGGGTTCTTTTGCGATTACTTCCACAATAAACATCAAAGATGAAATGGCTCACCTAGTCGACGGGATGCGAGTTCGTTCCGATGGGAAACCGGGGGCGACAGCGAGCCACGCGGCGGCAAAGCCGGCCAGCGTATAAATCCAGGAAAATACGGCACAAACACAGTTCCTTGTTAGGTTTAAAGTTAGCGGTGATCACCAGAAACACAACACATAAAGAAGGTTCGGCTTTCCAAGGGTTTTTCTTAATTTTTCACGATTAAATAGCGGAGCGGCGTGAGGAAGGGTGAAGCGGAAAAAACCGAAGAAGGTGCGGGGGCCGGGGGGTAATGCAAAACAGCAACATTTGAATTTTCAAAACACGTAGCGCCATCTCTTGGCTTCTTATGAAACTCTCGCGTGTTTAGGCGGCACAAATCAAACTTTCATGTTAAATTACAGAAATAAAAGTGGCTGAACCAATTATTATTATTATTAAAATAAGATTATAAATAGATTTCATTGGTGTTATTGGACGAGACTAGATAATATTTTTTAGAACCTTCTAATGTTGTCTGGCTGTATATATATAGTTTCTAAAACTGCACTCCGTAAATAACACTGATTTAAAGGCACTGCTCTGGTTCCAGATACACAGGTTACCCTTCTTCAGGAAACAGGAATTTTAAACAATGTGAGTGTGACGCTGGTTGTTCAATAATTTTTTTAATTAATTTAATTTCCGTAATAACATCTACACATGAAATAATATTAGTCCGTAATTGGCCTATGTTGGGTCTACATTAATTACCTGTTATATAATGTTAGGTGCTGTGGACTTTGAAAAATTAATAACATTAAAATAAAATTAAAACACAATGAGGCTTCGCTCGAGAAGCGCTCGTGGCCTGGTCGAATCGAGTGGTTGGAATTAATCACTTGAGTTAAGCAACAAAAGGCGCGGTCAGGTGCAGGATGGTTGACCGTCCCGTGACTACCACTAGTGGATGCCAACAATGATCGCCAAATAAAAAAAAACCACACTTGATTATTATTTGTAACACAAATACCATGCGGGATAACACGAATAAGTCGCCTGAATAGAACAGACAGTTTTAGCGTGTTCAGTTCACGCTAAAACTGTCTGTTCTACCGATTTGAACTCTGACAGGCTTCCCTTTTGTGCTTAATTTGTGTGTTGTTTATGACGGGCTTCCGATAGCATTCGTAGTGGTCGTGGCGCACAAACGCGTGTGAAGGATAAAGGGCTGCGTGCTGAGACTAGGGACCTAGGGACGTATAGACGAGGCTTGTCAAATACTATTCTGCTCAGACGTGAAGTTCTGTAGGATTGAAGTCTCGTTGTTAATCGATATCCACCCTTGTATGTCCCCACTGCTGGGGCACGGGTCTCTTTCTACGGGGGCCAAGCCCGGTTTGGTAGAGGATTGTAAGACAGTGGGCCTTACTGTTTGAAGTTATCAAGCCGCCCGTAAGGCCTTTGCCATGGCTTAACGACTGCCATTACATGGCAATCGGCACCAACGGCTTATCGTGCCTTGCGAAGTACAAAAATGCTTGTGTAACTCATGAAACCCTTTAATTGTCTTAGCAGCGTTGTGTACCCAACAGTTATGACGATAGTACTCCAGTTACTAAAGCATTGTTTCTGGTTTTATAAACCATCGAACAATTTCTATCAAACCAAGGTTCACCAGAAATTGTGTTGGCCTATAAAGGGATTCATAGTATCGATTAGACTCACATTAAAGGCTTGAATCCACTCGCTGAAAAATGTTGATATGTTTTTTCAAAGGCTGTAATTAGTGTAGGTAGTGTATAGGCTAGTTGGATTCATTGACATATCTCGCAAAGCTTCACCTTATCCAATTGCTTTTAGCAACGTACTTTCTGTAACTCTTTTATGATTAGCTGACATTAGAACTCTTGCTGATGGTTCTTTTACTAATCATGGAGCTACTCTTGTAATTTTCAATTATCTTAATCCTAATTCCTTTCACATGTTACTTGTGAAACTAGTAGATCTTAAGCTGATGCCCCTCGTTTCGTAAGTTCATAAACTGTTACGCTTTCCAGGTCAAAGAATTTCTCCAATACCTGTTGATTTAAATTTTATTCACGACATGAATATTGTACAATCGACCCGTTTGACAACTTCACAACTACTTAACGTTACACAGTTGCTCAATTCATTAAAGCCTTAGGCACTGCACTGCAAAGCATCAACGTTTGTCGCTTTTTATAGACGTCGGTGCTATTAAAAAACGAGTGCCACAATGGAGACAAAGCGCTGAAAAACCCACCCTTTTTATCGTTTTAAAGCCGTGTTCGTTAAAAAGTTGACAATAGAGAATTACGCGGTAACAATATGCGGGCTCTGACGGACGAAAAGTTGGTCACAAAGCGAAAATTGCGACTGCCTTTCAATGGTCGCATTTCGCGGCCGACGGCCGGTTGGAACATCGAGTTTTACCTGTGATCATTACAAATATTGTTACCAAATTTTTTTGAGTCTTAAGTATACTAGGAGGTATACTTAAGACTATACCCAGCAGTGAGGTTTACCGAGCTGATGATGATGATGAAGAATACCAGGGCGGTACGGACGGGAGGCGATAGGTAGACCAAAATACCGATGGTCTGACGGAGTAATCTAGTCGTCGAAGTGCCCGTGGATGCGAATGACAAGAGACTGAAAAAGATGGCGTGATGGAGAAAAGGCCTAGCAGTGGGTAGCGGTTGGCTGAAAATAATGATAAAGGTTAAAAGAGCAGTCTACGTATCTCATCGACGCCACAGGCCCCAGGCTCAATATTTCAATACATAGAAAGTTTTTCAATAGAATGAAATAAAGACAAAAAAGGCTGTTGCCTGTATTTGGGTGTAGCAGCACAATTCGAGTTTATACAGTACACAATTCGATTGGTATAATCCACACAAAATGTAAGTTTGAATCTCGCGAAAGGAGTTACTTGCAGGAATTATATCATTAGAATGCGATTAGGTACAGTACTATATTGAAGAACTAATGAAGTTTATGAAGCGCTCAAGGCCTAGTCGAACCGAGTGATTGGAATCAATCATTTGAGTAAAGCAATGAGAAGCGCGGTCAGGTGCAGTATGGGTAACCATCCTGTGACTACCGTTAGTGGCATTCTCTGAGCGCTTCCGAGCTTTGCAGGGCACGTTAAACCTTTGGTGCCGGTTGTCATGTAATGGCAGTCGTCAAGCCATGTCAGAGGCCTTATGGGTTTCTTGATAACTTCTGACAGTAAGACCCGCCACGGTATTACAATCCTCCAACAACTCGGACCTGGACCCCATGGTGGAGTATGACCTAACCATCCTGCGATGCAGGAAGAGACCCGTGCACCGGCAGTGAGGGGTTGATATCGAAGATGCATTTTATAAATTTGTTGTCCTGGGGTACTCCTACGTAACTTCTTCACTGTATGGAGTTGTGCGGTTTAATGTACTCAACTTTGAAACACATACATATTTTTATACGAAGGCGGCCCAGTTTCGGTGAAAATCTTTTGACGAATCATGAGAAAATAGCAAAAAACATCTTCACGCATTATACAACAGCATCGTGATAGAGAATGCCATCAGTGCCATGTAGTGTAAAAATCACGGAACTATAGTTTCTGTTTATTGCTTATTTTGAAGGCGGTATTTTGTCTTTATCGTCTTGTCAAATTAACCTTAAGATCTGCCCTTAGGACCTTAAGAAAGGGTGCACTATAATTCAACAACGGATAGGGGCCCAAACGTCAATTGGTCAAATGCGTCTACCGACCCATTTCACTACAGAATTATTATTTTGTCGCAACTTGCAAAGCACGCGACCACCGCGACTCCTTTGTGGACTGAAGGCATTGCGGCATTGCAAGTGTTGGTACCTAAAGTAATTTCGCTGTTGTCTCCTTGCTAAATCAGCTCGCCGGTCGTCGAACTTCTGATGTTAAAAACTTACAAGTTTTGAACATCAGAAGTTCGATAGCAAGTTATAAATTGCGCACCACGAAATCCTTGAACTCGTCCTAAACAAAAATCGGTTCTGATATTCATAACTTAAAACTTCCGTATTACACAATTCCTTTATCAAGCCAGGATGCTTTTTGCTATGGCAACCACGACCAGACGGTTTTCATTGTTTGTAGGTATAGTAATTTCTATGTCATTTGATTATTAAATCAGTTCACCGGCTGTCGAACTTCAAAACTTCGATGTTCAAAACTTGTAACATCCGCACCAAAAAAAAAAACCTTTTTCTCATCTTAAATAACAATGCCCTATGCTATGCTTACCATAGCCAAGCAGCTGTATAGTTTCGTTGCTAAATTGTATAACATTAATTAGATTTAAGAAATCATGCTTGTAATATTTTTCTGGTTGGTACCTATAGTAATTATACTATTTTTATTTTTAATGCACTAACCCGTGCTAAGGACAAATTTAAAAACCTATTTAGAGGCTAAAAATTTCACCCATGCCGGGATTCGAATCCGCAACCTCTGGCTATCCATGCCAGGATAGCCAGAGGTTGCGGGTTCGAATCCCGGCATGGGTGAAATTTTTAGCCTCTAAATAGGTTTTTAAACTTATAGTAATGTTATCTGTTATTGGATTACTAAATCAGCTCACCCGTTGTCGAAGTTCTGGTGTTCAGAATGTATAACTTCCGCACTACAAAATTCTTGTATTCAGCCTGAACGAGGATGCTCTGTGTTATTAATCATGACCAGGCGGTTGTCAGTGTCGGTACTTATAGCAATTCCTAAGTTGTTTGGTTACGAAATCAGCTCAAAATTCTCTCTACATTTTACATTCCGGTTTTTGTGTGCAACAAACATTTTTAAACTTATCTTTCTTTTTATTATATTTGGTACTCTGTTGAAACAGCAGTTGCAGGTTAGGTAGCCGTAATGATTTTGGTGTCCCAGATCGAAGTTGAAGAGGACTGTACTTGTTTACGTCCGAAATACTCCAGCTTCCGTTTCTTGATGGTGTTAAGTACCTTTCGTCTCCTTTTTCATTCTTTTCAACCTGTGTTATTAAAAACTTATAAATTCCGCACCACTCAATCCTAATCCAAGGCCTCTATTCGGTTAAACATGACAATGACAGATATAGGGTCGGTTCACGATACAGGTTTTTAATACCATTGATTCCTCGAGGGTTTGATTCATGTACGCACGTAGAATTAAAGCGGCAATGAAATTCACTATACAACAGCAAATTAGATAGATAAATTATTTATACATATAAGATACACACACGTATACAAAGCAAAGCCACAGAAATGTGATCTAATCTAAATTCACACAATCTAGTCCGAAGCTAGGTTACCTAAGTGCTATGGTAACAAGGCGAAAGCAATCTTTACCAGGGAACTACACCCAGACTTAGCTCATTTGTACAGATCAAGTACGGTGGCCTCTAGCGGGAATGGAACCGACGACCTCCGTTTTATAGTCGAGCGTATTTCCGCAAGAGCAGCGAGACAGGTGATTTGTAATGGTATCAGCCCTTGTATGTCCCCACTGCTGGGGACAGGTTTCTTCCTGCATCGCAGGAAGGTTAGGCTACAATGAGGGCCAAGTCCGATTGATTCCAATCACTCGGTTCGCCTAGGCCACGAGCGCGATAAAAACGTACAAAACGTACAATACGCATCGGCTAACGAATGTTAATAAAGCAGATGAGGTATACCAATTAGAGGCAAATAACAAATATTGGGTCTGGTCTCTAACTACCCTTCTGCAACAAAGGCATGAATTTTTGAATGTATGAGTAATCCATTATATCCATAGCAACTTACGTACATACATACATACATACATACATACATACATACATACATACATACATACATACATACATACATACATACATACATACATACATACATACATACATACATACATACATACATACATACATACATACATAATTATAAATAAGCACCCTTACTCCCTTTGCGCAGTCGGGTGAAAGCCGCTACAATTGTGTCAAGAAAATTGGAAAGATAAATAAAAATATTCTTGAATTTTTTGTGGGAAAGAAGAGTCAAAAATAAAATTGCGAGATCGAAAGGAAGAGAGAGATTTCAAGTTAACAGAAGTTAACTGAACAGCTACCAGCTGATCCACTTAGACAGCACTCACCAACACCTTTTCATGGCTAGGCACCTGTAATCCTTTCCAATGCTTTCCAATTTATCACGGCGCAAACAACAAGAAGTTATCTATCAAGCCTCCCCAATAATCCTAGAAGTTGAATCGTGGATACGTAAACAAATATCTTGAGGCTTAAGCCGGGTTCTCGATCAATCGCGAGGCGATAATTCATCAAATAGGTCCTAACTGACTATGAAAATGGGACGAGATTTTAATTTATTTTGTTTCATTGGTTTTTTTACTGATACCATATCTTTGAATGCCCCCACTGCTGAGGCACTGGAGCTCTATTTTTGAATCACTCGTCTCGCGTCGAGCGCTCGATTTCTACTGATTTTTGTGCGACATACGAAATTCCGTATTTTTGAATCACTCGACTGCAACGAATGGTCCTTACCACTCGTCTCGTTTGTCGATCTATAGATTCATTGTCAAAATTTGTGTTAATTTGTATTGTGCTGCGCACAGATACCTACCTAGCGATAAATGTGAATTTGCTCCTGATAACTGTTGTAGATTGTAAATATTGCGACCTTCAGTGTAGAAAATGAATTTTGAAGAATATCTAATCCTTAATGGATATTTGGATTCAAAAATACGGAAAAACGAGATCATGCGACTTAGAAGACGAGTGTGACTTATGTCGCATTCGACGATACAATTTCATACGAGTGATTCAAAAATAGATCTCCTGGTCTCTTCCTGCACCGCAGGAAGCATTGGCTCAACCATGGGGCCAAAACCGGGTTGTAGAGGATTATTGTAAGACAGTAGCGGGCCTTAATGTCAGAAGTTATCAAGCCGCCCATAAGGCCTCCGACATGGCTTAACGACGGGCATAACGCGACAGCCGACATCGCCTGCCTGAATCGCAGGAAGGTTAGCCATCACGGGGGTTAAGTCCGGCTTAGTAGTTGTTTATTAGGTATGTAAAACTAGTAATAATTTTAATAGTTGTATTATAGACTAGTTTTAAAAAATCTATGTAGAGGTTAATTTTCGGCAACGGTGAAAAAAAATTTCATTCATGCCGGGACTCGAACCCGCGACTCTGAGCCAATGGGCAAGTACCGGCAACGGCGAAATTTCGACCCTCTTTACAATATTCTCAGTCTTAAAGGGGATTGTAGAATATTTGAAGCAATGATTGATTGTGGAATATCGAGAATGAATGATTCTTTGCCAATAGAGACGACGCAACGAACTCCGAGCAACTACGACGGGCTTAGATAACTACTAAATATTCCATCAAATTGGGATGTTAGTTCGTAACAATCCTTCAGAGCATCCGCCATTCCGCTGTATCTGAGTACTAGCTATAGTTATTTTGCTAAGATTTCAACTTTTTATCTATGTGCATAGGGGTAACCCGGTTAGTAATGGAAAGGGTTGTGACTCTTGCCCAAAACCTAATGGAAGTAAGTCTTTACCAGCGGTAGCCCAGTGGCTACAACAATGGACTCGGAACCGAGAGACCCAGGTTCGATTCCCATTGCAGGCATAATAAGTATGTCATCGTCAGGCTATACTAGTCCACTGCTGGACATAGCCCTCCCTAAAGAGCGCCACGTTGTGCTATCATAGGGGGTAATGCCCATAATCCCCACGCTGGGAATGCGGGTTGGGGATCGCAGTTCGGTGGAATTGTACTGCAGGGGGCGCTGCTGCCCAACCCCCGATTTGTGTCCCTTAGTCGCCTTTTACGACACCCGCGGGACGAATTGGGTTGGTGCCATTCTCTAGGCCGACACCACACTCCAAGAAGTATGTAGTAATAAGTTATCAAACCAACCATAAGGTGAATCTATGAACAATGTATTCTGTCTGCTGTCAGGGAGCCGATTCTTGCCAATATTCGAAGACATTTGTCGCATAAAAATAAGATAAGATAACCCGACAGAGTAGTTAGACATTTTTTTTTTGAACTAAAACTTTCGTAAGCACAACACATTGTAGACTTTTAGTCCGACTCTTCCGATATAACAACACCCGTAAGTAGATCCGGACTAAAAGTCTACAATTTATTTTCTCATTAGAATTCAATCTAGCACGGCGTTCAGAATACAGACTTTGGCTGTAGCTAGACTTTTTATGTAGAATTTAAGTCATAAGCCTTAAGAGTCGTATACGACATATTTACTAATGAAATGAGAATTGGCTCCCTGGGTACCAATTCTCACTTCATTAGCAATTAAGTCGTATACGACTCAAAGGCGTAATGACATGGAATTATACGTAAAAAGTCGAGCGACAGCCAAAATCTGTATTCTGAACGCCATGCTAGATTGAATTCGAATGAGAAAATAAATGTCTAATGACTCTGTAGAGTTACGTTATCTTATTTTTATGCGACAAATGTCATAATCCTTCGAATGTTTGCGTCTACGCTTTCAATTCGCATGGGCGAGAATCGACCCCCAGGTCTACAAACAGACGTATATCTCGCTTCTCGGCCGAATGCCTATTATAAGTTCCACGAGACCGCAGTTGATAAGTACCAACTACCTGTCGATGTTATTAGCTTTGCCAACTTGGGTTATTGGCTGTGGTGTTTGCAACTTCAAGTGCTGTGGTGATAAAAGTCCGTCCGTCTCAATTTCTCCTTCAGCAATCATTCCGATTTAAGGTTGCCTGGAAAAAATTGCTATCAGCAATAAGGCCGCCAATTGTACCTCTTCTTTTGTAACTGTTGTCTCTGTAATTATTTTCTGGTGTGTACAATAAAGAATATTCTTATCTTATCCTATCTTATCTAATAATAAATATACCTAAAGAACAATTTAAAGAGTCGAGTTCACTAAGACTCTTAAGACGGAATTAAAGCCGATTCATGGCAGGCAAACCTCTTATAAACCGGGGCTAAATTCGTTTGGAAAGCCGGTTTATAACAGAAGTATGTTTTATAAACCAGCTTTTAACCGGGGTAAAATCTGTTTGAAAGACCGGTATATGACAGAAGTTCGTTTTATAAACCTGGCTTAGTGTTTTAATGGAGTGTGTTTTAAAAGTGTTTTAGTAAAAAGTAAAACACTTTTAGAGTGTGAAAGTGTAGTGTAGACTGTAAGATTGTAGTGATACTATATTGCATAAAATTTAATAATAAGTGTCAAGTAACATTTTAACAATATTAGTTAAATGTAAGTGCTACTTAGGATACCTTTGTCATGATTAGAATATACGTTTTATAAGATTTTTCTCAAACTTATATTTTCGAATAGTTGTGGTTTCGTAACCCCAAATCCTGGCATGTATTACAAGATTTTCAAAGAATATTCTACCAAATTACGTAATATTAAGGTAATTGAATTACATGGCCGTGAACAATTTGTCACGCTGTACAAACGTTGATTTAACAACCTCGCCTTTTTTTCTTCTCTCTCCCCTTCCGCATGTCTTGCCAAGCAAAAACAGCCTTTAACCCTGAATTAACAGTATATTAAGTAAACCCACCAGATGCTATGTTTGAAAGAAAAATACGCGGCCTATGCGCACTGCAGGGCAAAGGCCTTCTCTGAGAAAGAGAGTACGGACATAATTAACACGCGTGCAAACTGCACATAGCCAATTTCAAGAACATCTAATACACTCAGATTTTTTTGACGATTTTTCCTTCACCATTAGGATGCGATAC